>KK116493.1:47755-58744 GCA_000611955.2 Stegodyphus mimosarum
AGCTGAGAGTGCGATATTTACCTAGCAATTTGAGAGAGCTGTATGAAAAAGATAAAATAACATTTCATTATTTCTATGAGCAGGTTAGAAAAATTCTAAAAATAAAAGTTAAATTATTTCATGTTGTTTTAAAATGAAACTGAGGTAATTTTATGTTGGAATTTATCAGCTGCATGGGTATCATCAGTTTTTTATTTATTTATTTTTGCGTAGCTCTTATTACTGTATGTTGCTGACATTAGTCTTTCTTTGATTTGTATATGCAAATCAAATGTATATGCAAATTACATTAACCTCTAAAAGTGTATTAACCTCTAAAATTACATTATTTGTATATGCAAATTACATTAACCTCTAAAAGTGATTTTTTTTAATATAAAGGAATATATAAATTTTGATTTTACTTTTGATTTTGAAATTAACATTTTAGTCTATCAGAAAGAATAAATTTTATTTTTACTTTTGATTTTGGGTTTGATTATAAAAGAAAGTTTTAATCTAAAATAATATATTCATTTATACATTTTCTCTGTTAATGTCTTCTTTTATATATCTTAATTTGTACAAATATCAATAATTTTTTTATTATTTTTTAATGAGAATGTTGGGGAATGTTTTTTTCTAAAATAAGGATATTGTCTAATTTGGTCCTTAAATTAGAAGAATTTCTTGCTCATTTTTATTTGATTTATATTAAAAAATGTTTTGGCTTAAGTTGACCAATATCTTTCTAATAACCGAGTATTGTTCTTAACTTATAAACTTACTCTAACAAAATTACTAATTTTATCCTTATTTGAAAAAAGATGAAACGTTATCACTTAATTTGGTTATAGTTAATTGATAGTGAATTGGTTTGTTCCCCTTCATAAGTCAACTAATCTGCGATCAATAATAATGGCTACTTTTTTTAATACTTTGGATTTTGAATTTAATATTTTTAATGTTTATGGTCGAAGGATTTTTCTTTATAGATTTTAAATAATTTTTACTACAATAGATCTAGATAACTTTGAATACTAATTTGAAAAGTCACTTAAAAATACCTACTAAAGTTTTTTTGAATAATTCATAGCATTAATTAAATATCTTTTCCTTGTAGATAATATATAAATACCTTTTCTAGTAATAAATTATTATGTGTATATATATATATATACTAATAAACAAGCGAACAAACAAAAGCTCTAGTTATATCTCTTATATAAATACAAATAAACAATTAGATTAAATACGACCATAGGAATTGCACTTATACTTGCAGTCTACATAATTTTTCAAACTCAGAATAGTTTATCACACTATATCTTCACTGTTTATCACAATATATCTTCTCTGTTTATCACAATATATCTTCTCTGTTTGCATTTAGTGCTTTAAAAAAACATTATTGTATATAAAATATATATCATCTCTATGTCAACTATTATAATAGTGCACTGTTAATGTATAATGTATAACAATGTATTACTACTGTGGTAATTTAACATAGTAACAACACTTTATGTTATGTAATGTTATGAAATATTATATATTAGGTGAAAAATGATTACTTGAAACTAAAATGCAATGTTGATCAAGAATTTTCGTTTATTGTACAATACGCATGGGTATTGTAAGAATCCGCAATTCCGTCTTCCACCATCCGCACCTGTTTGCAATATTGTTTTTCTGGACAGTTGCAGGATCCGGACGATACCTGAAAAGTCAGCGAAAGCTGCCCTGCCCAGGTGTCCGGACCCTACTCTCACTTCTCTTTGCTGATAAAGTTTTAGTTGCACTTAACTTTTTAATGGTATCCAGTTCTATTTTCTATTACATTTTTTCTCCCAAGAGCTGTTGTTTTCCACAACCAAAGTGTAGTCTCTAACTTGAGTGCTTCATTTTCAAGAAGAGTTTTACAGAAAGGTGTAGCATAAATTATAAATTTCAGTGCAGTGCTTTTTTCTGTTATTAATTACGTCATCTGTTCCTTTTCACTTGCAAGTAAGTCAGCTTTATATTTTAGTGACAAAATATATATTATAAAACGGGATGTGTGAGAAAGTACTTGAAAATATTGCAATCAATCTTTTTTTTTTTTTTTAAAGAGATTATATGATAACAGTGTGATCTAATCTTTGACAATAATTTTGTTCGTACATGCACAATGCTAAAAGACAATTTTAATTTGAAAAGTGAAATCAGGTCATTTTATATTATGATGAATATTCAGTATTCAGTTTTTAGTATAGTACATGCAAAAGTCGTAAAATTTATATCCTCTTATTTAAATATGTGAAATCACATATTATTTATATATTAATAAGAGAATTTTAATCATAGGTGAAAAATGATTACTTGAAACTAAAATGCAATGTTGATCAAGAATTAGCACTTCAGCTTTGTTGTATAGAAATAAGGTAATTATTTTTTATGGTTAAAATTTAAAATTTTTTTCACTATACTTGATATGTAATTTTTTCCAGCAGTTTTTTGATGATTCGATAGCTTTATAGCATGCAACTTATTCCTGTTAATTCTAATAGTTTTCGAATGTTTTGACACTATTTAAACCAATACTAGAGTGTTTTTCTTTAATAATCTTTGTCATTTATTTAATTGAGATTAGGAATAATAATGTTTTCTCCATTTTAAGATTTTAAGCATAGATATCCTTATAATAACGAGGAATCTGAAGTCCCAGATTATCAGAGATATCAGAGCATTTTGTTTGCATATAATTGTCTTTATGTTAGCAAATTTTTGTTTGAAAAGTTTAAATGTTCAGAAGGAATTCAAGCAAAGTTTTTCCCTGTATATAAAGTACCCTTTCCCTAAAACTTGATTGCACATCTAAATAATCATACTTCCAGATATGCTAATGACAGAAAAATTCAGACATGCGACTGCTAGTAAGTATATTTGTTCACAACCAACGAGTGCACAGAGTGGGTCTAAATCTATGGCAACTGTAGACCTTAAAAATGCATGCAAGATGTATTATTTAGCTGTTGTGACAAATTAAATTGCTTTTATGGTAATACTGTTGTGGGAACTGTGCATAAGGTAATGCATCTGACTCCATATAAGGGTTGATACATTTGTGAGGTTGCATAATATTTGGTGCATTTTAAACTCAAAACATATTTATTACAATTACAAGAAGGTCTTTACAAACATATATAATTCATGGATAGTATAGAGCAGTTATAGAAGTGTATTATAATAGTCCCTATGACATGTGGATCCTGATAACGAGGGTCTTTCTGCTTGAGAGTTCAGGAGCATTCTTGGTCTCTCTAGTCAAGAGTTCAAGAGCATTCTAATGTGTTGTTCTGATGGAAAAAATCTACAGACTGGATTAGCCATGCCTCCTTATTTTGTCAGTAGTATTTTACATCCTCTGATTTGTTATATCTGAAATGATATCAGAGAAGAAACAAGCTCATTGGTTCGTCAGGCCTCCCGAAATCAAGAGGCTTTGACGACAGACATAGTATAGAATGCTAAAATCTCTTGACACTGGTCATGAAGTTATGTCTCTTGTACTGTCAACTGGAACGAATTATTGCATCTGTGATGTCAGAATCATGTCATGTGACATGTCATAAAAGTTTGGAAACAGTGACTTCCGGGGACCTTATTTTCTCATCTCTGTGTGGTCTGTGCCGCACTGTATTACCAAAAAAAATGGCCTAAAGAACCATCCTACTACAGTACAACCAGTTGAGTAATTAGATGAAGGCATAATGATTAGGTAAAGGCATGTTAAAAATCAGTAATTAAGTGATATAGCTAAAAATTTTTTCAAATTGAATCTCTTAGTTCTTTTATTTCAAGAGCTTATTGTTACTCATTTTCCCCTCTTTTATTATGTTTTTTTTTTTCATTTAGTTTGCTTATTGTATCTTTTGTATTTTTTTAATTCAAATACATTGTTTTACAATATCTTTTCTGTAAAAATTAATGAAATAAAATTGTTTTTTTATGGTGTGAGAAGTTTATTAAAGCTATACTTTTCTGTTTTCAGACGATTTTTTAAAGATCTATCACATATAGCTCTTGATAAGAAGTCAAATTTTGAATATTTAGAGCGAGATGTTGGGCTGCACAAATTTTTACCTGCTGCTGTAATTACTTCACATAAAGTAAGTAATGTTTCCTGACCATTTTAAAATTTTTAAATCGTGAACACAAAAAAATTGTATGTATATTGTAAACATTTATTTATATCTAACTTAATTAGAAGTAATTTTTTTATGCATTATAGATTTTTTAAAAATGTTTGAGTGCTGACAAATGTTTGAAGTCATCATGATTCAAAGAAAATGTTTTTCTAATCAGAATTGACAAATTTACCATTTTTGTGAGTGCTCCTGTAAAACAAATTTGATTTCAAAACTGCTTCATACCTTATATCTTTAAATTACCAGTGCTTATGGTTAATGGGGAAATGAATTTCTTAGTATTTAATTAATATTTCATTTTATTTTATTTATAAAGTTTTAGTTAAAGAAGTATAGTTTAAGCTTGCATGAGCGTGGAGAAAACTCAGTGCTTTGCAAATTTTCAAATTAAACATTAAATATATTCTTTTGGTATGAAAGGAATTAATGAAAGACTAATGCTCATTACAGCAATCCATGCATTCCTAAAAAAATGGCATTATAACAAGTAATTGCTGTAACAATCATGAGTTTCATATACTCTCACCAGTTTTATGAAAATAAAGATTTTAAAAGAAATTCTGCTCTTATAGCACAATAATAAATTAATGTTCACTTTGTTATCAAATAAGATATGGCAATTAAAGATATGCTTTAAATTTAAGACAGCAGTGCTTATTTCTTAATTTCATATTTATAATAAGTATAAATTACAAAAAGAATTTTTGTATGTATATTGTAAACAGTTATTCCTGCCAAAAATAACCAGAAGTCATTTTTTAATTACATTGTAGACTTTTTTTAAAGCATTCTATTTCAGTTAAAGATGACATATGATTTCTATATTTTCATGTTTTTCATTAAAATAGCATTTACAACATTTAGGCATCATTACTAACTGAATATCTTTATTTGATAAAGAATTTTTTCTTGTGCACAATAGTGAGAATTTGTCATTTTGAAACAGACCTCCATGCTGTTGCTGTCAAGATTAGAACATTCGTGTCAAAAATAATTTTTTCCCTTAAATATGGTCTTCCAGAAATTTCTACTAGCATTTCGTTTTTGCTGTTCAAATTTTCTGTGTCAATTTATTGAATATGTAATATTGCATTGGTAGATTCCATGGGTTCTGGTTGCACTTCAAAACAAGTATGATGGAAGGAATTTTTGAGTTTTCTTTTCTGTAGCTTCATTGTGTGGTGTAATGAAATCCTATAAAAATATTCAATTGCAAATTTTTATTATTGTCAGTTGCAAAAATTATTTTTTTCATAAGCAATTTCCTATAACTACTTTAAAATTTAAGATGGTACCTTGATCAAGAAGCTGATGAACGGATGTTTGGCACAGAAGTTTGGCGGCTTTAATTTCCTATTGATAGACTTGTTGATTTGGAAGCCAACAATTAATTTATCAGTTATGATGAACACTTTTCTGTGTCAATTGTTTGCCTATTCAGAAATGCAGTCATTTCTCAAAAATGCTTTGTCATCATCTATGATTTTGCATTATTTCACTAAGTTGTAAGGTTTCAGTATCTTTGAATCATGTAGAATTTCTAGATTTACCATTCACTAAACATGGTTTCAATGTCTTTTATACTGGCACTTGGAAGAATTGTAATTCATTGCCTAAATTTGTTCTTTCTGTTTTTAGTGTTGTATTTAAAAATTAGAGTTTTTCTGGTTTAATTGTTTTATGTATAACCCAAGCATATAAAGAGTAGACTCTTACAATACACTTTTTTTGCACAATTGACATTAAGAATTTCAGTCCAGACTTATCTGCATTTAAAAAGTTTTTATTAGAGGATGATCGTTTGAATGCCTTTCATTAGCATAAGTAAATGGTTAAGTACAGATATTAAATTAAATATATATTTAGTTAAGTACAGTATGTGATCAGTTGTTAATATTTTTCCCATAAGGCTTCTAGAAAAACACTTTTAATCATTTGTACAATGCTTTTTCCAGTTGCTGAAAGTTTTATTCCTGCAATAAACTTTACAAAGTACATATGTTTAATTCTCTATGTTTCAAAATCAAATACCAATTTTTTAGTAACTCTAAATAATATGCTTTGGGTTTTGTTAAATGTTTTAGCAGATTGGGATTTACACACCAGTTTGTGGTCAATAGTTAAAATTTTTAATTTTGTGTCTTATGATTATCATATCACATTTGTTTGAGATAACCATGTTGACGAATGTAAGTATGTAACTGCTGTACAGTTGAATTTCACTATAAAGCTACAAGTCCATATGTTTGTTCATATGTTTGTCCTGAACAAACATATGGACTTATAGCTTTATGGTCTTCTATTACTGCCATTTAAAGAAAAACGAATGTTAGCTGAACAATATTTAATATCTTTCTGTTCTTAATCAAGATTATATATTTTCAAGTTCAGTGTGTAATACATATTGAACTGTACTGTAGGCAAAGGTTAAAGTCAAATATATACACCCCTTCGAGATGGCGCACCTTTGATTAAGATAATCCCTCGGGACAAATGGGAGTTGAAAGGAATTGTCCTAAAGTTTTCCTTTGCTAAAGCCTAACTTTAGGGGAGGGGGGGGAGGGAATCACACACAAAATAAGTTTAATCCTAACATCATAATTTTTGATACCGTTCTAAGCTATCTTATACATTAAAATTAGCATTTAATAATCTTTTTTCTTTACTTTACATGAAAATATGTGTATAAAAAAACTTCTTAAATAAAAGTAAATAATTTTGGAAGTGCTGTTTAAATTATTCTAAAGTTTTAATTAACAAAATACATTAATAAACTTTAAAATTAATAAAAAATGCAAGAAAGACTATTTACTTGAAGAAGTAACAAAATTTCTCTTGGGAAGTGGAAGGGAAGCATTCAGTCAGCTTAGACTCTCTAGTAGAGCAGGATACCTGGGCTCAAAGCCCTATTCCTTGTCAAATGTATTTACATATTGAGTTGGGGCAAAAAATAACTAGGAAATAATATATAGCTTATTTTTTTAAGTAAGTCCTGAGAAGAATAAAAGAATTGATTTTAGTTTTAGAAAATAAAGTTGAACTTCACGAAAGGAGGAAGACATGAAGCAGCCAAGCTGGTTGACAGGGTAGAATGGAGCTATAATAAAAGTTGCATATCTCAGCGAGCTCAGTCTCTGACAAAATGTCTGTATCAGAATCATTAGAAATATCACTCTCTAACTCTTTAGAAAATGAATGATCACTCTCATCCATGTCACTGATTGGCTCATTTACCATGCGAGTATCCTTTCTCTGCTAATTAATGCTTGCTCGCTGTAATAAATTGAAGTCGAGACTTTCTAAATTAAAAAGGAAGTATGCAAAATGTAAACCATAAAAACAATGCAAAGCGTAAAAGAACCCAGCACAGTAACCCTAAAAGATCCTATATTGTATTGAAAAAAAAAAAAAAAAAAAAAAAAAAAAAAAGGGGATTAGAAGGGATATCAGAAACACTAATGCTTATATCACATGATGAGTTAAAGAGCCGAGCTCTGTTTATATTACGCTTTCCTTCCTCCCCCCACAGAACAGCAAAGTTAGGTAGAATGTGATCAAACTGAAAGTCAAGAGTCCTAAAACTATGTTCAGTTCGAAAGTAACTGAGAAAAGATGCTATTTAGCGGTCTTTAAAAGATGGTTCAGCTAAAAATGCACATATGCATTACCCATCCCTTAAGCTCATTGTCCAGTGATGCATGTGTGGGACGCCCAGCTGTGAGAGGGATTTGAAGCAAATGCATGCATGGGACATCTGTCTGGAGTGTTAAAAATTAGTTTAATGTTGGAGATAAAAAGTAAGGTAAATGTATTCTGGATGTGTTTTGAAATAAATGATTGGTGAAATAATTATGTGGAATGTAAAAATAACAAAGAGTAAGTGGTACCTCCATATTATATTCGGCAACTGTTGCCAAACATTACTTTAGAATTCTAACGGGCACAGTCATCCATAATTGGTGCTAATCATGCTAGTTGGCAGGTTGATAGGATAATATGTAAGCACCAAATAAATAAGAAACATGTAGATTTTTTTCACTTGTTGTAAACAAAGGATCAGTAGGGTGAATGTGGATTCATAATGTAAATCAATAGCTTTACTTTTTACTCATTGTCATGTGACCCTAACCCTTTAAACATCAAGTATATAGTATCAATGTTCTGAGAAAAAATATTAAAAGTTCGAGAAAACATTTATATTCGCTTCTAGTTGCATCTATACAGAGTAGTATTATCTTGTGTGAATTAGATGTGAAAAGATAAATGTGATAAAATTTTAAAAAATTATGTGTGCATGCACACACACAAATTTTACAAACAGCAGCAACCAAAAAAAAGTATGAAATAACAAAAATTAGTATTTTTGGTATACTGTTATTGAATTGGTATGAACATTAGATCAATTAAATTTTGCACTTGATAAATTTTATGCAAATGTTTCATGTTTATATAATTATGTGTTATATAAAATTTACTTCTAGTTATGCAGTCAAACACCAAAAATACGCCGACCTGAAATTTGCCAGCTCCTGAAATCCGCACTGCCTCTCAAAATATAAGCATTGAATTTATAGCTTCCAGAAACCGCAAAATGGAGAATGAAATACTGAAGACAAAATATTTATCCAATAATGACGTCATAATTACCAAATAATAATGATTCTGTGTTAGTGGCAGAAAATAATTAGCCCAGAAGAGGTTTTAAGTATGGATGATGTGTTCAGATGAGCCAACACTGGCATATCAGATAACCGATGATGAAATCATTCATCTTAACTCAGAAGAGGTTTTTAGTATGGATGATGTGTTCAGATGAGCCAACACTAGTATATCAGATTAACCGATGATGAAATTGTTGGCTCTGTTTTGAAGTCGTCACAACAAGAAAACGATTCCAACACCGACACAGATAATGAATTTGATAGGAGTGAGAAAATATCTTTTAATGAGGGTTTGGAACATGATGAAAAATGCCTAAAATATTTAGAACAACAGACCTGTGTCACGAGATTATGACCCTGTAAAATTTACAAAAAAAAAAAAAAATTACTCTGGAGCACTTAAAGTTTTAAAAAAAACCTCTATCAGAAAAATGTTTGAAACAAGTAAAAAAAAGAAATATTTTATGCTTTATTAGTATCCCTTATTTTTACACAATCCCTATTTTTTTTATGTCCTTAATGCTTTAAAATATTCCTGTAATCACTAATATAAATGAATAATATAATAAATATAATAAATGAATATATAATAAATATATATATATATAATAATTTAAAGCATATAATAAAATAATGTAATAATGTATATTATTGTACATTATAATTTAAGTAAATGTATCTAATATGCCTTATTTATTTTGCACTTTTAGTCTGAATATTATGATTTGGCTTTTCTGTCCTGAAATCCGCACAACCTCTGATCCGAAGCATTGCGGATTTCTGGACTTCTACTGTATCTATTTATATCTTCTATTTATATTTATTGAAATGTAATGCTATATTGTTTTTACTTTGCAGCCAAAGACATTAAGAAAAATGATGCAATCTCATATGAAGAAATTTGTATCTCTGAGCGAGGTCGATTGCATGTTTCAGTTCCTCAGACTAGTCCACCCTGTATTACTATATGACAGAGAAATATTTAAATGTGCTCTTGGTGTGAGTTCAGTTTTTTTCATTTTTCTTTAAGGATAAATAGTTAGTTAATTTATTAATTTTCAAATTTAGTTATTAAATAATTAATTATTACAGGGTTGCCACGCTACCTGGAAAACCGAAAAAAGTCAGGGAATTCGAAAATTGACCAAAAAAATCAGGGAATTCAAATATTTTAGTCTAAATCTGGAAAAGTCAGGGAATTTCATACAGCGATCCCTCAAAAAAGCGAGTTTTGCGCCAACGTTGGAAGCCGATTACTTTCTTGGCGCGCGTTAGCGTCACTAGGGCAGCTGGCATAGAGCCAATTCTTGCAGCTTCAAACAGATTGTCTTTTTGAAAGGCAAAGCAAGTTTCCAGCAACTTTGGTTCCCAGTAACCTCGAGAATCGAAATACTCACATGCGCATGTGCAGTGCATGTTGAACTAAAGAAAATAAAAATCAGTTTAATCCTAGAATAGCGGTACCATGGAGGTTAGAATAGCCTCCATGTACGGTACACACGGGTTTTGGGGACATTATGATGAGCAGCAAACAGGTCATTTTGGTGGTGGCGGCAATTTTCAAAATCGTGCCAAGACCATAGCGTATGGTAGGATTTTACCTCAAAATCTTTTAAATACTTTTTTTTTCTTTTTAAGAAATGCCTTATTTGTCATTTTGCAGTAAAATTTAAAAAAAAAAAATAGTAATCAGTTATCTAGGCTAACCATTTAATATAACTATACTCGCCAAAATATCGTTGATTATTGTAATTCAGTTTTTTAATTATTTTAATGTTATTCATATCACTTAATGTTGCTTCTTCCCCTTAAATTTATTTATTATTAGTAAATAATACTTTCAAATTTCAGGCAAATTTTCTCTGCAGTAATCCTGAAACTAATTCTAGCAGTATGATGACATAACATCATAAAATTCAATGCACATATTTTTTGCTAATGTATTCAGCTAAATAAATATAAAACACCTAAATTTATTTAAAAATATCATTAAATAGATTTCTTTCTTTCATTTAGCTGCAAAATGTCAGCAAACAAAAAAAAAAAGACATTTTTATCCACATTGAGCAGATTCTGATCTCAATTCTTCAGTGGAGAAAACAACTCCTATTATAGTTATAATAGTAATCTTTGAGGATAATATAAAAGTCATATCTAAT
>KK116493.1:64439-94265 GCA_000611955.2 Stegodyphus mimosarum
TACAGGAAAGCGAGATTTCACTCTATACATTTCATTTTTACATCGTCGTGAAGCGTAGACACTTAGCTATTTTACGAATTTAAAATAAATTTCGTATTTCAATAAATCGATTAATTACGAATTTATTTAGGAAGATGAGCTTAACACCTTTTCAGCGGAATTTTTTTAAAAAAAACTTATTTTAAAAAATGTGCTGTTTATTTTCCTTTGATTTTTGGACACGTTGAACTTTAATCCTTTCGACTCCTTTTAAAAATCGAATTTTGGAAAAATAATAATATTTTATATTTTTTAAAATGTTTTAAATGAAGCTTCCGAATACACTTCTCGCATCTCAGATATTTTAAAATGTAGTTTTGGCAACAATTTCCCTTTCTTATTGTTGTTGATAGATTTTTGATGAAATTGCATCATTTTGAATAGTTTCATTCTTTTAAAAATTTCGGTTTGGCAACAAACTTTAATCGTAGTTCTTATGTTACTGTTTTTAAGAAACTGAAAAGTTTAAGAAATTAAAAAGTTGTTTCTTTTTTGCAACGGTAAATTGTTTAATTACTTTATTAGGATAATTAACATTTGTATCGAGGGATATTGCTTATTTCATTGTAATATTTTATACAAGTTAAATGGCTGCGATGTGACTGCTGACACATTTCCTCAGAAGATTACCTAAAGTATCATAACATTTCAAAATTTCAGAAAAAGGATCATTCAAATTATCGAGTAGGGAAATGTTTAAAACATTTTTATTTTATTGTAGAATTTTTATGTAATTTTTTATGTTGTCATGGTGGTGCTTAAGAACGGGGATATAAATTCTGCTTTAACAAATGTTTAATGCACATCAATTAATTTGCTAAAAATTCAAGATGTATATGTTTTTCTGGAGATACATCAGGGACGTATACAAAGGAGGGTTGGAATCTTAACAAAGAGAAAAAAGTTGGAAGAACTTACGCGGCCATAGGTCCTAGGTGTGTCTTTTAGGCATTTTTCCGGTACGTTTAAAAGCCAGACAAAGGCTGGCCGCATAGCGGCTAGTATAAGGATAAAACAATTTTCATACCCTAAAAGAAGAATCATCTGAAAAACCGCAAGCACATAAGATTCATTATTTTCTCTGTACCTGAACAGTGAAAATTTCAAAATTTCCATCATAGCATCAGCCTTGATAAGAATTTTGTCTGGCACTCAGGCAACAAATTTGGATTAATTTAGAGAACCTGTTCACATTTTTAATTCAGTGGTCATGTGCACCATATGGTATCCTAAGATATGTTTATTATATCTTTGTTCTTCAAGAGTCTCACCTGTTTCACATAGACAATTATATAATTATGTAATCAGTTACTTATATAATTTTGTTTGGTCTGTGCACGTAATCATTTGTAATATCAATTACTTATGTTTGGAGCACAGAGAAAAGTGCAAGGTGAAGGTAAAAGAAAAATGGCATAAAGTTTTTTTGCCTTATGGATGTAATGATAAACTTGGATCCCAATATCCTAAGCATGAATGATTTTAACACTAGTAATTTTTTCATTGAAACTTTCAGAAATTGTGGGAAAAATATGAAAAGTACAAAATAGTTTCAATCAAATATATCCATGGGGTCTATTATATCCAATTTTCCTTCTCTTGGAAGTTCATTGTAAGAGAATAAAATAACATTAAGTATGTGGGTAACTGGACGAACCAAAAGTTTTGGTTTTATATCCAGGTGTTCATCATAAGCCAGATTCATTACAGCGGGTTTCTATTATTGTAATTCTCTTTTCGTTTCAAATTCAATAAAATCACTCTGCATACCATAACATCCCATAAAAGCTTAGCTGATAAAACTTACATCATACATAGATTAGTTACTAAGCAGCTCACCAGAGGCCAAGTAGTTAAGACTGCAGAACTCCAGTAGTTTTGCCCAGATTCAAATTCCAGTGAACAGATTGACTGTATAAGCATTTTCATGGTTTTCTTTATGTGTAATGCAAATATAAGCCAGTTTTCCAAAGAAATTCCTCTGTAAAAGCATCTCTTTCTTAGTTACAGTACTTCTTACATACATTGCTAAGTTTTGCTTGTTAAACAGAATGTAAACTTTCTCATACTTTTTAATGGAATAAGAGTTTTCAAGAAGCATATGTCAGGAGTCTCAAAACCATGGGAATGGTTCATTTTCTCATACAGCTTGATCTGTTGATGTGATTTAAGCTACATGGGCCACTGACATGCATTTCTCAACTGTTTTATCCTCATGGAATCCTTGAAACAATATTCATATCTTGTGAAGCCTGTAGATGAGTACTATGTAATAGAATTCCAGTAATCTATGAATACCTGTAATCACTGCATATTTTGATTGTGAACAAAGAAAACTTAAGTTCTCAGAAAATCCAACATGATGCCAACTTTATTGGTAATTTTTGTTATATGTGAATAAAAATGAAATTTTTGACAAAAATATAGTATATTAATATCATATTTCGATTTAAAAGTGAATTTATTTTAAGTTACTTAGCCATCTGTGCAAGCTTAGTAGTGCTTTTTTATTATTGTTGTTACACATAGATTGGGTCAGGAATCTTTTTCATTTTTCATTTGGGGTAAATCTACTTAGTGCATAATTCACTATTTTTTAAAATTAGTTTTGAATTTGTATGGTAAATATGTAAAGAATTTACTTTTATTACTTACCCCCTTTTTTTTAATTTTGAATTCTAACTTAAATGCACGTTAAGTCTCGCTATAACTGATTCATTTACAATTTGTACAATGCAAATATGAATAGATTCTTAATAGCATTTATTGAGCATTTCCTATCTTGTAAATTTGAAAATAGTATATCTTGTAAATTCTTTTAAGAAGTCAAAATTTCAATTTTAGCACTTTCCATAAGTGTTTGATAATGATATGCGCTGAATGACATGAATAGCATAGGGATTCATATTAGGGAAACTTTACCTATGAGATATTTGAAAATTGTAAATTATTTTATTTTTTATTTTAATTTATGAGCATATAATATATTTCAAAAGGAATTTCTCTTGTGGATATGCAATTTTGATCATAATAAAATGTTTTGGTGTATTTTTACAAGGGAGTTCTGCTCGTTCTTCAGAAAATTTCTCTATTATTTATCTCTTTCTCTCTACTCCATTTCCTCCATGTGAGTGCAATACTTTCATTTTAGAGTTAAGTTTTATCATCACAGCTGTTTATATTAGCAAAAAGAATATATAAGATTTATTTCCTCTTGTTTTATATTTTAGCTGCTGTTAAAATTGAATTATTTTTCATTGATGTTTTGGAAATGGCTTGTAAATGATTGCAAGATGAATTTGCTGATAATTCTGAAAAATCTCACAATTTTGGAAACAATTGATATTACTCAGAAAATGCAAAAAGGATCACCAGGAAAGTATTTAGCTTACAAATGTGGAATCAGCAAATGTGGAATCAGCGTCATGTCTTGCAGTGTCTCAACGGAAATGGAATCACATGCAACACCAATCAACAATTCAAGCTCATCTAGAGTAGCAGGATTGTTTCAATAGACAGTGTCTTTCAATGCGCTCCACAGAAAGAAGTCACAAGGACTTAGATCAAGAGAATATGGAGGCCAAGATATTCCTGTGTCAGTAAACTGCGAATAATCTAATGCAATTACTCTATTACCAAAGTATTCATGAAGAAAGTAAAAAACGTTATCTATTTATTTGGTTGAGCCCCATCTTGCATGAACCAGTCGATTCCTGGTTAATCCTTCAACGCTAGTTGAGTGCTGACAAATTGTTCCAAAATTGTAACATAACGTTCAGTAGTTATCGTTTCTCATACGAAAAAGGGTCCATAATGCCTCTGGCGCATGCCGCAGCCCATGCAGTAACTTTAGGTGAATGCAGTGCTTTCTCTTCACACAAATGAGGATTTTCAGAACCCCAAAATTTCCAGTTTTGTTTATTAACAATTTCATTCAAATGAAAATGTGCCTCATCTGTGAACCAGATGCAACTCACATTGAATCCATCATTCTCGATCATTGCTAGAATCTGATTCGCAAAGTCAACCCTTTGTTGCTCAGCTTTCATGGGTATGGTCTGATGACTTTGGATTTTGTATGGAAATAGCTGTAGGCTATTTTTTAATATTTTTGGCATGCTCGTGCACTTAAACCTGTCTCTGATGCAATCTGTTGGATCTTAGGATTTTGCTGAACAATTCCAGAAACTTTATTTGCATTTTCAAGAGGGACTACAGTTGCCTAGGCCCAACATTTCCCTTTCGATCATCAGCCATGTTGCCAGTCCGTTCGAATTTCGCGAAGAGCATGCGAATGGTTTTCGCATCGGATCCAACTGGAACATTGAATCGGTTTTGACAGCTGCGATGTGTTGTCGTAGGACTGTGTTCTAATCGGTGAAATTCCAACCCCCCCCAAAAAAAACACGTTGTTCAATGGAATACATTCTTTCAATTTCTATGCTAGCCTCTTTTCACTAGCCAACAGTCGTATTGATCACTTTTGACTTCGAAGCACATTTTAAAGGCTATTGATAGGCCATTGCAATTAGAACGCCATCTGTTAACAATTTTCGTAACTAAATTTTCTAAACTTTTGTTCACAACTTTTACAGTTTTGCTAATAAACGTACGGTTTACTGCATAATTCTATCGATCTTTGTTGTAGAGATATTTAATTTTGAAATCAGGGCTTATATGCTGATCACCCTGTTTATATGTTTGATTTTATTGTGTTGAACCTACCCAGGAGTAAAATACTATTGATAATAAATCAGTGCATCACTTCCCCGAAAGGCCACAAATTATGTTTAGTAAAATTGTAAACTATTTTAGGTATGTTTTTAATTGTTGATTATGACAATTTTTTCATCAATTTTTTGTTTAAAAAGCATATTAGTGTATTGATATCAGGATTATTCACTGTTGTGCTATGCTTCTATAGCGTATGACCTGTTCCAAAATTTTACATGTTAAGTGAAACAAGTTCTCTAGCAAATTCATCACTGAAGGATAAGTGATAGCTTAATATATCCTGCCATGCAAAGAATATTAAAATTAAATATTTTTAAATGTAACACTAACAAATTCATTTCATAATTTCCTTGCATTTTTCACTGTGATAAATGTATTTGTGATAATAGTTCATTAAGTCTTTTAATATCTTTAAACTTGAATGTTTTATTTGTATGAAAGTAACAAGTTTCACCTTTAGTGGAAGACAAACTGTTTGTTCACTGGGCTTATTTCACTTTGAAATACTGTATATAAATTTATTTAAATCAGCTATCCGTTTTACCATCAAACTGTGTTTTCAGCCCACTCACATGGCAAGCTTTCATCAGGTGCAATCATTACAAACTCTTCAGTCTGAATATGAATCTGGTTGCAAAGCCATATTGCAACTGAAGATAGCTGGTGCATCTGAGGTATGTTATATATATGTTGTTATATGCTTACTTTCACTGACTGTTTTCATTCATTAAATATATGTTTTTATTATTAGTTAACTTAAACTATTTTTAAATTGCTATTGTGCTAAGCCATATCTGGTCATTCGACCCATTTCCTAATGTGTCTTCTAGTGGGATTTCTAATAATTGCTCAAATAATAGTTTTTCTCATATCCCAATTGCATTACATTCTTTAACTTTTCAGAGACTTACAGTTCATCTGTCTATTGGAAGTATGGAAAGAAGATTAATAGCTTCTTCAAATAGATGTGCAACCATTTTAAATGCTCTATTAATTTGATCTTCAGAGCTGTTTCTTAGTGGGTCTTGTAGATTTTCGAGGGAAATCATCTGTTGAAGAGAATTTGATGCTGGACATAGAAAACATTGTGTTTAATTTGGAAGATATATGAGGTTCTTTCTGATCATCTGCAACCTTACCAAAAAGTCATGAACTCATTGCCTACTTTGCAAAGCATTTGCAAACTCATTGATGACCAATTTTTTGCCATTCTAATGTGCAAAAAAACAATAGCCATTTTCAAAATGATGCCACTCTGAGAATGACATACTAGAGCAGTCAATCAGTAGTAATTTACAAAGTAAGAAACATCGGTAATAAATCACTTATCTTTTTCAAGGAAGCTTTCTGTTTTGCAGTGTTATTCCCTCCATATACAGAGCAATCTTTTTGTTTATGAAAAAAAATCAAAGAATTTTCAAATTTCTATGTCTGTACAATATGGTATTGCACACTGGTCAGTAGAGACAATGGAGGTAGGAAGTAAGAAGTAGAGGCCCTAACCAGTTTTCCCCATACACTGCTTTGAAGCACTGGCGATCCCTTCGTGGTGACCAAAACATTCAATTACTTACCGCTAAGGTGAATGGTTTTTGACATGATCGGATGTAAATATTTTGTAATTACATCGTAAATATAATAAATGTATATATTTTCTTTTTCTACAGTATGTCAGGGTACAGTATGTGAAAAGAATACATTTTTAAACAACATTTCATTCTAAAAGGAATTAAATACTGTACATTTCACAGAACAGTTTGCTCAGAACGGTTTAATTTGAATGAAATATTTTCACAAGTTTTCATTAATTACATTAGAAAAAAATTTTAAGATAATTTGATTTTATTTGGTTAAGGATTACGAAAATTAATATAAAAATTTATTGTATTGTTAATATTAAAATTATCCATTATTTCTTTTCTATTTAAAGAACTTCTTCTTAAAATATTATCTTAAATATGACTTGATTTTTTAGCTTTTGAGGCATTGTTTAAATCAAAAATCTGACTCAATTTATAATTAATGCTGTATTCGGTCCATTTCAAGTTAGAGCACCTTTTATTTTAATAGTGAAATGTGTTAAATATTGGTGCTCATTTCTATGTACTTAATTCTGAATATTTCTGTAAGGGAATAAAAAAAAAGGATTTTTTTTTAAAACGTTATTTAAAACTTGTAACTCAGTTTTTATAAAATGTAAGGGAATCATTCTTTTAATTAAACTTATGAGATTTTTTTTTAATCCTTAATTTCAACAATACATATTCTAAAACTCTTCTTTATTACTTCCTTAAGCTCTTTATTACTTCCTTAAACGCTTCTTTATTACTTCTTACTTTATTACTTCGTATAAGTACACATCTCATAGAATTTGCTTTACAATACCTTTTTACAGATTGCTTTCCAGTACGAACAATTCTTGCTTAAATAATTTTATAAATGTATTTGTCAACAGGATTTCGGTTTATGTTCACAATTCAATGTTAAGGTTAGATATTTAGATAATGTTTATAATCATTATAAATTTAGATACATTTAATAACTAGATTTCTTCACAGTAACTTTCACAGGAGTTTATAAATGACAGACACATTTATAAATAATTTAATAAATATTTATGTGTTTTGTTAAAGGCAGATACATGCTTTTTGCAAGCATATGCATGAATACCCATATATATTTTTAATTTTCGGCATGTGCAAATCTTTAATTTCTGTGCATTCACTATGCGTTTGGAACATAAAATAAAAGTAGAGAATACTCTATCAAGGGTATCGAAAGACGTATACAATTTTAAAGGTACTGTAAGGTATTTTTCATTCTTTAAGTGTAACATTTTTGCTAAAATCTATATTTTTGTAATTCAAGAATAGTTTTGTTGTTCTTAGAATTTTATAAAACAAATTCGTGATCAAAATCGCTGTTGTTAGTTATCGAAAAATAAGCAAGATGTGATTTTTGCGTAAATGTCACTAAACTATACAAATTGCTATTATCCATCACACAATGAATGTTTCTTTTATGCTGAAGTGTTCCATTTTTCAATTTGTATGGAAATGTTATGTGTTGAAATACTATCAGAGCACTGTCAAGGGAGCTTCTGAATGTAAACAAAAAACATCCCATCTGGAGACCAAAGCCTTGGAGCAGTGTTTCACTTGCAGTGCAGGCTTGACCCCTGTTTCCTTTCTTACCTCCATGATACAGACATGTGCTGCATAGATACCTGAGTTGCCACATAATTACTTTATGTTGACACTATGATGACATCATCATCATTATATTGTCATGACATCATGACTCTATGCTTATCATATAACTATTTTGGTGATTTACTACTTTGCCTCATGAATGCTTTTTTGTTACTTGTTTGGGATTTATGTATAATCAGAAACTACCATATATGAGCCTTTGGCAGAAGTTTGTAGCTCTCTCTCTCTTTTTTTTTTTTTTCCCTTTCTTGGTGTCTAACATTATTTTTACAAATTCTATGCTGACACCAGTTTTTATATATTTGGTTCTGTTTATCAAATTTCTTTATCTGTCTCTTAGTTTTTTAATATTTTATTCATGATTAGTTTTTAGAAATTTTGTGTCTTAACCCTATATTTTTTTATTATATATTACACATTGTTTTCAATTTTTACTTTTGTGTTAGAAAGAGTGTTTTTATTCACGAATTCATGTTTTCATTCATGTTTGTTTTTTTATGTTAACAGGGATATTATAAAGTGTAAGTAATGTGGATAATTAGTGTTGAATAAGCATATTTATTAGAATAAAAAATTACACCTGAATATTCGTCCATAATTTCATCTGTAGATGCTGAGTATATCATGCCCAACTTTAGCAGTTGCAGAAAGTATGGCTGACCTTATTGATGGTTACTGCAGACTAGTCCATAAAACCCAAACTTCCTTTTGGAATAAGAGAAGTACATATTCTATTTCATTTTATATTTAACTTTAGAGTGGGATTTAATGTAGCGTATTCTGTGATATTTTTTCAAAAACAGTCATTATTAAACATGCTTTTTTGCCATTGCTTTCTTGGCTTTATTTTCAGGAATTTTCAGAATGTTTTATGATACTGTAACTCAGCAATAGAAGTATAATGATTATCTTCACTCTAAAGTAATTTTGCTACTCAAATGTTTAAACTTATTTTTCTATTGTGACCTAAAAATAAATTTAATTTCCATGAAAATGCCATTGTTATCTTTCTCTCTGTCTCTCTCTCTCTCCTTTTTTTTTTTTTTTTTTTTTTATTTTTTTTTTTTTTTAAGTTTTCTTTTTGAGTGTTGTAATAACAACAATTTTTCTTCTTTGTAATGTTATTTTCCATTTCAGGTATTTTAGTAAAAGAAAAATAGTTTTTTTCCCCTTTTCTTTTTCCCCTTTTCCCCTGAAATTAAATTTCTGTTTTCTCATAAATCTTTATTTTTTAAGGGAAAAAAATATACAAATTAAAATAAGATTAAGAGATGTTTGCAATTGATGATGAAATGAAAAAGAATATTTCAAAAATTTTGAATAATGATGGTATTAACTGGATAACTTTCCTTTTACGTTTACCATATGACCTTATATTGGTACTAAAGCATAAAATGAAGTAAAAACATTACGTAAAGAACATGAAAAATCTACCATCCTAAGAAAAACTTAACTGGTGGATAAATTTTTAACAAAATGTAAATTGTAATGATTGTTTCTTTCCTATTGTATGGAAATGACCTGCCATATATTCTTCAGTTCTTTTTTCAAAATTTTTGTATGGTTGGTTCGATGTATAGCTGAATTAAATTGCTTTTGCTTTTTTGCAATCCTTAATTGAAGATTGCACCTATTCTTGTTTTTACATATTCATATATTAATGTATGCTGATGTTTAATTTAAGCTATTAATGAATACTGATACTTAATTTTTCTTTTCTCTTTTAGATGAACGATGTCCAAGTTTAAGGTGAGTACTGTAATTTTTAGCTGGAAAATTGTATATTAAGATTTTTTTTAACAATTGAGCTATAGATTTTTTTAATATGACATGGTAGTATGAATTACAGTTTTTATTATATTTATTTCAGTTCACCATTAAGTGATTCAGTAGATGATAATTCTGACAACAAACAAGATGTTGTTTTCAGAGGCAAGTTATTTTCTTTTTGACTTGAAAGTGTACCATTGATTCTTTGAAAAATGGGGATGCAGTATGATTTATTCTGGTCAATTTAGTCATTAGTTATTCAACATCTGCATATGAGAAAAATTTCAAACTACAGTAGACACCACTTAATATGATAATGGTTAATGTTATTTGGATAATGTTACCGAGTTGCGGAAGTCCCAAAAACATGGAAACAGGGTATATGAAAACATGGAAAATACATCACTTATTGTGATCAACAATTTGATTAATATGATCAAACTATTATAGAATAAATTTTTAAAACTTAAGTTACCAATTATCTTTTGATAATGCACCAAATAAGATCAAAATTGATTATAAAAATTGCCAAATGCCAGAGAAATGTCGGAGTTAAGTTATAAAATAGCTTGATTTTGATTTCAGTTAACCATTTAAAATTAGCTAAGAAAGAAGCCTTAGTTTGATATCGATTTTGAATAACTATTGATTTTGAGGGTGGTCAGACATAAGGTTTTCTTCTTCAGGAGTAAAAAAGAATTCTGCAGAATTCCTTCTTTTCCCTTGGAAAATACTCTGAAAACATGTACGAAAAACCGAGATTTCTTTTGTGCTTTACTTAAAACTTTACATTGGCATTTTCTCTTCCAATAAGAGATGCCTTCTAAATATTAAGATTAGGGGTACATCATGGGTTAAATAATTTTTTTCAGAAATGTTATGAACAGTTAAAAAATGAACTTTTGCATTAAAGACATTTTGATTACTTCATAAACAAACTTTTGAATTTTTCTAACTAAAATGCTATGAAAATATGTCATATTGAATGAGTTAAATTCAGTTGCTAGTCTGAAAGATATTTTTTGTCGTCATTTAATGTTGTCATTCGGTTAATGTTTTCAAAATAACCATGAACACAGGTTATAAAGTTATACTTAATCTGGTACTGCTACCTTAGTCCTATAACCGTAACAGACATGTGGCAAGTTATTGTTATGTCTGAGACAGAGCAACAAAGAGAGGTTAAAAAAACAACCTTTTTATTTAAACAGAATTTTCAACATAGGGACACTCAACTTATGCTACAATAACCACAGCTTCTGTTGGTGTAAATAAATAACAGTCAAATAAATTTAAATGTTGATCAATAGTCTAAGGCTACTTAGTCAACTACTAAGCTACAAACTGGCTCAATAATCTATTGGTGTGTCTGATTAAAGTATCAATAGCAAAGTAACACAAAGCCAAGATAGTTACAACTAACTAATTACACATGCCAGAAACGCTCTCTCAAGATCCAAAAACTTCAAATTAAATACACTACCAACTAATTTTTATTCTGATGAGGAATGCAGAAAAAAAGAAGTTAAAGTAAAGGTCCAAATCATAATAACTGGTTAGTTTAAAATAAGAAGCTTACAAAGTGATCACATTAAGGGGCACCTACTGTATGAAACTAAATTAAGAAAGTGATTGGATTTTCTTTTTTATTTTATTTTGAGGCAAAATATTTGTTCTTTTAATTAGAATGTTAAACATGTTGTTTTATTTGGAAGAAGTATTATGATATCAAGTATATATTCTTATATTATGAGGCATAAACTATAATTATATATTTATTTACTATGATTTTATGAATTTTTGGTTTGTTCTTGAGGTGTTGTTAGAATTTTGACTCTTATGTTTTAATATAATCAATCGTAAGTGCAAATATTAGAACCAAATCTGAAATTTTTATTTTAAAGTACAAATAATTGTGTCTAAAAATTTTGCATTCACATTTTTTTTTTAATTTAAATAAATGGAAAAAATTGTAAAATGAGGATGATAATTTGTAAGTTGATATTGGTAATATATTTTTTGTTGATTTGCTTTTTGTGAGAGGTAAGAATAACACATAAGTATGCAGAAGAGTCTTAGCAAAAATATCATGTTTCTTCATATCATAGTTACAACTAACTAGAGCTGGCTAGAGAGTCCTAAAATGACAACTCAATTTTTATTACTATTTTCATTTGATTTTTTATTTTTCTTCTAAATTTTATGTATTTTTCGGTGTGTAGGTAAAATCTTCTGACTATTCTAAAAATTTTCTTTCCTGCGGTAACTAAATAAACCACATTCATTTTCACAGAAATAAAATGATACTTAAATTGAAAATTTAAAATTATTAAGGAAGCTGAAAGAAACTGTATTTTGAAGGCCATGGTAGCTTCAAAGTGAAGCACTACCTGAAGTGCTGAAGTAGCTTCATTTTATTGAGACAGACACATTGGGATTTATACAGTATTCTTCGCAGTACCTGTATAGACTAGACCAAACTGAAATGTAATCCCAGAGAATAGCACAAGTACCCCTCCGACATTCCAAATTCCTATCATTATGACTCATAATTCACATTTAACTTTAACACTGATATTGACATTCACCTTTTTCCAGTAGTTTATTTTTCTTTTTTGTTCTTCATTTCATCGACTGATGGTTGTTTTGCAATTTTGTTTAAAGTCGTCGTGCAGTTTTTCAAAATAATTGTTCTGCAGCTGGAAAAAAAATAGTTTAAATTTTAATTATAGAAAACAGTATAAAATAAATCTATAAATAACGTATCTCTGTTTCTTTGTAAGTTACATAAAGAAATATAGTAGGGCATCATTCACAACCTGAGCATAAAGATGCATTTATTGCTTGTCCTAATAGTTATGCATTTTTCATTCGTACAGGATTCAGTCTGCAAAATTTGTACAGAAGAAAAAGATATATATATATTTCTGCATATCGTACATATATATATATGTAAGAAAAATAAAGAATATGTAAAAGATTAAATTAGCAATATAAATTTCTTTTCTGAATTCCAAAAGTAATAACCTCTCTATGCACTTCGTCACTTCTAGATTAATCCATGCCATATGACTCTTACATAATTCTGATGATGTAAATGGAACTAAAAATCAAGCAGCCAATAATAATTTTACGAAAATATTAACTATCCAATCAGAATGCTTTGTAAACCAAAACTAAGTCAGTCTGAATTAAGATTTTACCTTGAACGCACTTGCTCACTACTCTTCGGCCTAGTTGGATTTCAGTCTGCTGCTTTCTTGTTGCTGCAAAGTTATCAAAAAAGTAAACCTCTTGAAATAGGCGCAAATAATGTGCCAAGTTGCTTGTGGCCATAGTATGTTTACTGAAAACAAAATAAAGATTTAATCTGCCTCCACTGCCAAATTTTCTTATTCAGTGTATATTGGCATCTCAACAATCTAAAAAAAAAATGATGTGTGCTTATATATATATATATATATGTGTGTGTGTGTGTGTGTGTGTATGTAATATGTAATATCTAACAAAATATGATAGCTGCTTTAAAAAATAATTGGTGACCTCAAAATTAACATTCGAAATTTTGTACTCTCCCCCTAAATTCATCCTTTCTCCCAAATTCGAGATCATTCAAAATTACATAACGTTTTTAATGCAGATACCTCCTGCCCAATCAAATAATTGTAAACCAAAACTTTCTGTAACTCAAACTAAAACCATTACTTCCTCAGGTCTTCGAGCTACTGCATTTTTTTTCGCCTCTTCGCCTGCATTCTGACAGCTTGTTGCCCATCCTCTGCTAGCTATTTGCCATTAATTAGAATGTAATTTCATATTTAAAATTATGGGGCATGTTTAGCACCCCTAGTCTTCTACAGTTATGTATTAAGAAATTCATCATTCAAGAATAAATTATGTTTAACTATCAAGCTGGTCCTGCTTCTAAAGTTCCACCTGATCGTCCATTCCGGCATAATGTCCAGACATCTATGCAGCAATTTTTTTGGCCATGATTAAACGTGAATTGTTTTCATCTTCCGCCAAAAGTGCAATTATTACATATATATATATATATATATATATGCATTTCAAACACAGAACTTCTTAATTGTATTTGCCAAAATTGCTTAATATTTTTAAGGAAATAAATTATTATTTAAAAATTGATTTATTCGAGAGCTTGATTAACTGGTTGTTGGATGTGATATTTTAGACTACAGATATTAAGAAATGATCCTAGATAATAGCCTAGCATGATTATTATGTTAACAGGATGATCCAAAAAATATTTTGCACAAATGAAAAGGCAGGTATTAAGGTCCGAAATAAGCATTACTTTTTTTTTTGGCCTGTAATTAATATGTAACATCATAATGGAACATAAATTACCAACATTAGTTTAAAATATTAGTAACAGAATCAAGAACTTGATTTTAAATAGCTGTAACTTTATGAATATGATTAATGATCATTAATACGAGCATGTTTTAAGTGCTGTTTTGAAACAAAAAAGAAACAAGTAGAATTTTCTTACCAATTTTATTTTTATATGAAAGTCTGTATCTCAATCTATTTTTCTACATCATGTCCACCAAAAGTGAGGAACATATCATACAACCAGGTTTTGAATCTCCTCTTCATAGAAGTCTGCCACTTGATTTGACATCCACTGCAACATGGTTATTTTGGCCTCATCATTGTCATTGTGACAAAGACTGCTCAGATGCTTCTTTGATTGCAGGAACAGGTGGTAGCCACTGGCTGCTAGATTGGGACTGTACGAAGTGTGTTCAAGTTGTTTTCGGCCAAATGACACAATGAAATCTTGAGTTCATTTAGCCATGTGTGGATGGGCATTGTCATGAAGCAAAACGATCCCTGTACTCAACATGCCATGTCTTTTGTTTGGGATTGCATGTTTAGGGATTGCATGCACAGTTTGTTTAAAGTCCCACAATATGTCCTAAAATTTATTGTGTTGCCATGAGGCAAAAAATCCACTAGCAACAACCTCTCCCAAAATACATGATTTTCTGTACTGAAACTGTTTGCTTGAACTTCACTGTCTTCGGTAATAATGAATGCTGCCATTCCATGGATAGCTGCTTTGATTATGATGTGGTGTTCAAGCCACCCATTTTTCATCACCTGTAACAATTTGGCATAAAACATCATCACCTTCCTCACTGTACCACTGAAGGAAAGTTAAGGCACTGCCTAAATGTTTGGTCAACATTTTCAGTACTCAGCGTGCACACAGCTTTCGATAATTTAAGTGTTTCCTGACAACTGCATGCAGAACACTGCGTGAAACCCAAGGAAAGTCATCAGATAATGACAAAATTGTAAAGCATCTGTTCTGTTTTGTTCATTTATTAACTTTCTGCACCAAATCTTGAGTAATGACAGAAGGTTGCCCACTTCATTCATCATCATGAATGTTCTTGCACCCATTTTTAAAAGCTCTGTCTTATTTCCATACCATTCCATTGCTTATGTTTTCTCTATACACTTCATTAATTTGACAATAAATTTCAACAGCTTTAAGTCTTTAGCACAAAGAAAAACAAATCGCCGATCATATTTCACAGTGGGTAGGATTCTGAATTGGTGAAGCCATTTTAAATGCTCAAAAACAAATGTTAACAAGGTTGAAAATGGTATAATTCTCTTCTTTTTAAACTGAATGTGATGTTCATAATGATACAAGCAGTGCAATTTCTAATTATTGTTAATTGATTCAGCAAATCTTATGCATTTTGGCAGTTTTACTTAATTGAAACTGCATGTATAATGTGCATTTTAATATGTATGTTTAAGTCTCTTAGATTAATGAAAATTAAAATTTTGATATATTTTAATTAGAATGATCTAAAGCAGATAAAAATATGGAAGGGATACTTGTATTTTTTTAAATAATTAATAATATGAAATGAAATAAAATTGAAATATTGGCTAAACTTTGCTTAAATTATTAACTTTTTTCCTAAATTAGGAGATTCTAGTGATTTAATTGATGATGAGGGAGATTATTCTACTCCAGTTGGTAAGTTCTATCACTTTGTTTTTACTGTATCTCAATTTCTTTTAATGTTAATTTATGTGTCATTTTATTTCTTGATTTTAAACATTACTATCTGAAAAACATATAATTCATTTATAATTTTGGATTTAATTAAGCAGTGAAATCAAATTCCTAATTAAATCCAAGATTATCTGCAGATGTGGCTTGAAAATGATTAAAAACCATGAGAAACTGCAATGTTTTACATATTCTGAAAAGCATAGATGTTTTCCATATTTCTTGTTGCTTTATAATCAAATCTTGTATAAATTATAGTGCTACAGTCAGGGCTGTATTTCTGTGTGCAGAAAAAAAATTTGCATTATTTAGTACTGCTAATTAATACAATATTTTACTTTGATTTGTTTAAATTAGTATTATTTATTAAATTACATTATGAACTATGGCAAATTATTTTATTTCAAATCAGAATGTTATATAAGTCAACTTCACTGTTTACTGTAATTCAAGAAGGTTGTTATGGCAAATGTCTGTTATAGCTATCTGTTTATATGCTATCTGATATGTTTGGAGTAATGAGCTGTTAGTTACTAATACTGTTCATATTGATGAATGTATTTTCTTAACAAGTTCTTGTACAAGTTCTTAAAAAAAGGCTGCAACTTATTGAACTTAAATAGCTAATGCAGCAAATAAAAAAAAAATAGGAAAGGAATAAAAGTAAAATTCTTGTGACAAGTAATGAGCATAATATGAAATTGATGAGAAAGGAAATTTTTGAAGAAAACCATTCGAATTTTGCAACGTATGGATTTCTCCTCTTTAAACATTTGTGAACTTTTTGTTATGATGCATACGATATTTGTTCAGAAATCATCACAAACAAGCTATTTAGCTTAAAGGGTAATTAATTGCGCAACTTTACAAGAGGAAGCAGTCTGATAGGTTGCCTAGAATCAATTGTAAGAAATTATCCATTTTGCTTAAATAATTAATCCCTAGCTAACTGAACATCATGAAGATGACATAAATGACAAAGTGTTAAATATTTTTATTTTCAAAGATGTCAAATATTTGTTGCAGCTATTAAAGTATTGTTGCATGCGGGTTCATAAGAGATTGAATGCACACAGGTCTGATGATAGGTTAATAAAATTAATTTTATCAACAGAAACACTTCAAAGCTTTGGAATTTTCCACAGAAATTCTTGCACAGGTGTTCACAGTGTCACGAAGTACTATCAGTAGTTACACTTCAAACTACTAAGAATGTTAAACACAATGCAGTGCAAAGTACATCAAAGAGAAAGCTAACCTGGAAATATCTTCTATCTCACACTGAACTGACAATCACAACAATCAGTTATTAGTTTATATAGTTTTATATAAACTATATAGTTTTCAACTGTCTGCTGAGATATTTCTAGTACTTTCTGCTTCTCAAAATTACTGGAAAGCAGTATGAGGGTTGAATTACAGCTGCATCTAATACGGTGATCTATTACATTTATTCAATTACAATACTTATTATGGTGATACAGAGACTGGACCAAAATGTCGCCAAATGGTCTCCAAGGTTGGTAATTTCTCATCAAATTACCGAGATACCCATTTATTCAATGTTAAATACATTTGCCCTTGTAATCTTACTTTTCTGGCATAGCTTCTATTTTGAAATTTTTCGCGTTACCTTACACAAAAAAATACAAAAATTTCACATATAATTGTGCTAAAATCATCTACCTGTGTGCAAAATACGTAACAGTATATTGCTGTTACATTGGATTAAATCAAATAAAATGGCTATTCTAATTCAAATCGTTTGACATATGGTTAACACTAATGGATCGATCATAATCTTGTAGGAGCTTATGAGAAACAAGAGTAGGTTCAATCATACACAATAATTCAATATCATAAGCTAGCTTATGTGCTTCACCAGGAGTGTCAATTTAGGAACAAGAAAGTATTAGGATGTTATTTCTTGATGCAAATGAACATTTTGTGCCTTACTTAATTTTTTTTTTTTTAAGTTATTGACTCCTTTTTCTTATACTTTGTTCTCCAATGAAATCTTTCTAAATGCTTTATCTTCTACATGGTGGTTTAGTTTAAAGAAAACAATTGCAAATGAAGATTTTGTAATTCTTGTTTGTACAGTGGTGGTATTGCCTACTGAGCTTGAAAAAATTTTCTGCTGTTTTATTCACAATAATAAATTCTTTGAAAAAAGGCTTTGAAATTAGAACCAAGTTGGTCTTTCACTAGAAACTACTTCGTGGAAAAGGTCAAATTTAGTTTGAGTTGTCATATGTAACCTTTAATTACTGTTATGTAGCCTCTGAATAAATATTGTAAGCACGTACTGAAATGATTTTATTTTAAAACAAATTCCCTTCTATTGTTTACAATATTTTTGATTTGTCTTTAGTTATTTCATGAGTTTGACAGGTACTGCCACTTTTATAGCAGAAACTAGTTTTTGCTGTGGCAGTTTTAACAAGTGATTTGAACTACTGTGGTAGAAACTCTGAAGCCCAGGCTATAGTACATCCTAGTGTGTTTAATAATCAGAATTTGTTTTAAGAGTTGTATTCAGTCTAACTTAGTTTGAATGGTAAAATTCTGTTTATGACTCTTAACTTTTGTTTTCTAAATAACATGTTTGACCTTTTTTAATTTATTAAATTAATATTAATTCATGAATTTTTTCCCTATTTCTTGGAAGTTTGTGTAAATTTAATCTTTAATTTTTTAAAGGAAATGGGAGGAGGAAATTATGGGAAGTTTGGTTTAAGTTTGGAATAAAATTATGGCTTTTCAAGCTGTCTCTCTCATTTTAATTAATTAATTAGTAGATTTCATGTTATTTAACTTCTAGATACCTTAGAACCGCAGAAGCACTGTGATTTTGTGTGTGTGTGTGTATCAAATGCTTTTTACATGGAGCAGTGCAGCTGTTAACTTTAAGGTTCATGCTAAAAACAGATGTGCTTTCATTCATAACTATCATATATTCAATCATAATTATTCATATTCATGAACTATTCATTCATAGAAAGGAATCAAAGTGAGAATTACTTTGAATTGTCCAATTGAATAACATTGATAATCAAGACAGAAGACAGCATACCAAAGTAAAACATGAAATTAGGCAAAGCAACAACTCTGTGTTTGGCATAGATTTAGTCACTATTGGATTTATCCTGAAAATTGATCAAAAACCTACTTAGAAATATCCCCTCCAGTAGGAATTTCTTGGCAATCATTTTAAAAATAGATTCAAAGCAGTTATTTCCTTTAGCTATTTAAAAATAATAAATAAAAAAAAAAAATACAGTATTCTTGCTGAAATTTTGCCGTAAATTTCTTCCAGGCCAAGTAAATACCACATTCACCTGTTTTAAAATTCAGTTTAAGGCAAACTATATCACTATTTTTTTCATAAAAATCTTTCAAACAAAAAGAATGCATATGAATGGTGTCAATTGGTTGCTAGACCTGACAAACTGTTAGGCTTATTGTTACCTGAAAAATTATTATGGGCATCGTTGCCAAAATTTGGTGCACTCTGAAAATTGGATGACCTCTACTATGTTTTTAACTGATGATCTGTTTAGCAATATTTTGTGAAGTAATACATATGATTCTTGTCCTTTTTTCCCCTTTATCTCCTTAAAAATGTGCATTGTCATACGAGATGGTTATTGTGATTTTTATCCAAGAAGCAAATGTGTGACTGAAATAGTTCAGTACAAATCTTTTTAATTCTAATAAATGTATTTTCTAATTAATATTTTCTAGCAAATTGGACATTAAGATCAAGATGTTGTAATTAAGATTTATTAATTGGAATTTTATTGTTATAGCCCGTGATTATGAATTGAATAGAGCTGATATAGTATTAGAAGATATAATAGGAGAAGGCCAATTTGGAGATGTTCATAAAGGAACTTACAAATGCAAAGTAAGATTATCAAACTGATGTTTATCAGTATCTTAACATATGAAGAATTCTTGCATTCAAAAAATTAATTTGCTTTTTATTTTAAGGATTCACAAACTATACCTGTTGCAATCAAAACTTGCAAAGTAGAAAGTGAAGAGTCAATTGGAGAAAAATTTCTGGAAGAAGCCTGTAAGTTATGTTTCTTTGCAATGTCTGTATTTTTCTTGCTGTAAGACTAGTATTGCTCAGTACAAGAAAGTTTTTTTAACCTTAATTGTATGTATAATTTGGATAAAATGAAACAATAAAGCCCTTGTCTTGACGACGGGAATGCAGATCTTTTCCTAGCATTATCAGTTTCTTGTTTGTCTTCTAAAGAATTATTCTTAAAATTCTTTTTAAAAGGCATTATAAAATAATTGTTTAAAATATTTAACAGTAAATTTCATAAGTGTTAATATTTTTTGGAATAAAATCTGTTTCTTAGAAATAGCATTTTATGATTGTATATCTTGTAAGTAAAAATATAAGAAGAGAATGAAGTAACTACTGAGAAATGCAATTAATCAAGATACTTTCTATAATGTGGCAAAACTTAATTCTAGCACAAAATAGAACTGACAAATTGTAAAATTGTAGGTAAAGAATGTATTAAGTGTCAAGGTATATATGCCAGATTTCTTATTCTTGATTAAAAAATGAAAATTCCAAAAATCTCTTGGCCTTGTATAAACAAACTTTAAAAAGAAAAAAATTCTTTTGGTAAGAAAAACTTTTCAGTAAATTATTGAATGGAACGTTTTTTTCATTGTATGGATTCATTTCACCTGATGCCATTAAAAATTTAGCAATATGAAAATAAATGGTAAAATTTATTTAAAAAAAAGCTAAGTTCAAGCTTTCGACATAATGATTTGACAAGAAATAGTTTTGAGGAATTGATACTTTAGTATAAGAGTAGTTTCCTTGTGTAAATTGAGATATATAAATTCAGAAATACTTTAAACTTTCTATTTCGTTTTGAAGAAATTATGTGTTCTAGTTTGAATTTATACTTAGTAAAAAATGTTTTTAGAAAAAATGTAGTTCTTTGTGTAATGTAGTTCTTTGTGTTAATGTAGTAAAAATTTTTTTTTTTTTTTATGTTGGGCAGAACATCGATCTAATCAATCATAAATTCAGTAAATTTTTATCTGTGTTTAACTATCTCGAAAAAAAAAATCAGTAAACTGTTTTGTCTCAGGTCAGTGAAAGAATTTTAATGCAAAGTTCATTGCAGTGTATGTTATCAAGTTTTGAAAAAATTCAGAATCACTAATTTACTTTTAAACTCAAAAATTTTCAAGTGGTTCAAAAAAAAAGTAAATCCTTTTTTAAATTATTATTTTTAAGAGAAAATATTTTAGACTGGGTTTGGTGCTGCCCAATGTAATAATTAGGTATAAAGTTTTCTAAAATAATACTTTTTTTAAAAAGTTGTTTAAATAAAAGCAGGTGTAAAAATAATTGCAGGTGTATAGCTATATTATTTTTATTTGTTTATTTATTTTATGTTATTTTAGCCCAAAGGGCATTAGCCCAGAAGGGCTATTAATTTCGTTTTGACATTTTGCATTGAAGACTTTAAAAGGCTGTATCACTTTTTAAATTGTTGCCACTAAATATTATCACTCTGTGTTATGTTTAAAGAAATTAAATAATGAAGAATCTGCATAAATGTATGTATGCTTCTCGCTTTGTGATAAAACAACAAGAGCCAATAAATTTTGAATAATGTAATCCTCCACCCGAATATGGACATCTGGAAGCCCTAATTTCGAATTTGTTTTATTATCTACTACTTCATATTTTATAACACTTTAAGGAATATTTTATTAAGAAGCTCAACGGTTTCAAAGTGAGCAATGGCAACCTGTACAGAAAAAGACATTTTTATCTCCAGTGCATGAGACTGTGTATCAGAAATTCTAAAGATATGCTGTTTTCAAATTATTTTGTGATATTGCTGTTGAATTGAATTTTATGGTTTAAATCAGAAGAACATGATATTTAGCAAATAAATGTAACACACAAAACTTTAACAAAAAGTCTCTTTGGGTGTAATATAAAACTGAAACATTTCAGTTTTTTTTATTTAATTTTTTTTTATTTATTTGTAAATCTGCATATTTATCTGTGGCAGTAAATCTGTTTGTGTTTACAAAACATTAATTTTCTATACATTTGGATTTTGACAGAAATTAAAAGACTAAATTTCTCTGACTGGCATATGTGAGAGATGTTATTTGTTGTCAGAATAGAATATCCGATAAACATACATGTAAATGTGTAATACATTCATGAGCAATCATAGCATTGCTTTTGTATGGAAACCAAATAAATTACTTTATGGTATTTCCTATTTGCAATTATTATAAAGTAAATTCTCATCTTGCATATTATTTGTCCGAAAATTCTATTATCTGGTGTAATAATTCCTGTGAAAGAAATAAAAGTAAATTTTAAATAATATTAAAAAGAAATTAGTGTAGAGCATATTAATTCATCTGCTAGATATGCTGAATTTATAATTAGAAGTAACATTTTACTGTATAAAACCAGTGCAGTTGATTTAATGTTAAATAGTAGCATAATTTTATCACTGACAATAGAACACACATGAATAGAAAATCAATTTTAGCTACATATAAGTTAGCATTTTTGGTATCTATTTTAATAATTTTATCATATATAATTTATACATCCTCAATTTTAAGTGAATTAGTAATTTTTTTAAGTAAATTCATTGTTTGTTATCCTAGTGACTTTGAGGAATCGTAAATAGTTCAACTCATGTTAAATTTTTAACCGATTTTAATTAATTCTTATTTTCTAGATATTATGCAACAGTTTGATCATCCGCATATAACTAGACTTATTGGCATCTGTTCTGAATCTCCCATATGGATTGTAATGGAACTGGCAAAGCATGGAGAGGTTAGGTTGAATCCACTGTTCTAATGTTTAGAAATTGACATAACTAGTTTATTTATTTATTGCAATTTTATTTGTAAAAATTGCTGATGTGCACTGTTTTTCCACTTTTTCCTAAATTTAGTAAAATTTGCTGCATCATTCATATGATACTTCTTTTCAAATGATTTACTTTACTTTAAAATGTAATTGTTTAAAAAAGAAAGGGGGAAAAATAGCGGAGTCATCATCATCTCTCGCCCCTTGCAGGCTTAAGATAGTAATTAATGCTTATATTGTTTTTTAGGTTTGAATTATTTTTTTTTATTGAAATTCATCTAACCTTACATTTGTGTGCTTAATTTTCAACAAAACAGAAAGAGAAATTTTGCTGCAAGAATTTATAAGAAGTTACCTGAGGATAGGAAGAGTATGGATTTATCATATCAGAGTATATTTAGATTTTAAAAGAGCAGTACATATGCATCAAGATCTTTAGTTTTATGTGAAACTGATCATAAAACGTTGTTTATTTGTAATAACAAAAGTAATTGTGAGATTGCGTCATTTTATAATCAACTGTTTAACATGCAACTTAAATAATACTATAAAAACATCAGTATCAATACACAGAATTTGAAATTAAAATATTCATTACTTGATTTTTAAAATAGAATTGCCTACTGCTCGAGTACTGTTAAACTCCACTATCTTCTTCAACAAGTCATTTGTGCTAAATTAAAGTTTATAAGTTTATTGATAATAATTTTTATTCTTTATCTTCATATACTAATGGTTTTCATTTTTTGTGTAGATGCGAGCATACCTTCAGAATAATCAATCACGTTTGGATCTAGCTACTTTGATTCTGTATGCTTATCAACTGAGTACTGCTTTGTCCTATCTTGAATGTCGTAAATTTGTTCACAGGTGAAATTTCATTCTATTAATTCTCAAAATTTTTTCTGTCTGAAAATATGTATACCTTGCACATCTTATGTCCTTTTCCTTTAGCATATTCTCTGTGCATAAATAAGTTTTATGTAGCATTTTATGTTTTTGAGAGGTCTGGGTTTTTTTTGTGCATAAAAGTACTATGGTGTTTATTGTAACAAATACCTTGCACAAGTCTCTTGCATAAAGGATGTATAGATATGGCTCTTGTTATGAACCATGCACAAATACTGTCACACATTATTGGCATGTTAAATGCAGAGTTAAATTTATTTTGTTTTTTTGTGTAAGCAATGTGTAAGTACAGAAAATATATCTATAACCCCCCTCCCAAAAAAAAGGAGAACAATGAAGAGAAAAGTTGTAAAGTTAATGTATTCCTGTTGAAGAATTGTGAGGAAACTCAAAAGTATTTCTGCTGAGGAGGAGGATTATATAAAGGGTGAATGCCTGTTGCAATCATCGATTTTCTTTTGATGAAATAGGAAAAGGTCCAGATAATAGGCAAGCATTAGCATGTTAGACCTGTTTAGTAATAATGTAATATGCTACCTTAGAACCATTCTGAACAAGAGAGAAAAATTAATGTTTTAAGCAACTCCGAAAATCTAGACCTCACCTCCTGGAAAGAAGGAAAGAAATTTAAAAAAGGCACATGTGTCAGAATGATGAGGACATCTGTGTTTTTCTTCTCCAGAGGAAGACTGAAAAGGTGCATAACACACTGAACTGAAAAATTCTGATATTAAAAATATATAAGAAGTAAAAGATTATACATAGCGTATTCGGAAACTAAGTACCGTTTCATTCTAGCGCCATTGCAGCGCTGTGGTAGGCGTCTCGCGCATCCGCACTAGTCTTTCTTGTTCACTGACTTTCAGTTGTCGCCATTTTGGTTGCTTTATGTTGTGTTTTCAGTTTGCTGTGCACATTCAAAATGTTTATAACAATTAGTCCTCCCGCTGACTGTGAAATTCGTGCCGTGATTAAATATTTGAACACGAGGAATGTTAAACGGGCCGAAATTATCGTCAAGTGACAGAAGTTTACAGTGAATACACGATGAGTGATGGAATGGTGAGAAAGTGGGTAAGAATGTTTAATGCAGGTCGAACAAATGTCCACGCCGAGGCTCGGAGTGGTCGGCCTTCTGTTGTCACCGATGATTTGGTAAGGAAAGTTGATGAAGCAATTCATGAGAACAGACGCTTCACAATGACAACTCTTTCAGAGGCATTTTTACAAATTTCACGTACTGTTTTGTTCGAAATTGTGTCTGACCGCTTGAATTATCGCAAACTGTGTTCCCGATGGGTTCCAAAAATGCTCACTGATGTTCACAAAACAAAGCCCTGACATTTCTCACACGGTACAGTGATGAGGGAGAAAACTTTTTAAACCAAATTGTGACAGGTGATAGAACTTGGGTGTGTCATTTCTCACCAGAATCGAAACAACAATCGATGGAGTAGAGACACACTCATCCTCCGAAAAAACAAAAGTTCAAAGTGACAATGTCATCACAAAAAATCATGTGCACTGTCTTCTGGGATAGGAAAGGCGTTTTGCTCACTGAATTTCTTCCCAGAGGTGAAACCATTAATGCGGCCCCATATTGTAAGACTTTAACAAAACTAGGCGTACCATTCCAAACAAACGAAGAGGAATGCTCAGTAAAGGAATTGTGTTGCTCCATGATAATGCTCGGCCCCATACTGCTGGTGTCACTCAATCGTTAATTCGACAGTTTCATTGGAAGCAGTTCGATCACCCGCCGTACGGCTCAGACTTGGCGCCGTCCGTCTATCACTTGTTCCTGCACATGAAACGCGAGCTTGGTGGCAAGCGCTTTGGATCTGACGATGACACGAAAAATGCTGTAGAGTCGTGGTTATCGAAACTGGCGGGAAGTTTCTTTGACGATGGTATACAAAAACTGGTCACCCGCTATGACAAGTGTTTGATCATTGGCAGAAACTATGTTGAAAAATAGTTTAAGACATGTATTTTCATGTAAAAATAAAATTGGATTCGAAAAAATTGTTTTACTATTTTTTTTTTTTTTTTCAAAACGATACTTAGTTTCCGAATACGCCTCGTATATCTAAAACCAGAATGATACCACAATTAAAATAACTGTCACATGCAAATTACATTACTTTATCGCTCCGAAATCTATTAAAATATTTAATTATGCATTTAGTTTATAGCTACTGGATCCACATGTTTGAAACTGAACAGGATGCAGAATTCTGCGTGTCTAATGATAATAAAAGTCACCATTTGGAGGAAAAGGGGGGGAAAGAAACTAAAGAAAATTAAATAAATTTGTAGAAAACCAATGTTTTATGAAACCATTTGTGGAAAATCATTAGTTTCGGTGATGCGGTGGCAACATCATTAAAATAAAGACCCGAATATGAAGAAATCTTTGCTATGAAGCTTTTAGTGTAATGGCAAGCGTAATAATTTTAGTGTAATGGCAAGCGCTTTGGATCTGACGATGACACGAAAAATGCTGTAGAGTCGTGGTTATCGAAACTGGCGGGAAGACGCTCTAAAAATGAAGAGTTTATTAAAAATTTATGAAAAATGTTTCTACTCATGAAGAAGAATATATGTCTGATTGCCCTTAAAATCGACAGAATTTTATTGAAAATTTGAGCTATTTTTTTTTTTTTTTCAAAACGGTACTTAGTTTCCGAATACGCCTCGTACTATTCGGGAAATATTTTGTGAAAAGGAATTTTAAAAAGATTTGACTTGAAAACTATAAGAAACTATTAAATTTTAGATAAAGTAAGAAGAAAACCATAAATTAAAAAAAAAATTATGAACTTTTTTAGAACAATTAAAATTTAACCTAAAAATTTTTGAAAATTATTTAAAAATAGTGCAGTTTAATTATTCAAATTTCAGTGCTTCTAATCGGCTTATCAAGGCATGGTAGTTTAAAATGTCAAAGCTGAACAATTAAGCATTAATATAAATTCTATTACAGTAATTACACCCTTATTCAAAGAGACAAGTGATGATTCTGGTGTAACTTCAGTTTCCAAAAGAATATAATTAAATTGCAAAATTAAAATTTAAAAATTACAAAACATTTTTAAAAGACAATGAATTAAAATAAAAATATAGGGGGCGGATCTAGAATAAATCACGTTGATATGCATAATAATAATGCAGTGGTCAAATTGATCATAAAATTTTTTTAACTCATTTTTTTTTTGCATAATATATTTCACCCTTAAGCCAAAAAACTAAAACCTGTAATTTTAATCACAAAATTGAGAAGTTTTAATCCATATTAAAGATGTATTAAAACTCTAAAAGAGAAAAACATTAGGAAAAATTCCCCTATGAAATATAAAACCAAGTAGAATTTACCAGAATTACAAAAGGAAACAATTGTATTAAATACTCCATAATCTTTTCAAAAAATGGTGCAGTAATTATTCGAATGGGGAGCAGGGAAAAGAATGCATTGCTGCTATTTCTTGTGAAAATAATGAAACCAGACAATACCCGACATAAAGAAACTATGGCAGGGTTGTTGAAATTTTGGCATAAGCAAACAATTTGGAATAAAGGAACATTTACAAAAGGGCAATATTTTTGCTCTAAAAAAATGTAGAATAGGATTATTAATAATAACATTCCTGTTCTTTCTGCAATTAAAAATTTGGAATTAAAAGGAATCAGTTTGTTATGATTTTGAAAATCTGTACACTTCTCTTTCATTAATTAAAATATACATCTGTCTTTTAGCTCTTTCTAAACATTTTCCTGAAATTTTTGCAGTTATTACAGAAGTCAATTGAAAGGTACACCTTAATTGTATTCTTTTTAATAACTACATCCAGTTTTAAGGCTCTATTTTTCAAGAAATTAAATGGTACTCATATGGAAATTTCATATTTCACGTTTTTATCTAACATTTACTTATTTATTAAGAGATATCACTTTCAAAAATCACTTAATCAAGTTGAAAAATTATTTTACTAACATTTTTAGGTATACTAATGATATTATTGCAATTAATAATTTTGAGAAAATAAAAGAACACAGAATTTGCCAAACTAATATTGTCCGTAATAAATCTGTATAAACTACTAGTAAATAAGATAACTATATTTACATATTTTTTATTAAAAAATATTCAACTTCAAAAAAGACTTCAGTTTTAATGTAATTAAAGTAATTCATTGGGAATCTAACTTTTCGAAAAACATTTTGAATAACACAATTTACAATCAGCTTCATAGAATTCATGTCATTCTAATATTCTATAAACATATTCATCTAACAGCCTATAAAACATTTCACTGTTCCATCTGAGCCATGTCTATAGATGATAAACCATAGTAAACTTCACAGATGTTAAAATTTGAACCCTTTTGGAATTTTTTTAATTTAATTTTCTGAAATTTTTACATATAACTAAATTTTTTGGATGTTGGGTGAAAAATATGTCTAAAAAGATTTTGATTTCTGCCATGTTTTCTGTCTGAATATACTTTCCCATAAAAAAAAATATCTTATGTAGATGTGCTATGCCAGAATTAAGCATTCACTACACCAAAAGAAGTTAATTCAAAATTAAGTACTAAATGGATATAATAGTGTTTAATGGAAAATATGGAATTTTATGTGCGATGGTTACAAACTATTTTCATGAATTTTGCTCTGAAACTTAATGTGTTAAGCACATTGGCATTTAAGTAAGCTGTGTTTATTTTAATACTTTTGTGGAAATGGGTCGAATTTTATACTGGGTAGGTTACAGAATATTCAAAATTGGTTGTATTCATTTTTGTTTAAAAGTATGCAGTTTTGCAATTCTGTGTTGTTTTGCTTTTTGAAGCAGGAAGTTCATACTCAGAAAACTGGGGAACTTGGGTAATAAAGTTAAAATCATTGTGTAATGAAATTTATTGAAGAATAGCCATAAGTGGAAGTTATTTATCATAAAAGGCCTTGCCAAACCTGGCAGATACAAATATCATTTGATGATTCATTTGTAAAAATAAAACTGAGAAAGCAAAGGCCAAATAATTAATATTCTTATGGGAGGTTTCTAACTGATTGTGTTAATTTTTATTTTATGAGAAATTTGAAAATTGTTGACCAAACTTTTTGCCATCACGCAAAGTCTTGTGAGAATGCAAGAAGGTTCGTTTAGTAACTGATTTCTTTATATTCTGATAATTAGAGTGAATTGTTAGTTCTTCATTCTAGTATTGGTAAAATGATTCAAGACCTTGAAATTAGGTACATCTAAAGCCAAACTGGGGGGGGGACAGAAATTTCATAGCATTTGATGATCTTCATCTAATTCGTTTGAAATCTTTTCTGTGATGAATCTCGTACCAAATTATTTTGTATAAGATATTATTTCAGCTGAGCAATAAATTTCTAGCAGTTCATTGAGATATATAGGCACATGTTAAAATATTGTGGGCTTCTTTCAAGTCTGTTGCAGTTATAAGAATATTGCACTATAATGAGTTGACTTTTGATTGGGATTTTCATTTCAGTCCTTGAATCTTAGACCTGTTTTTCCTCAGCATTGAAAGAGTTTTATTTTACATTTAATGTGAGATAAATATAAAATTAAGAATTAATCAACATTTTTGGGGGACTTCAGATATTTATTTAAGAATTAAACAATTCTTTTAGAGGTAAGCCATTGACTTCCTGCTTAAAAATTACAGACCTGTTGATTAAAATGAAGATGATGATTTATGATGAAGTTGCAAGTTGAACCCCTTCTCACTTAAGGCCTGTCTTATAAAATTACAGATAGAGCTCTTAGAAGCTGAGCTGAGAATGAGCTCACTCTCAGCTCGAGCTCATTTTCAGCTCCTAGAACTCATCAAACAGCACTGGCTATTATTATTATGAATTTATTTGGTTTCCTAGTGCACGTGAAAGTTATGTTTACACTAGACATATTTTAATCAATGAAATAAGGTTATTTTACTTTTTCATATGTATAGTTGCTGGAGTAGCAATTTCAGTTTTTGGTAGGAATTTTTCCTTCTTCTCCCTCTTTCTTACTGTTTAAGGCAAGAGGTTTAATTCAGGATGTTTCTAAATTTAATCTTTTCTGACTATCAATTAAAGTAACAAAAATGTAATTCTTTTTGAGATTTGGACATTAGATGCACAGTTTAATTTAAAAAAAAAAAAAAAAAAAAAAAAAA
>KK116493.1:94335-112329 GCA_000611955.2 Stegodyphus mimosarum
AAAAAAAAAAAAAAAAAAACCTTCAATGTACATGAAATTAAGGAATGCTTGTATTCAAATTATTGATGTTTTCAAAATTTGTTTAATTCAAATTTAGAATTTTTTGAATTTACCAAATGCTTATTTGCTATTCGGATATGTATTATTTATTTTGTTTTTGTGTGTTATTAATGAAGTGGAATGTGTATCGTTATTTAGAGACATTGCTGCCCGAAATGTACTTGTGTCAGCTCGAGACTGTGTTAAATTAGTATTCAAATTATTGATGTTTTCAAAATTTGTTTAATTCAAATTTAGAATTTTTTGAATTTACCAAATGCTTATTTGCTATTCGGATATGTATTATTTATTTTGTTTTTGTGTGTTATTAATGAAGTGGAATGTGTATCGTTATTTAGAGACATTGCTGCCCGAAATGTACTTGTGTCAGCTCGAGACTGTGTTAAATTAGCTGATTTTGGCTTATCTCGATGGGTTGAAGACCAGTCATACTATAAAGCATCTAAAGGAAAATTACCAATAAAATGGATGGCACCTGAGTCAATAAATTTCAGGAGGTTTACGACTGCAAGTGATGTCTGGATGTTTGGTTTGTTATACTTTTCTTTTTTTTATAAATTTTTTTTTAATATTTGTATATGTTAGAATAGAAGAGAAACATGCCAATGTGACAATCAAAATTGCTGAAACAACCTTGTATTTGGCATATGTTTATTAAAACACTCAATCGATTTCAAGGGCAGCTACAGGTCCCTCCTCATCAGGAAAACGAAATTTCTAGAAAGGGAAAGCAACCTCAGTAACGGCATTTATACCCTCAGGTAGTACCACGTCCGAGAAGGCAACGCCATCTATCGGCAAAAATAATAACCAAGAATTATGTTAATAGAATTTTAAAAGTGTTAGGAAGAACTGGATTGGACTTGAAATCATTCACTAAACATGCTAAATCTTTATGAATATCCAATCCACCAACGGAAGAAGTTTTTTGGATAATTTTAAATTTCCAACTGTGATACGCTATTGAAGACTTGTTAATTTCGCCCTTTCGGACATAAGATTCATGTTCCTTGATAGCATATGTTGGAAATTTAATCATAATTTTGACTTTGGATCTGCAAAAATTATCCTAAAAGCTTCTTCCATTGGTGAATTAGATTTTCTTGAGGCTTTTCATATTCACAAAGATTTAGCATGTTTAGTGAATGATTTTAAGTTCAATCCAGTCTTTCCTAACGCTTTTAAAATTCTATTAACATAATTCTTGGTTATTATTTTTGCCTATAGATGGTGTTGCCTCCTCGTGCATGGTACTACCTGAGGGTATAAAATGCTGTTACTGAGGTTGCTTTCCCTTTCTAGAAATTTCGTTCTCCTGATAAGGAGGAACCCCTAGCTGCCCTCCAAATCGATTGAGTGTTTTAATAAATGTACACCAAATACAAGGTTGTTTCAGCAATTTTGATCTGTACATGTATTTGAATATTCATTTTGTACTGTTTAACTTTCAAAAGTCTAAGTAATTTTGGTAAATAAACATAAATTAATTTTGACTGTTTGTTCTTTTTGCTAAAATCATTATTACATGAGTGTTTTAATCATAAGTTTTGAAACATTGTTTTTGAAGGTAATAGTTCAATTATTTTTTTAAGCATTGCTTCCCTCACAAGCTTTTCCTCATCAAAAGTTTACATAATAAAAGTGCGATAATTGACATCCAGTGGTTTGGAAATAATCTGACATCTCTTTAACCAATACTTCTTTCATGCAATGGCACTACTGACATTTGCAGTGTAATAATATAAGTCTGGTGGGACTTAATGATTCCTGATTTTGAAAGTTTCCAGATATTAGATCTTCAGTTTAAATCTAGCAAAATGACATGCAGACATGGTGACACAGGGACTTCTCTTATTATTTAGATCAGATAGAAAAATGCTAACCATCGCATCGGCTTCTTTTACTGAGTATTGTATTTTGCATTTTTAAACTGTTAGAGTTAATTTTTCATGCTTTTTTAATTTTATTTATATGTTTATTTACTTGTTGCATTGGTCTGGAAGTCTGCGTATTGGAAGTCCAGATTTCTTACTTTGTACTGTATTTCATTGGACAATGTTTGGAAAATCTCAGCAGTTACTTCTGATCTTTTTCTTAATTTCAGTTAGTCTGTAGTTTAAAACTTCATGTTTATCCATCCTTTGTTTAATTTATTTAAATATTTTCAAAATTTGAAAAAATTTTGGTAAAGGAACGAAATAGTAATGTGAGTTTGAAAATTCACCAAGAGCTGAATGTTTTTTACCGTTTTATGTCAGCAGTTAAAATAATTCCCAAATTTTAAACTTCTATGCTTTTGAAGAACTCTTAGAGTGCATTCTTATGTCCTTTGAAAACTTGTATTAGGGGATACTGTTCTACCATAGTTATTGATTGGTCTTGATCCAGTTTATGGGTCAGAGAATTGTTCAGAACTGTAATGTAAGTATAAGAATTTGTTTGAGCAAATTAAATTCTAATTGCGATGTTCAGTTTTAAAAAAAATGCAAGTTTTATAGCTGCTAATATTTGGAAACTTCTAAACAATACAGCATTAAAAGTGCTTGACAAAACTTGTGGCCAAATGCCATGAAGCAGAAATTTTGCCCAAGATGATGAAAATGTTGTTGATTCAATGACTGACCACTTTGAATCAAAGAAAATGGTTTAGTTGTCCTTTGAAGCAGTCTATTAATCATTTTTTCAGAAAGCAAAACTGTTGAAAAGTTTGAATGGGACAATATGGTACTAATTCTGGAACATATCATACTTCAATATCCGTTAAATGTGCAGTTAAGAAAATAAATAGAGAATGGTAAAGAAATAAGAAATTCAAGCAAGATTACTTTGCATTAAATTGATCAAATATTAAACACATATCTAAAATTCATTGAAAAAGTCTCAGATTTAGTAATGGAGAAATAAGAAATATTCATATTCTATGGAATGATATTAAAAAAAAAAAAAAGAAAAGGAGTGAAATATATGAAGCAAGTGCAGGGTTGGAATGCCCCTCCTCTGATCAGAGAGCTTCTGACATTTCAACCTTCCCATCTGCGTTTTTGCAAAGTTGTTTAAGATTTTTTTTGTTTGTTTTTGTAAATCATTTTAACTATTTAATTTTAATTAAATAAATGTTAATTATATATTTGTGTCGACACATTTTGTATGGTGATCATTCAAACAAGAGGGGTCACAGGACGATTTCTGGCCTGGGTGTCAATAGCTTGTAGGTCTGCCACTCAACACATGAACACTTTATTTGAAAAGGCTTAATGCATTGGTAATAATGATGATTTCCAAGCAAAATCTTAATAAGCTTAATGAATAAATAAATTTGCTAATAAGTGTAATTCATTAAATTTTTCATGTCTTAATACCATGAAGGTACCCTCAAAGCAATTTTATGCAGCCCATGAAAATATTTCAACAGTGTATTTGTTATAGATATCGTGTTGAAATATTTTCATTTCCGTTAAATATTAACACAAATAATGTGCCAGAAAATCTATAAATTGAGCTAATTGTTTTACAGTGTGATGCAAATATTGTTTAAAGATTTGAAGATACAGATTTTATTAATTTTTATTCAAAGTTTAAAAAAAAAATGAGCATAATTATGACTTTTTGCACTAAGAATATTTGCTTTGTGTGGGAACACATTCATATGTGAATAGGATTCCCCCTCCCCCCACTTTTGAAAATTAATGACAAAAAAAGAACTGCTTGAGCGATGAGCATTTGCAATCCATGATGAAGATAAATATCTAATAATTTCTCTCTTCTGTCCAAGGCTACAAGTTATCAGAAATGAAATGTCATCCAGTGTCAGGCTATAGTAAGAAATAAAAAAAAAGTTTAAAATTATTTACATACAAACATATAAAACATATTTGGAAGAAAAATTTAATAAATGTGAGAAAGAGACAAGGTTATAATTATATATTCTTAAATTTTGCACCACCTAGTAAATTTTCTCTGAAAATTTAGAAAGTTTGTTTATTTTTAGTTTAAATTAAAATAAGTTACTTAACATTTAATTTAGCATCTTAAATCTATTTTAAAGAAATGTCACTCTAAAAATTTAATATATAGTTGTTAGTATATTTGTATTCCATAGTATAACCAACAGAAATGCCTTACTTTAGATTTCAAACAGAAAATAAATGTAAATTTGAAATTATTTCCTTTGTGATATTGTTATTATTATACATGTATGTTTATGTATGTTATTGTTTATATATGTAAATGAAATTTAAAATTTGTTTTAAATATTTTTTATTTATTTTATTTAGTTGTCAATACAAATTTTCATTTTGTTTTAAAAAAAGTTCTGGCTTGTCAGCTATTTTCAGATTTTGCATTTGGTTAGTGTGCAATGTGAGTTTGAGACCACTATTTTAATATATATACACAGTCCAGTCACATTAATGTGACCACCACGTACTTTCCATGTCAGAGTTAAATAACCAATCACAGAAGGCAGGTGGCAGCACAGTGCAGTTGAGCGTATATAAAGGGTGTGTGAGGGCTTCGGAAAACATTTCAATCGTTGGCGTAATGCAGAAACGAAGCGATTTATCCGACTTCCAAAAGGGCATGATCATTGGCTTTCGGGCCAAGGGGGGAAGCATTTCCGAAACGGCTGAGTTTGTGAACTGTTCGCGTGCCGCCGTGGTAAAAGTGTACCGTGCATGGCAAAATGGGACTGTCCAAAATCAGCGACGTGGCAAATGTGGTGCACCACGGGCCATAGATGACAGAGGCGAACGACGGTTGCGGAGATGCGTTCGGGCAGATAGACGGGCTACCGTTGAGCAACTGACCACCAAAATGAACCAAGGGGCTACCAAAAGTGTCTCCCAAAGTACTATTCAGCGAACATTGCTGCGTCTGGGCCTCCGAAGCAGACGCCTGGTTCGTGCACCTATGCTGACTGCTGTTCATCGACGGCGAAGGCTAGAATTTGCACGCCAGTACAGCAGCTGGACGTCCACTGAGTGGCGACAGGTTGCGTTTTCGGATGAATCGCGTTTTATGCTCCATCGGACAGATGGACGTTGGCGTATAAGGCGTGAAACCTCTGAAAGGAACCACCCTGCAACCATTGCCGGAACGGTCCAAGCTGGAGGCGGGAGCATTATGGTCTGGGGAATGTTTTCCTGGCATTCTCTAGGTTCACTGATCATTGTGGAAGGCACAATGGATCAATACAAGTACGCATCTGTCCTTGCGGACCATGTTCACCCCTACATGCGCATTGTTTTTCCTCAGGATGATGGCATCTTCCAGCAGGACAATGCGAGGTGCCATACAGCTGCCAGTGTACGTGCGTGGTTCGAAGAGCACCAGGATGAGTTTACCGTCCTCCCCTGGCCAGCAAACTCACCTGACTTAAACCCAATCGAGCATCTGTGGGACCATCTCGATCGAGTTGTTCGCGCCATGGATCCTGAACCGCGTAATCTAGCGCAGCTGGCCACGGCATTAGAGTCGGCATGGCTCAACATCCCAGAGAACACCTTCAGGGACCTATGTGACTCTCTTCCTGCACGTCTCGCAGCAGTCCGCTCTGCGAAAGGTGGTTATTCTGGCTTTTGACAGATGGTCACATTAATGTGACTGGACTGTGTAGAACATGAGCAGGCATATTTCGTAACCCAATATCATGATCTTGAACATGCCTGATTAAATTTAGATTTAACAAAATGAAATATCTTGGAACTTGCAATTTTTTCTGAGTGTTTAAGATATAAAAATTCTGAAAATTAATTCTGATTTGTATTTTATATTCTCTTATCATTTTATAATTTTTTCATATGATGTAGGAAAATCAGACAAATTTCTTTTTTTCATGGAATTCATAGTTTTCTCTGGAAAGCTTTCATGTTTCATCTATTTAATTTATTGTAAAACATAGAGTAAATATTAAGATATGGCATGTAGTTAATAAATTTTAGGATAAAATTAAGCATGTATTTGATATTGTTTTTAAAATTTGATTTTAGGTGTTTGCATGTGGGAAATTTTAATGTTTGGAGTCAAACCTTTCCAAGGTGTTCGGAACAATGATGTTATTGTCAAGATTGAGAATGGAGAGAGATTACCTTTACCACCTAACTGCCCACCTAGATTGTATAGTTTAATGTCTCAATGTTGGTCATACGAACCCTCAAAACGACCCAGTTTTAAGGAGATGAAACATATTTTGAGGTAAATATTTATAAATTTAGATGTTTGATGAAATTGTGAATTAGGTCTGAAATTAAATGATATTTAATTTACATTACATTGTTCATTGTTATGACAATATTTAAATTTTTAATTCAAGAAAGTTGAACTATTCAGAATGTGTGCTACAAGACCCTCAAAATTTTATTGGGATATAATAATGGAATAATATATAATAAATGAAAATAAAACTAAACATTAACTATGCTTAAAGTCTGACTTACTACTTAGTCACTTAGAAATTTGCAATTATAAATTTGAAGAAGTTAACAGTTTTACTTATTTGAGAATGGAGATAAATAATAAAAATGTGTTGGCTCCAGAAATATATAATTGTTACAAATAGTTGTTTTTATGCCATTAAGAATTATTTAAAATCCAGCTTTCTTAAATCAAGAACTAAATTGCTTTATTACAAAAGTATATTACAAAAGTATTGCTTATAAGATCTGCCTGAACTTATGCATCAGAGACTTGGGAATGAAGATCGTTGCTGCAAGAAAATCTTTCTAGCAAAGCCCATGGGAAGTTGACCTTGGGGCAGACCCCCAGTGTTCTTTAAAATAGATCCTTGCTAAGATGGATTGATTGTGATGAAAAGGATCTTCATAATTTAAAGGCATAAAATTGGAAAACAGATGCCAAAAGTAAAGGTGCCTGGAGAAGACCAGTGCCTACCCAGGGTTGTCAAGCCATTGAAGAAGAAGATATCAATGAGCATTAATTCCAGTCCCTTATCTTGGTACACATACGAGATAAAGAAAAAAAGATAAATTTGTAACTATGCTTGCATAATAAAATGTGGATTTGTTTCGCAATGACCATCGACTGAGAAAATTATAATATAAAACTAAAGATTTATATTAATCTATATATTTTTATAGATAAATATATTTTAAACATTTTGTTGCCAATTTATAACTTATATGTACAAGAATATTTAATTTGTTTAAAATTATTCCAATATAGCATAAAGAAACAACCATACATTTAAACATTTTTAATTCAAAATCAACACCTTACAAATTGTATCAGTTATACTAACTAAAAACCAAGCTCAGGTTCAAACACCCTACAGAAGTTATTGCAGACCACTCCAAACTTCAACTAACTGTATGTCTCTCTTGCTGGCTATATGCTGGCAGTAAAGAGAAAGATGATTGGCTGGCTATGAAAAGATAATGACATGTATACTTTTAAAATCAAGTTTAAAAAAATGTATATATATATATATATATATATATATATATAAAAGTTTTGGAATACAAGAAAAAAGAACGTATATAAAAATGGTGATGCTGCTTTTAAAACTGAAGAACTATAATGTGCATAGTTAGCAGAGTATGACACATTCTGAAAATTTGGCAACTTCTGCTAAGGTGGTTAACATATAAGTGCGAAAATGTTTACATATTCTTTTTGCTAAGTGCAGTATTTCATGCTTGTAATATTTTTTGTGCTTGTCTTTATTTCTAAGTGCAGGTTTTCTGATTACAATTTGTTCATGTAAAATCAAAGTTAAAAATTTATTTAACTAATAGTTTTCTTTCCCCCTTGCCTTTCTCCCTTCTTTTATTATGGTGGAATTGAAACAGAGAAATTTTAGAAGATGAAAGGACTCAAGTTGAAGATACATTAAAACGAGAAAATAGAAGAGTTCAGGCTATGTCTTGGTGTAAGTATGTCACTGCACATTAAACTTCTAAATGTTGTTTGCATAAATTCATTTCATTTTCTGGGCTTCACCTTATTATAATACATATATCACATTTCTTCTTCTATAGGCTCTTCAAGCTCTGATGAACCTCCACCAAAGGTATTTCCACCACATTGCTTATATATATTTGCTATCTAGCTCTTTTAAGTTTATGAAAGTGGTAAATACTTAGTCAAATAATACATTTTGAGACCTTGGAACTAAATCTATGTATAATTTAAAGTTTTTGACTCTCTGTATTTATTAGAAAGTTTTTTTACTCTCTGTATTTATTAGAAAGTTGTTCAATGCAGATAAGATGTTCACAACAATTTTTTTTTTAAAAAAAGAAGGGTTTAAAAAGGTTTTTTTAAATAAAAGCTAATAATATTTCACAGAATTTGTAATATATTTATAAAAGCAATTTTTTGTACATAATTTAACAAACCTAAAAAGTTCTCTAGGCTGAAATTTTTAAATTAAAAAGTAAATATGAAAACATAATATTATCCCGTATGTTTAAAAGTCCAGAATAATAACTAAGAAATGTATAACTGAAACAGATGTGAGTTGAACATTAATGGTTAAGAGGTGCAAAATTTTTGATAGTAGAATCTAGTCTTCATTTTTTATGTTGAAAAGATAAAGTTTTCCTTTCAGTGTGAGCAAATTCATGAAATATTAGTTTTGATTTTGAATTCTTCATTAAAATAATCAGTGCATCAGAAAATGGATTAAGTTAAAATGTAAGATTGGTTTTTATTGAGTTTTATTGAGAAGCGATAGTAGTAGTTGATGCTGAAAAATATGTTAATTCCAAGCTTATTGGTTTGGAGTGATAGTTTGTATGCTTTTTGTTTGATGTTTTTTATTATACAGTATAAGAAAAAAATTTTTGTTGTTGTTGTTGTTTGATATCTTGACACTGAAATATATTTCACATTCTGTAGGGATTATTTTTCACATGCTGTATCAATGGTACATTTTAAAAATAGCCTTCTGCATATTAAAACCCATTCTCTAGATTAAATTAACTTTTTAAAAATTAAAATCAAAATACTGTATTATATTATGTAGTGCATATGCGTGCTGATCTTGAAGTAGAGTTTCATTTAAGATCTGGTAGTCATTTTAATAGTGTGGATTAAAATTTTTACCATTTCAGTGGTACCTACTAATACTTCTTTCATATGGTCACTATTATCCAGTTTTGCTATTTCAAGTAATAAGAAGTTAATTAGGCCATTTCGTTTTTGTTTTTTCAGTCTTAATTTACATAAGATTATTTTTAAATTGTTTTTAACGCCTGGAGATGATATTATTTTCATTTAGTATGTAAAATCATGTCCTGACAAAGTAAAATCTATCTCAGATCTTGAGATCATATCTCAGAAATTGATAAGTAAAGAATTAAAAGAATCTAGAAGCAACTTTTGTCATCCATGTGATTTGTTTAGTATTACAAATGAGCAAAATATAAGACCATTCATTTTTTGTATGCCTTTGTCCATTGCCTATTCTTTAGAGCAACATTCTAGGGAAACCCCACATACATGTAACAATATTTTTTTCTAATAGTTTTATTAACAATTGTTAATAGAAACAAAAAATGACTATCATTTTAGTTGTTTATTTAAAAAAAAGTAATTACATAGAGTTGGTCTAATTCTAAATATAATTATGTATAGGTAAATAATAAATTTCTTTAGTATAACAGTTTATAACAAATATTAATGTGAAATCTGTGCATGTTTATTGGAATATAAATGTTGAATTTGGAGTCTGTTTTTGGTATATATATACATGGATTTCGTCTTCCACAGAAAGGAGATGATTTCTGTCCTTGCTCTTAATGCTTGTTGAACAGGAAAAAGCTAGTTCACATATGTATGATGTTGAAAACGGCAGCAATATATTAATTGCTTTCCTATGAATTTTTGGATACTCACTTTCAATAGAAATCCAGAATTTGTCCAAAGCCATGTCATTAAATCTCATTTTCAATAAGCCATCTGATTATAAGTCACCATTTTTACCATTTTTATGACACTATCAAATACCTTTGATAGTTCTCTACAAGAAGATTTTGACATCAGTACTTCTGAGTAAACTAATGTGTGCAAACAACATTGGCATTTGTTTCTTTTACAAGAGTAACAAAGTCATTTATATAGCAACCATGAAAGCACATCTGAATTCCAATACAGTTCTTCCAAGAAAGGTATTTTTTCCAGATATGCATGTGAAATATTAAATATATCTATTCCTCTGCTTGTCTCAAGTAATTCTTTACACCAGGGGAAGTTTTCTTGAATTTCTCTCTTATTAAATATCTTACAAATACTAGAACATAACATAAGCCCATTGATAAATAACTTCCATTGTAATAATGAACCCTTTTTGTACTTCTTTATCATTCTTTAGAAATTTTGTATGAAATTTAAATCTTTATCATTAGTATCTTCAGAATTACCTGAATTGTTTGTTTTCAAGTGTTGCCACATTTTAACCATTAAAATCTGTAGAAGAATTACAAAATGGGAAACAAAATTGAATAAAATAATAGTGAAATAAAATAAAAAATACGTACTAGCACTCTGTTTAACCAATCACATGATCCTACACTTCTTGCATTGCTAATGCATACACAGTCACACTAGATTCCAGCCCGTAACATTTGAAAAGCTGCCTTTGGCTGTGCTCGGTTAGACTCATGTTGCATACATAGCCTTGCAAGGCAGTATTTTGTATAGCTTAACTTGCATTTTGTACAGTTTAACAAAAGTTGCTAAATAAGTTAATTTCCTGGCACTTTTTAAAAATTTCTCTCTCTCTTTCTTTCTTTTTTTTATTTTTTTTTTTATTGTTTGATAATGCAAGTAACAAAGAAATTCTTACATTCTTAAGGACGTCTGACAAGTCTAACTAAGCATAGCTGAACAGCGAAAGGCGGCTTTTCAATTATCATAAGCTAGACTCTTGTCACAGTTATGCATATGCATTCTTCCACCACAAAGTTACCCAAGTACAATACTGAAACAGGAAAAAAATTGTTTTTCCTTTTATAATGTATGTGTTATTTTCCTATTTCTTGTGAACTCCTGGTTGGGAAACGCTGCTTTAGAGTATTACCATTTAGAAAAATTTATCTTTTGAATTGAATCAATCTATTATTTATTAACAAATTGAGAAATTTAAGAACAATAACATGCTACTTAATAAATTAAACTTTTGTTTTACTTTTTTAGTAGTACACTTAATTAATATAGATTAAAGTACACTTAATTTATAATGCATATTAACTTCTCATGGGCATTTGCTGCTTTATTCTAGCTAATATAACTTCATTCCAATGTATTAAAATTATTTCAGTAATCTACAGTGATTAATGTATTTTACAGATTATAGATCATGTCTTTTTGAGTTTTGTTTATAAATTTTTCCTATGTAATTTGTACATTAAATTTAGATTGCATGCTCTTAATTAACTAGTAAATTCATATCTTAGAAATTATTTGATCAAAATATATTAAATATAAAATTATTTTATTTTTAATATTATTATATATAAAGGAAATGTTGGGGAAAAAAGGTATAAATGATTAGAGAAATTTTTTTGAAAGCTGTTCATAAAAACACAGAGACATATTTTACGTAAAAGAAATGTTGTATTTCCACTTGCCAAATTACTTATTAAATAATATTTACACTCTTAAACAGAAGTCTATGTAAATAAATTAAAACACTACTTACAAAAACCTCAGCAGCATAGTTTTCCCTAAATTGAATCCTTGTGCTGAATCTTCCATTTTGTTCTGCATATATGCTGCAGGATTATTTTATTTCATACATAAGGCATATTTTTTCCGACAAAAAAAAAAAACAGATAGAGGTCTGGCTTACACATGTGAATGATTAGAAATAGTTACACACAAACATGTGGCAACACAGTATTGTATATTTAACGAATGAGTATAAAATTCTTTGTTTTGGGGTGAATGTTACAGAGGATTGTACAAGTTAAGTTGTGGTTAAATTTCTTTTGAAAGAAAATGATTGGCAAACAATTTAGCTACAATGCATGTTTTAAACTGGAAGTCATTCAATTATAACAGTAAATAAGAGGTGGTTAACTGATAATAAAAATTTTGTCTTGGTGTGTGGTAAGTGTGGTTTCATTTTAGCTGCTTTCACTCCTCTAAAATGGGGAGGGAGAAAAGGAAAATGTAGGTAGTAGACAGACTATCAGGAGGTTATCCTTTTTTTTTTATTATTATTGTTGTTATTTTTTAATTAGAGGCAAAAATTGAGAGTGCAACTTATACACATGAAAATGTGGTAATAACATCACAAACAGCTTACAGGTGCTCCTAGAATTGAAATTTGGGTTTTATTTTGAAAACATTTCTGCATTTTTATTATGTTGTTACTATGTATTTGATTTTTAACACTGCATAAATCTGTTTAAGAGCTATTTTAAAGAATTTGTCTTTGTTGGATGGCAGTGTGAACAAGTTTGTATTCATTGCACAGAATGTAAATACACTGATTATAAAGTGCATTTCATTTGAAACTCTGTGTATGAAAAGCTGTGAATAAATTCTTCATGCTAAGTATATGAACTGAAAATTGATATCAAAACAGTAGATTCTCTACTCAAAAGTAATGGGTAAAAATATATTTCATTGTAAAGTAATGGGTAAAAATATATTCCCTTGGCGAAAATTGGCAAATTTTTGACGCCATTCTTGTTTATGTCCAATGTCTTCCCTAGTAAATTGGCATCCAAAACATAATGCAATAAAATTTAATTAAAATTAAAAATCTATAATCTCAATAATCTGCATTTTAAATCAGAAAAGGAAATAACATAAGAATGGAAATACATGTTATGTAATCTACACAGTACAGAAAGGTAATATTGACTTACCTTATTTAAAAATTCTGTTTTTTTGATATGTGAAACACACAGAATTCCTTAACAGCATTCAAAAACTATTTAAAATTATCTAAAGTAGAATCTGTATACTGCTGTTGCCACATAAATCCACAAAAGTAAAAAGAAAAATATTCTCTGTACTGCCCAAGGCATTTCATTCAAAAATCCCTTTTTATTACACCCCTCATGCCTTTCATAGTGTTGATATGAGCTCTGGTTTCCAAATCCTTAAATCTCACTCTCTTAATTTACTGAGAGGGGAACGAAGCCATTTAAATCTTCATTTACACGCCAGTCAATCAATGTTTTCTTTCCCAGTCGTTTTATAGTGTACAGAAACTTCATGTTAATCATACCACCAGAAGGCATTTTATGGTGGAATGCTCAAAATAAGCAATGTGCTTCCTAACCAATATTCAACACATAAGTGAGCCTTTACAAATATTTTCCCATCAGTCAAATTCAACGCAATCGCACAACCAATTACATCATAATAGGGTTTTCATAATGTTCAACTACTCAGGTTACCATAAATGAAACAGCAACCTGGTGATAATCCAGGGGTACCCTAAAATATAAACTGAGCAAGTAATGAATTATCTAAAATGAAAAATTTGCATATTCATAATGTGTTATTACAAAAAGAGAGTAATGCAGAAAGTGTTATGTAAATTTAAGGATGAAAAAAATTACTTTCTTTAATCAATATATGTTGCAAGTATAGTGTACTTTGATTAAAAATTTATTTGTGCACTTATGTTGGGAAAATTACTTTAAATTTACTATGGTGAATTTTTTTTTAATTGAAATTTTGTTTGTGTACATCCGAAAATAAGTGCTGATAACAGGCAGTCGTAGATTATCAAAATTCTACAGTGCCATATATTATGTAATTTGTACAAAATTATTTTTTAGAATATTTTATTAAAATTTTAAATTTTTTATATTTAAAAGTTTTTGAATAACATTGTTTAAAAGATGAGAGTTTTTTTTTTTTCCCATTTTAATGATTTTGTTCCTGGCTTTGTGTTTCATGTAATGTTTTCTTAAATTCAGCCAGCACGTCATCAAGTTGATATTGTAGCACCACCTGTCGAACCAACAACTTACATAGTTGCTCCAAATCCAGAAGTATTAGCTCAGCTTATTCAAGAAAATGCAAACAGTTTGCCTCCAGCATGGGCATATGTGGCACCTGCCTCTCCTGCAAATACATTTACAGTACAGAAATACAATGAGTCCGAAGATGAGGGCACAAAAACAGACGAAACTGTACAGGTTAGATATGCGATGTTTAATATGACACCTTGTGTTAATACTGATGCTTTATTAATTTACTAATGTAAATAATCTATTCATTGATTATTTTATAAACATTTGGTAGTGGGAATTATAATATATCAGTAACTTATCAGAATTAATATGTTTTCCGTAAAGTAATTTTTAGTCCAAAGGGGCTTTGCCCCTGAAGGACTGTTGTTTTTGTTTTGTGATTTTGCATTGGAAATATTAAAAGTCTGAATCATTTTTCAAACTGTTGCCACCAAATATTGCAGCTCTGTATTTATTTAAAGAAATTAAGTAATGAAAAATCTGCATAAATGTATGTATATTTCTCCAATTGTGATAAGGAGCCCACCAGCGGCCGAGCGGTAAAGACGCTGAACACTGGTAGTTCGGTCCGAGGTTCGAATCCCGCGAACGGGCTGGCTGCATGGGTGTTTTCGTGGTTTTCCCCATGTGTAACGTGTATACGAGCCAGTTTCCCTTAGAAAGTCCTCCACGAAGGCATCCCTCCCTTTAGGCAGATAGCCCTCGTGTGCTTTGCCATAACTGAATAACCTAACCTAACCAATTGTGATAAAAAAATGGTACCTAGAGCCATCCAATTTTGAGTAACGTACGTTTTCACATGAATATGTGCATCTGGAAGCCCTAATTTGGAATTTGTTTTATTACGTATTTCATATTTTGTGAAACTTTAACGAATTTTTATGAACAAACTCAAACGATTTCAAAGCGAGTAATGGCAACACTCTATGGGGGGGAGAACCCTTTTTATCTCCAGTGTGCGGAACTGTGTATCGGAAATTCTAAAGATATGCTCATTTTAAAATTATTTTGCGGCATTGCTGTTGAACTGAATTTTATGGTTTAAGTGCGAGGAACATGATATTTAATAAAAAAAAGGGTAACACTCAAATCAATTTTCTTTTATTTATGATGTAATTTTTCTGTGAAGCATTCATTCTGTTATTAAGTATAAATCTTCAATTTTAATTATAGTTGTGTAAAAATGTGTAATTAAAAAATTTTCTAACCTTTTTATGCTTTTTTTTTCCATTTCCATGCAAAAAGTGACTAATGTAATGTGTAGTATAGTTTTACCTTACAAGGAAGGTTTGCTAAACTCTGTATTAGTATGAATAAAAAAGTGCATTTGAATTTCTACATTCACGAAGATGAATATCAATTAAAATTAGCTTATAAATCCTTATATATAATCTAAAAATAGTAATTAAATGTGAAGTTTTTGATTGCCAAATGCTAACTTTCTAACAAAATTTGGCAGCATTTCAAATTTCAGGAAGTCACAAAACAGTCTATTTGCGGTAATTTTACAAATCATTTTTTTTATCCCCATATAGTTTTGAATTAGCAGAACTGTTTGCTGATTTGGGATATTGTTTAAATATTGGTGTAGGTTATGATATTTTAATTGAGACAAGTGATTTGATTGCACGATCAAAACTGCCCTGTCATTAAATTTACAATCTACTCTTTGATGAAGCATCATCAGATTAATTTAGAAGACAAACAACAAAAATCAGTGTTATTTTTTCAAATTTTCACAAGACTAATTTCAATGGTTTTACCGAACCACTATCTTCAGCTGCAAAAGCGCAAATGAACCAGGTAAGAAAGATAAGAAAGCTTGGGCAGAAGACAAGCTACTGGCACCATCTGTTGATGAAACTAGAACTAAAAAAAATTTCTTTAAAGACTGAAGGCATAGATGGATTGGTATTAGGGTTGTTAACTAGAATAGAAAGATTTTTTTGAATGTGCAATGCCTTTAGAAAATCCAGTTCACCAATGGAAGATGTTTTTTGAATAATTTTGGCAGCAGAAAAATTGAAAGTGTTATTTTCGGACCAACAACGTTGGGCAACAGAAGACTTCTATGTTTCCTTTTTTCTAACATGTGTCTCATGTTCCTTAACGTGAAATTTTAAGGCTGTCTTATTTTGACCAATGTAAATTAAACCACACTGGTAAGGAAGGCTGTAAATACCCCAGGAATTCATATCTGGAATGGGGTCCTTGAGTATGGAACTCAGAATTTTATTGATGGGAGAATAAATGACCCGAAAGTTAAAATTTCTGTAAAATACGTGCAATTTTATAGCTAAGTGATGGAAAAAAAGGAATGACAACAGAATTTTTATTATCTCCTAAAACAAGAGTCTGCCTTTTGGTGTGTTGAGATGAGAAACATCATCAGATTGTTTATGCTTTTTAAAGTTAATGTCTGCTTATTAACTTCTTATATATTGACATATAAATGAACAACTGTTAACTGAAGTTTTTTTATTTTTAGTAAGTAATTTTTTTTTAATATAATTTTCAAATTCGTTCTTCTATTCAGTTCAATATATATAAGTGAGCAAAGAAGCTGGTAAAATATACTATTGTTCTGGTAATTTCTTTACTGTATTGCATCTGTATGATGCTTTTAACCCATAATCTACATATATATTGATTTTTAATGGATATATGTGTCATTTGCATGAAGTGAGTCTATAGTTTGAAGTTTTTCCCTGTAGTGGCATGATTTTTCAGGATTTTACAAACTTCTAGTAACTTTTTCAAACTTTAAATTTCTTTCTTGCATTTTAACCTTATTAAGTTAAATATTTTTAACAGAAAGAAGAAAAATCTTTTTACATGAATGAACACTTGAGAGTACAAGCAAATAGGTTGCTAGTGTTAACTGATTAGTAAAGCATAGAATGATGAATATTTTGAAACATAAAAATGAGGATACCTTAATATGATGTTGATGTCCTTAAATGAAAAAAAGGAAGATATGCACTCAGTGTAAATTTAACAATGACTGAAAGTCAGCTCAATTAAAATAATTAAAATAAAGTCTGTTAAATATCCTATATATACAAATATTTGTTTACTAACTCACTAAAATTTGGCTAATGCATAAAATTTACTTACTAACTCACTGTAATTTTACTAATGCATATAATTTACTTACTAACTCACTATAATTTGACTAAATGCATAAAAACTTCTATTCATCCCTTTTCAAATTCCAATAAAGGTAACTTTATTGAAGCAGCCTAAAATGATATCTCTGTTGATCTGATTTGCTTTAAAAATGTCAAGCTATAAGTATGAATGTAAGTTTACACAACTAAAATGGTTAACAGGTTTCCTTCACTATAGTCAACCCTTTCACTGACTCTGTGCCCACCAGTGGTCGAGTGGTAAAGTTACCGAACACCGGCTTAGTTTTTACGTGATTTTAATTCCAGGTGAACATCCTTGCACAGGGGCTTTTTTGTTTTTCCATATGTGTAACATGGATACGAACTAATTCCCTTTAGAAGTCCTCCAGGTGGGCATCCCTTCCCTTAGGCAGATAACCCTTGCATGCTTTGCCATAATAAACCAAATCATAATGGAATAAACCAAAAGCATTGATTTCATATTAAGCTGATTTCATTCCTTGGACCACTGCATTTGTATTAAAAAGAATAGTCTTTCCTCATTAGAACTGTGGGCAGGAAAAAAGCAAATATCTGTGTAATTTTCAGGTGCTTAGAATGATATTTGATACATTTTGTTGGTCTGAAGTATTGGGAGCCTTTATTTATTTATTTATTTATGGAATTGATATTAGTTTTTCTTTGTACTTGTACATTACTGCAAATTTCTCTAGCATGCAGAATCTATTAAAATATTTGATATTATGACTGTTGATTCCTTTACCCTTCATGAATTCAGTGAATGATTTAAGTTTTCATTCATGAGAAGTTTCCAAGTTTCTTTTTTTTTTTTTTTTTTTTTTTTT
>KK116493.1:119109-131410 GCA_000611955.2 Stegodyphus mimosarum
GAGAAACTCTATATATGTATATTTTTGGTATGTATTTTTATGTGCATATGTATCACTTTATCATTTCTGATTTGTAGAATGCTAGAGATAATTTGGATCAAGTCTTAGAAACAAAAGTTGAAAATTTGGTTCAAAAGTGCCAAGAATTGAATTTAGAACAGGTAGGATATTAGTATTAAATTTATTGCTTAAAATAGTTTTTCTGTTAGTTTGTTTAATTATGGATTATTTACATAAAATTTAGGGAACAATAAAAGATTTTTAAAAATGAATTTTAATCTTTTAAAATGGCAAAACTTTAAACTGCATAATATGACTGGAATGTAACGTAAAAATTTGTGTGCTGTCATTATATAAGACGGGAACTTTGTCATGATAATGTTGTAAATATTTGGGACACTAATTTCACATGAGATTTGATGATCAGGTTTGTAAAATTTTGCTGTGTTTCTAAAAATATGAGTTGAATACTAATGTGTTGGTATGAATATTTCAAATCTAATATTGAACTCATTAAAATTACCTTAAAAATATAAAATTAAAAATTATGAATGCTCAACAAAAGTGAGGGAAAAACAAAATTTGTAATTTGATTGAAATGGTATATTTCTTTACCTCTTTTTTTAATCTGAATTCCAAAATCAGTCCTCATTGAATATTGAACTAAAAATATTGTATTGCATTTGTTGGCTATAACTGTATAAACAGAAACATGTAATGCTGTGAAGATGACAAAGAAATGATATTCTATTATAATTGCTTTTAATTTTTCTCTGCATAGGCTCGAAAACGATTATCTTATAGCGATCATTCTCATGGATCTGATTCTGAAAGTGCGAGTACCGTACCAGGATCACCAACTACAACAGGTGAACTGATGCCCGACAATTCAGGTATATATTTCAAAACCTGTTAAATCTGATTTGTTGATGCAGTAATAATTTCTGCATGCCTTAATATAATTGAAACTTTTAATTTTAAACTCTGATATGCATTAATTGATATTGTCACACATCCGCCCTGCCAAAAAAATAAGGTATATGTATACGTATTTTTTTAAGTAAATTTTGAATTGTTCAGTGTTAAGTAACATTGTAGAATATGTCCACCTTCTTTTACTTAAAAAAAAAAAAAAAAAAAAAAAACTACAAAATGTTCTATTTGAATGTTCTTAATTTTCTTAAATTTTTTGAAAGAATTCAAATAACAGCAATGCTTTCCAAAGTAATTTAAGGTACTGAATGTGATTTCAAGCATTAGTGATCTGCAAGACAGTTTTTGTTTTGGCCATATCATTCTCTGAGGGAAAACAGTAGATAATATGTGGAAGACATCTCAATCATTATTTATCAGCAGTGCAAAATCTAAAAATTAATTTTAAAGTTAGGAAAATTTTCAAAATTTTACTCCTAATGATTCCAATAAATATGTTTGTTCAGCAGTAATTTTAATGTTAATAATGCAAGAATTCCTCCAATTTTAAAATTTTGTCAATAAAAGCTTATTAATTTTTTGATATTATTTTATTGATGTTTCATCATAAATAACTGAAAGGTGCATGCTGACATGCTTTCTGAGTTGCCTAATCAGAAGATGGGTCATTTTAGAATCAATGTAATCAATGTCATTTTAGAATGTAAATCAATGTTAAATGAAGTTGTTTTAGCAATGTGACAAGAGACATCTTTAGTATCTTTTCATATGATATTAGCACTAGAGAAACAGCATATTTTAAATGACACATTTGGCACCTCTGTCCATCATGGCCTAGCATGTGGCTTATCATCAAATTAATGGTTGGGCTATGCAAACAGACATCCTGAGTACTAGGCTTAATCCAAAACCAAAAGTGTGCAAAATTAAATTTAAATAAGCTATTTTTCAGATTCTAAGATTAAATAAAAGAGCACTGAAGATGCTCTCGCCCATTGTGCAAAAATATCTTTGACGGTGGTATAGACCACCCCTTAGATGTTATAATAAATAAAAGTAAATCTTTTTTATTTAGTGGTTTTGCTCATGAATGAAATTTTTCTATGCAGACTGCTGAACTTAAATAGTAAGGCAATACAAATTAACATTAACTCGATAATCAATTACCCTTTTTGCTTTGATGTACTGCTCTATGAGCAGTCTGTTGGAGCAAATTCAAACTCGTTTGTTGTCTTGATATTAATAACATAATCTGCAAATAGCAAAAATAAAAAAAAGTTCTACACATATTTAAAATGTTTTCAAATAAGATGAATTTAAATTCTCTAGAGTGATCAATGTGCAGTTGATTAAATGCAGCAAAAATTACATATAAGAACTCAGGAAAAATATTGGCAGTCTGATGTAGAAGAATTTTTTAACTGCATAATATTATATTTGTCAAATGACAGTGCGTAGCTTCTGGAGATTTTTTAAGGGAGCTGTTTGGTAATGATACTATAGCTGAAATATTTTTTTTTTCCTCCTCATTGTGTATCATTTTAGTCAGTGGTGAGATCTGGCTTGTTCATGTAAGTTCAACAATTATTTGATTGCATTTTATTAAATGTATTTTTCTTCCTTTGTTTTTGGTAGAATTTATTCCTGGTGACAAGAAGCTCTCAAATGGATATTCCGAGACATCAGTGAGTTCTGATGGCACTGTAAGTTAAATATGTTTTGTCCTTTATTTCCACTCATGTAGATACTATTACTTGTTCAACAAAAACCTTGTACATTTGTTTCATTGTGTATGTTAAAAAGCATTTACTGCTTTTATCTTTATAATATTTTAGGTAAGTTGAACTTTGCTGTTGAATTTCAGTATAGAGGAGGTGTTATTTGACCATCTGGGAAATTTAAATTAATGCATGTTTCTGCACTATTTTTTCTTTTTTTTTAAATTTCAAGTTGAATTTAAACAGCTGTCCCCTCCCCCTGCAAAAAAATATCTAGATCAAAATTATCATTTGAATTGCTTTTAACTATTAGTTTTGTAATTGAAAAATTTAATTACTTCCTTCGGTATTTAAATTGTAAAACTTTTCATTAAACCACAATTTCTGTGGTATGGAAGAAAAGAGTGAATAGTAAAATCAAATAAAGTAAATGAAGATAAAATACAAACAGGAATTTTTTTTAAGTGCTGTTATTTAACTGTGTTGTGTCCAAACTGTAGCCCTGAGAATCCATTAATGCAGTCGACCCTATATGATTGAAAAATGAATAAAAAAGTGAGTGTATGGGTTGTTAAATTTGAAAATGAAAAATATTAGATAATTTTTAATAAATATTTAGATATATATTTTAATTCTTTGAGTATAAAATGCAGGTTCTTTTGTGTTAAAAATAATGAATAAATGATATTTAAATATATGACAGCATTTGAAATTAAATTGAAATTTGTACACTGTGTTAAAAAAGGGGGGAACGGTTCTGTATCTCCTGTTTTACTGGGTTGATTGATGAAATTCAACTTGTGTTTTTCATGTCTCGAAAGTACGACTTAGGATATATATTAGATTTATATATAGCATTATTCTAACATAGGTATTTTGACAAAAAATCGGAAACAGTATGAATCGGCACAAGCAAAATGTTTTAATTAAAATAAACCTCATATATTGTTGTTACTATTAAACTCTTTTCATTAATAAAGCTATTGTTATTTGACCCAATATCAGTACAGCCAACACTGATGGAAAATGGAGCACCTAAAACTGCATAAATAAAATTGTTGAATAGAGTAAAAAATAAATCTAATTTTTTACATTAAACTATTAATCAATGAAAAATAAAATAATGTAAGTAAATTTTTAATGATGACGATACAATAATTTGGGGAGAGTCCTTTTACTCTGTTTGTTGCTCTTACTCTTCTACCACAGAGAACTTTTACCTCCATGACTGAATAAGTCTGCCATGAATGCAGATTATTTCATCCTGCACTGCCACAGATAAACATCTTCCTTTTCTCTCCCCCCCCAGTCTAAATACATTACAAAATAGTACTCTTAAAGCCAGTCTTAATTATTCTGTTGTAAGAGTTGAGTCACTCATGATCATGGCTGCAAAAGAAGCATGCATCATTGTGAATATGAAAACAATGTGTGCATTTTCGAAGTAAGTTTTAAATTTTAAATCAGTACACTGCCTATTTGCATACTTGTTTATCAAAAAATAATGTGTTTATATATAAATATACATAGTTTATATACATACACACTCATAATAGTGTGTTTATAATAATATACATTATTTATCAAACAGGAATTTTTCATGCAGTGATTAATAGACATCTGTATTAAATGTTGATCACAATGTTGCTGAATTTTGTTAGTCACAAAATAAATTTATGAGCTAAATTGTAGCATAAATGCAAAATTTTTTTTAAGTAATATTAAAATTTTTAATAATTTTTTTGGAGAAGTAGAGGAGGATATACTAGAGTTCAGATTTCCTTCAGTGCATGCTTATTTCTGTAATGTGAGTTCTGTTTTTCCTTCTAGGCCAGTACTAAACCTTCAACTCCCACTCCTTCAGTGTTATCTCCTTCTCAGACTTCTTCCAGCTCTAGCCATAATAATGATCCAGTATATGAATGCACAACAAGTGTTGTGCGATCAGTTATGCAACTGTTGCAAGGTGTCCAGAAAGGTCAACATTCTGATTACTTAGAATTAGTAAAGGTAATTTTTTGAAATTCTCTTTATTTTGTTTAGTCATATTAATTAAAAGTTTTATTAGATATTTAAATGATTGTTTGTAAGTTCTGATTGTTGGCATTATATTAAAATAAATAATACTGAAATTTTTTGCATTTTTTATGATTTTGTTTAAGCAAGTAATTCAGATTAACAAAAGCATTAAAAGTTAACAGGCAACAGCTTTTATATTGAGGAATATATTATTGTTTGCAACAATAAGAAATTTTATAAGTTTCAAATTCTGAAATGCATTTGTAGTAGAAAGCTGATCCCCTTTTTTTCTATCTTTCATAAGAAAAGTACTTTAATTTTTTTTATATGAAACAATTTAAGAATCTTGTAATTAAATTAGCTAAGGGCACAAAAACAGGCTTTCTACAAATTTCTATAAAAAACATAGCTTTCTACAAATGTTTGTTTAAAAAATGGTACACACTCCAAGGGCTATTTAAAAAATTAAAGGTATACTTCTAAAAGCAGGACTGTGTATTCAGTGGATAATATCACCAGTTTTTAAAATGTCTTTCTTTATTAGGAATATAATAATGTTTATTACCTTATTCAAAAATATATAGCAAAATGTGATTTATCATGACATTTATGATTTCCATAGATCCAGTGTAGAAACTTTATGAAAATCATTTATTGCATGAAAAATGTAAATTTGTTGGGATGAAACATATCTTTATTTGAATGACTGTAAAAGAAAGCAATTAGTATAGCTTAATGTGTTATCAAAACATTGTTTTGATTCCCATATTTAAAACTGAAATCCTGCTTCATCCTCATTACTTAAAAGAAGTTGAACTCTACGAGGATAAAACCACGAATCACACATTAACATCTTTAATCTAAATCTTTGAAAAAATTAGGGAAGGAGATTGATATAAACTGTGTACTTTTTCCAGCTATTCCAATCATATATTGTTCTGATGAGCTACAGTGCTTTTGAACTTTTCTCTTTAGTACAGTGTAAATATTTATTCTATCTTAATCAGTTAAAATTAAGAGTTTGACTACCTTTTTCTGAAAATTTGCAAAGATATTCAAAGAATGAATTTACTGACATGATAATTTTTCCATGTTAAAATTCAACAAAGGATGGTATGACATTGTCAGTAATTTCATAGCTATAATAGTAGGTGAAGATTTTTAATTAAGCTATAATATATAGTATTATATGAAATACCATAATATAAAATATGAAATTGGATAACATAAGTTATAATAGTATAAATAGTAGCTATAATAGTAAGTGAATGCATTACTATTACTGAAATTTTTTTATCTTTGTATTTTACGTGTAAAGCTGTGGAATTTCTTGTGTTTGATTAATTAAAGCATAGTGAATATTTTACTGTAGTATGTAGAATGAATATTCTTTGATTCTAAGATACCTCTCTTAATTTTGGGACCATTAACAGAGCAATAAACTTTGATTTTTAGAAATAACATAAATAAATTTAAATGTTAAAATACACCTAGAAAATATGCTTGGTAAATAAATTTCAATTTATTAACAACTGTAGTATTCTTATTTCAGTTAGTAATGCATTATTACTAACTGAATTACTGTTTTAATACCGCTTGTATAAGGAAAAATGTGTATCTCAGAATTAAAGAAATATAGTATTTAATACTTTTAAATGACTTTAAATGATTATTTGCATTTATTTATTTAAAAATGTATGTCATAAATTATGCATCACATTTTTCTCTCTCCCTCTCTTTATTATCAATTATTCATTTTCTATAGAATGTTGGAATAGAATTACGTAGTCTTTTGGCTGCTGTTGATCACATAGTTCCACAACTTCCCTCTTGGTCTCACAAAGAGGTATTTTGTAGTTTTTTTTTTAAATATAATTTGTTAATGTGTGATGCGCACTTAGGAGTAGTGTACAGTAAATGAGCAAAATCTGCATTTATTATTAATATTTCTTCTTTTTGGAAAGTAATGTATGTTAAATTAATAAAAACTGTTTGGGAAGATTAGGGCTATATAGATTGTTTTGAAATTGACATTATATTAATTTAAATGGTAATTTCTTAAACTTTTATTTGTCTGATGTCAGCTGATTTACTTCCTTCATAAAGAAAAGGTTAAGTTAATAAATAAAAAAAACACAAGAAATATATTAAAAACTGATGTGGTAATGCAGAAAGAAATAATTTTATTAAATCTTCTAAATGGGGAAATAATGAATGTATTAATTTTTATCATGTACAACAAATATGGCCTTTTAAATAAAGCTCATGTTGTAACAAATAATAGTCTTATTTTAAAACTAAATTTGAAACCAAATATTTATTATGATTTCTTTTTTATTAACCAGAAATTTAATATTTTAAATTACACCATGTGTTTAATAAATTTAAAAAGAATTTCAAACTACTTGCTATCTGCTTATCATCAAATTAGAAAACAAAAGGAAATAACTGCCTCATGCTACTTTTAGAACGTCTGTTCTAAAAGTAGTTTTGGGATAGCAGAAAAGACAATTATATTTGCAATACAGTGTATCCATGACAGGCAGTAAATCGTATCCTATCTATAAAATGAATATATACAGGATGATTCAAGATTATCTGGCAGAAAAGTACTGACAGGTAGGGACCAAAATAAGCAGATTCTGTAATAGAATGTGTCTATGAAAATGGTGCATTCAGGTGATACTGGGCACTTTTGAGGGATATGTAAAAACATTTTGCTGGTGCAAATTAAGGTTTCTTGTGTTGATCTCAAAAGATATGCATCAGTATATGAATATGGGGATCACTGATAGGCATTTTATCTGTGAGGTTGTGGCTAGACAGAAGCAGCTACTCAAAGTAGGTACAGAAAATGATTTTCAAGTACATTTTTTGAGCAGCTGCTTCCTTTCTGTTCGCGATTGCATAGATGAAATGCATGTCAGCGAGCTCCGTACTCTTTTATCAATGCATACTGCTTGAAATTCACACAGTGAATGGTGATTTATGACAGTTGAATGCTTTTGGCTACTGCTCAACAGTGCCTCATTCCACCCAATGCCATTTTTGGTACTCACAATTCCATTGCAAAACTGCTCCATTTTTATTCAAATAATAATATGTTTTAAGTAGTTTATTATTTTTTTTATATGTAATTTTTATTTTGTAAAAAAGAAATGCTTTTTTTTTTTTTTTTTTAGAACAGAACTTGTTGTTTATTAAATAAATAAAAAAAGCCACTTATTACATTCTTACCAGGAAACAAAACAAATGCATACTTAATTAGTAGAAAAACTGCCATTTATTAAACTAATCTCCGCCACGTATAAAACTCAAACTGGCAAACAGATCCAGATTAAACTGTTTGTTGCTAATGAAAGCTGTTTATAATTTATTCTTTATTTTTTTTTGCTTATGTAGTACTTTAATAAAATGGATGTAGCGGAAATTTCCACCACCATAGTTAGAACCAAGACCTCCTGGGAGCATCAGGTATCCTTCCCTAGTGTCTATCAGACAATTTGCCAAGCTTTTTCTCTGGACTACAGCTGAGAGTGACAGAATACTTATTCCTTATGATTAACAAAAGCAGTTCTGTAGAGGTACTGAGAAGAGTTCTTTGATTGCAAATGAGGAGTGTTTTCCAAGATAAAAAAAAATCTGATGTATGCACCACATGACTTCCTTGTACGAAATGTTAAATTATATGCATTTTGCCTTTTATTTAAACTTATTAGATTGAATTAAATCTACTTCGTCGATAGTGCATAAACCACAATAGAATAAATGCACTCCTTGAAATTCAATATATTTGTTTACCATAGCGACACTCTGGCACAAGGTTCGCTTAACAGCATTACATCTCATTCATTTTATAACTCAGAATACACAAAAATTGTATGTATCATCTGAGAATTACCTAATCATTGCCACTTGCTCTATTCAAATACTATAATAAATCTAAAATGGTGTGTAATAGAAATTAAAAAAAAAAGTTTTTCACAGATGATTCAGTATTTCTCATTCAATTAATTCAGTTTTCACTTCGTGACCAAAAAAAATACATAAAAACTCAAGTATCTATATTAGAAATTACGAAGTTACTTATTTCCTTGAATAAATTCCAGAATTGATTAAGCATGATTTAATTTTTGAAAATAAAAGAAGATGTTATCTTTGTTGTTGTGAAGCTTAGTTTGTCTAGATTGGCAACAAATCCACTATTCTGCTAAGTTTCAAATGTAAACAAATATCGCTGCTATGACTAAAAAAATTAGGCTTAGCTGCACTTAAACAACTTTTAAATTGTAGATAATTTTACAACTATAACATGCAGGTTACTTAAAAGCATAAAAACCTTAACTGGAAGAAATGGCTATTTTCATTGAAATGTGATACCCAAAATTTTTCGCGATTACAATACTTCCTTTTTACTTCATACAAGGAAGTAAAAAAAGGTGGTTCCCTTTCTCGAGCATGAGCCGAAAATGGTGGAAATGCATGCATGCATTAAGTTTGCAAGTTATCCTCAGAACACATCATGAAATGCTTTTTTGCATTATCATACATTCTGAATCTTTGGGTGGAGAGGAAGTGATAACTGTAGGCTGAAGAAAAAGCAAAGAAAACATTGGTCATACTTGTAATGGTGAAATAGTAGATTGACTAAATAGACAGAGGGAAATATTTTGCTTGTTAGAAATATAAAGTTTAAAATTTGAATAAATCACTGGAATGCATTTTTTAAATTTATTGTGTGCTTAACTTGTGGCATGTGGAAAATGCTTAAATGAAATGATTTAATAAGGATAAATTGCTGTAAGATTATGATTCGTCTGGTAAATGGTGCCAAAGAGAAGCAGCAATTAAAATGGGAATTTCTCAAAATGCATTGTGCAGTTTACTTAAACAAAGAAATAAAACCTGTTAAAAAACAAGCAAGTGAAGACATTGAAAATGCTCTTCTAGAATGGATTCAAGTTGTGAGACTAAAAAATATTACTATTGCATGAGCTCCTTTGATAGTAAAAGCTGTAGAATTTGCTAAAGTGTTAGGAGAAATTTTGTCCCAGCTGATGGATGGCTCATAAGATGGAAATAAATGGTGGTTTATCAGAAACTACATGGGCAGAAGCAATGGGCAGATCATCATTTGGCTTAGAACTGAGCAAAAATCATTTGGTACAATTATTTATTAACAGTTATTTTGATACAGTTATTAATTATTTATTTTATTAATTTTAATGTGTGATACAATTATTTATATTAGTTAACAGGATAATTGATCTTGTAAAAAAAAGAAGAAAAGAAAAAAGAAAGGAAAAAAAAAAGGAAACCAGCTAAATGTAAAAAAAATTTCAGTGCAAAGTTATTTATTGTTTAAATCGTCTGTGATTGTTATAAAATTATTTATGTTTTCATAATGTTATAACATAATATTCTATTTAAAGAATTTTCACTATTTTCTTTAAAATCGGGTATTTTATTTGAATAATAGCATGTGAAAGATTATGTTTTGTATTATTGAGTTACGCTAAATAGAGATGGTTTTCTCATTAAAGATCAGAAGAAAAGGATATAAAATCTTTTTACTAAATTCTTTGAAATCTGTTGCAATTTCTGTATGTATAAATGATGCTGTCATGCATGTCCGTGATGTGATAATTCTCATTTGCATGAAATATATATAAATTATATTTTAAATTCTATCACAGAAATATTCTCTTATATTGTTTATTGTGTCAGTTTCCTATGAGATTCTATAAAACTTTGATTTTATTTGCTAGATTGAGATGGCTCATAGTGTGCTTAGCAAAGACATGGTAAACCTTGTGCAAGCTATGAAACAAGCTCAGAGATTTGCACAGACTACCTTAGACAGTGAATATCGAAAGCACATGCTTTCCGCAGCTCACATAATTGCAGTAAATGCTAAGAACCTTCTGGATACGGTTGCCACTGTCAGAGCTCGAGTTCAGGCAGGTTTGGGGCCAGAAGATCCACCACAAGCAGAAGAAAGTTCTTCTGTTGTAGTAAACAATGATCACATAAACCAGCCTCTGGAATCATCATATTACAATGTGCAGTCTGGAATTGTTAACAAAGACAGTTCTGAAACTACATCCAAAGCTGGAGATGTCAGAACAGGGGCTTTTGTTACGTAGTGTTGGCTTCTCTTTGCTAAATAATTCTCAGCTTCAGGTGCATGCCTGAATTTACAGAACAAAATTTATAAATATTATTGTATATGTGTCTCGTATATTTTCTTCAACTATTTTTAATCTTATAAATAGATCCTATGCTGTTCAAAAATTTTTCCATAGCAGCAAATATTTTATTTTCCACTGTCATTATATTTTGTACAAATTCTTCAGGGATTTAAGTATAGTCAGTTGAGTGCATTATTAATTTAGGTTAATTATGTTTCTTCAGTAAGAGTTTTTACTTTTTTAACATAATATTTTGAAAACTTGTGTTGACTCTTACCTTTAGATTATCTAGAGTACAAATACTTGCACGTTTTGTGTTCTAAAAAGTCTAGAACTTTTAACACTTCATGTTCCTCACTGTTTTGTACAGATGCCATCTTTGTCATTTAGTAATATATTGTTACATCATTTTGTACCTAAAAGTATTTTAAGACAGGATGATTTCAGTAAGCTGAAAAAATATGTATATTTCTTTTTAGTTCCTCCATTTTAGAAATAAAAATGAATGGAAGTATATAATCATGGCATATTATTTTTTATTCATTTCACTCTGTTCTAGAAATGCATATTCATTTTGAATGTACAGAAAAGTTGTAAAATCGTTTCAAGTATTTAAGTTTTGCATTTTCGTATATTATGTCCTAATTGTTTATAAACTCAAAATTAAATCAAAGAGTATAATTGTTAAATAATTTTGCATCTTTGTCACTTTCTAGTGAATAAACTTTGAGACAGTTTAATTTTCTCTAAAGAACAATCTAAAAGTATTTTCATGTGTTAAACTATATAAAAAATAGAAGAGAAGAGAAACGCGCCAATGTGACAGTCAAAATCGCTGAAACAACCTTGTATTTGACATACATTTATTAAAACACTCAATCGATTTCGAGGGCAGCTACAGGTCCCTCCTCATCAGGAGAACGAGATTTCTAGAAAGGGGAAGCAGCCTCAATAACGGTATTTTATACCCTTGGGTAGGACCATGAGCGAGGAGGCAATGCCATCTATCGGCAAAAATAATAACCAAGAATTACGTTAATAGAATTTTAAAAGCATTTTTAAGAGCCAGTTCTTCCTAATGCTTTTAAAATTCTATTAGCATAACTCTTGGTTATTATTTTTGCCGATAGATGGCATTCCCTCCTCGTGCGGGGTGCTACCCAAGGGTATAAAATGCTGTTACTGAAGTTGCTTTCCCTTTCTAGAAATCTCGTTCTCCTGATGTGGAGGGACCTGTAGCAGCCCTCGAAATCTATTGAGTGTTTTAATAAATATACGCCAAATACGAGGTTGTTACAACGATTTTGATTATATAAAAATATTTTATTAACATGGGTTTTGCAAGACTTGTGTTAATAATAAAAGTAGTAAAATTATAAATTATAATTTTTTTATGCTAAAGATTTCTATTCAGAATTCAAAAATGAAATAAAGTGTAAA
>KK116493.1:131424-144669 GCA_000611955.2 Stegodyphus mimosarum
TTTATTATTATTATTATTATTATTAAAAATTTTACTAAAAGTATATTTTTAAACCTTTTTCACCATGGATAAAGTATTAGAAATTATAAAATACATAACATTTAAATCTATGAAAAAATAAGACAGTTATAAGTTAAACTCTTTTATAATAATCAATGTATAATTAGTTAATTAGTTACAGTGTAGAAATCAAATGTGTTAGGTACTCACCTTTTTTTGTACTTTTTGTAAATGAAGCTACTCTTTGTGTACTCTGTAGAAAGTCTGTTGAGCTATTGCAATTTTTCTGTGTGATTATTTTTTTTTTTAGTCTGTGATTTTTTAAGGCTTTTATTGCATATTATTTTTATTGTCCATATTGATTAATGCATTTATAGTTGTTTGTATTTTAAAGCATATTTCACTTTTAATATTCTGCTTTGAATTAGCGCGAAAGTGATGTATTTTTATTTCCCTCATATCCAATAATATTTTAAAAATATCTAGTCAGATGGCAAAAATATTTGAGGAATTAATTTGTATATTTATTTCTCATGAAATAGCCGATCTAATGTTTTCTATCATTATGTCTGAAAAATCAAGTGTTTTTTTAATGTATTTTTCTGGTACAAAATTTTCAATAATTTTTAAATTATTGAATGATTAAAATTGAATTTTATTTGTGTTTCATTTTAATGTAAGTCATTGCTAAGAAATGCACCTTTGCCAAATATGATATATCATGCAGTCAGCAGACCTTTATTATGCTATGTGTTTAATTTATAAATTAAATAGTAATCCTTAAGAAAACTGATTTTTTTATTATTATTTAAATTTTATTGCTAACTAGAGATTTTTTAAAAGTACTTTATTAAAATTCATATTAATTTTGGACTTGTTGCAAATTCTAACGGTTTTGCCGGCTCCTTGAATGTTAACCATGAGAGTTCGTGACAGTGAAGAATTCCAGAGCATGAGGATATTACTAATGTAGAAACTGGAGGAAGGTAGGCAGGGGGTGATCCGAAGGCCACAGGTCAGAAAGGACCAGTCAGAAGTCTTGAACGTCATGTGCAATGTGCACGGAATCTGACTTGACTAGCGAGAAAGTAGGTACTGAAATTTTTATGAGAAACGCAAATGCATTACAGTAAATATAAAATCATTACAAATTGTATAAGAAGTCAGAACCATATAACCAGCATCTTTAGCATTTATTATTATGGAGGTAGATGTCATTGAATATTAAAATACTAAGCAATCTTGCACTAAGGTATGTATTGTATGGTTATAAAAATAACAGTAATGTGAAAATTATCAGTTGAATGTATCGTAAAGTATCAGTGCAATGTTTTATAAATTAAATTTATTTTAAATTATATCAGTTGGATTTATCATTAAAAATAAAGATGTTAATTATTAGAAGGTCTTTTTTTTTTTAATCTCTCAGTCACAAATATGATTTGAAAGATAAAAGCCACATAAAACATCGAATGGCAGCACTGAAGAACTGTTTGTTTGCCAGGCGTTATGAAAGATGCATCAAAGATCTTATGTCTTGTGTGCTAGTAACACCAAGATTATGTGGATGAATCAGAATATTTGATTACAAGGCACTGTAAATCTACCTAAGGGAAGACATATCTTTGTGGTGGACTTTTTAAGAAAAATAGATATTACATTTGGGAAAACAACAAAAGCTCTTATACAACCAGTCCATTTATCATAATTTGAACCCTGGTCAAATTACCAGGGTTCAGTTGTGTTATTTAGTTGTCTGCTGTTGAGTTTATGTGTGGAGGATGAATATCTGCTTAAATGGGATGTGATATAAACATAGAAAATATGGAAGGACTTTACTGTAGACATTTCTAATATCAAGAAGAATGAAGTACCTAAAATTGAAGAGTTGATTTATCCTTTAAAATCGTGATAAATGACTGAAATGTATATTTTCAATTTTCCCATAGGTTCTGCTTTTGCACTAATCAGACATTTAATTGCATGAACTCTAAATTTTAATAAATGGAATAAAAAAATAGAACTATGTAACAGATTGGGCTGATTCATTGGTGAGTGTTTGATGCAATGTCATGACATATTTAAATTTTGCTAACAGTTAGTTTTATGTTGATTATTTTTTATGCCTTATTTCATCACATATTCACTCAGGCCAGAGGTTTATGTGGATTTTTATGGCAAGCAATTTAGGTTAAAATGATAAGGAAATTATAACCAGATGATTCTGAGTAGAAGTTTGGTGCTTTCTGCTGCTGTTTTCCTAGAAATCCAATGATCAGACTAGAAGTAAACACCTGATATTGTAATGGTTGGTAAGTGTTGAAAGCTGATTCTGTTTTATCTGTTCTTCTCAGTTAATGTTGTGTCTTTGTGCAGAGTTTTTTGGAGTTGTAATAACTGTAACTGTAGAGTTCTTTACTTGTAGAGTAAGTTTGTATTGAAGAAATTAGAATTGTGCAGTTTTAATGATGAGGTGTGTTTTCTGGACTAAATTTTTGCCATCATGGCAATATTTGAGTTGCAGTCCTATAATTCTCAATTATGTAATTTCTCTGAATTTATACTGAGTAATGTTATTTATCTGTCCATCGTTATACATATTTTTTGAATGGCAAGTTTAATATATATAGAATATGTAAGTCAATTGAATGCATGTATAGTGAAGGAAAATCTGAAAATTCAGTACATTCTGCTCTATGATTGAAAAATATAGTTTTTATTTTAATGCATTCGTGGAGAATTGCTTAGTAATCTCTTGTAGCATAAATACTTTTTTCCTTAACATTGTTTAATGAGTATTGAAAAGATAATGTATGTTGTGTTCCCCTTATTTTCTGTAGTCAGTCATATCGATGGAAATACATTTGAAGTTTAGCTGGGAGAATTTGAAATCGTACATAAATAAGGAAATTCTATGGGAAAAATTTCTTTGAAGTTTTCTTCTCATTTAGTATTAAATTTGTGTTTGGTAGGATTATAATTTTTTAATATGGTTAATGAGAACTGTTAATTGATAACTATAATATATTATCTTACAACAGTGAATGTAGCCTTTCATAACTTTAATAAGCAAATCGGCTATCAAGTATTTTTTTAATATATTCTGGTATCAAATGTTAAATATGCGGTAATGTTCTTGCATTTTTTGCTTAATTCCATAGCATAATATTGGTCTATTGCCTTAATATTGTAAGCTTTTCTGTGTATATTTTTTTTTTTAAATTCTATTAAAGAAGTTTTCGTTTTTTAGAAGTTAATATATAAATAGATTATGTAAAAAGGTTTCGTTAGAAGTTAATATATAAATAGATTATGTAATTTTTTTTTTTAATTAATAAAAATTGGGTTGTCTAACCTTCTGAGTAGCTTGACTGTGTTTACCTGGTCAAATAATTTATTGCCTCTGCATCTGAAATGTATTGCTGTCTTATTTTCTTTGATGTATTAAAGATTAAGAAAATGATAAAGCAAGTGATTACATAAATGTGGGCAATAAATGCTATGTAAATGTATCTCATTATGATCAAATCCAAACAGCCTAGCAACTCAGAGGGTTAAAAGGCATTTATTTTATGTGATGAAATAATTGTATTTACTTCATCTTTCTCATTAGCAAGTTAGATTGTTCTTGCATTTTGTCAGATGTATTTAGACATATTGATATTTACATAGTTTATTTAATATTTTTGTTTCATAACTTTTTATACTCTATTATTGTTTTGTATTCAATCGGCCTAATGCATAGCATGCGATAGAAAAAAGAAAATCTAGTCTTATGTTAAAATGCTTTATTGTAAATTGAAGTGTCTTCTTTATAATCTAAAATTTAAATATTTATATCTGTACATTAAAAGGCATTTAAATGAACTGTGTTGTAATTTCTTGAACTTTTAAATTTTGGGGTTCATAACAAATAGTCAGATGTGTGTATTTAAGTGATAATAATGATTTAAGTGATACGTTTTAATAATAAAAAAATAGTGATGTTTTCTAAATGTAAAAAATAATATTCTTCCCAGTAGGAAACTAAAAGTATTTCTTATGCCAAGTATTGCAACTGAGAAAGAATGTATTTTTAAAATTTGTTGACTAGAGGGAATATTACAGTCTTTTAGTTAAGCTGTTATAATGAATATTAGGTTTAAGATCAGGACAATTTTTTATTTTGCCTTAATAGAATAATACTTATATTTTTAATCAGGCAGAACTTTTATTTTATGGAAAAGAAAAGAAAAATAATATGAATAACAATAACACGTTCATAATTTATGAATTTGAATAATTCTATCTTAAATTTATATAAATAGTTAATCAAATGACTAGTAAACAGAAAATTGATTTAAAAATTCTTATTTCATCAGAAGCTTGGAATTACGCATTGAATGTTCAAATTAGTTACTAAAGGAACCCTCTTCTGGCGGTGTGGCATGCTTGTAAACGTTGAGCTAAGGAGTTATAAAGATTCCTAATCTCATTCTGCCAGACATTCCTCAGTTGCTGCTCCAAATATGCGATATTTTTGGGTGCACGAATCTGGCGACCAACCATATCCCATACATCTTCGATTGGTGAGAGATCTAATGATCTTGCTGGCCAAGGAAGAGTATCAACAGCTCGCAGACGGCCCAGAGGTATGCAAGATGACTTATGGTCGACTTAACTGTCATAAGAGATAGCACACCACAACAGGGGTAATGGGCTATGTGCCTCTGCAGAGCAAAGGCTGATTGGGACTACTGGTCCTGGCCCCTTCACAGACCCGAAGGTCATCTGCTCCAAGACTGACGCGGAATTCATTGCTGAACACTGTGATGCTAATCGGCTGGCAGCCATGATGATCGGCTACTCACTTCGGCCAATTCAGCGACTTGTTATCTAAACTTTGATCTATTTCTGTTTTCCTTTTCCCTGAGAGCTAAAAAGGGTTGTCCAACAACTCAACGTCTCGTGATATAATCTTTTCCTTTTTCGCTGACAGCTGAGAGAAGTTTCTCCGAGCTTGTGTGAAAATTTCATCTCGGCCAATTTCACGTCAGCTAGATATCTAGTTCTGTACCTCTCCGCATTCACTAGTGTAAAAGACGTGGAGGGCGGGTATCTTGCATTATCCTTGTCCAGTCCATCACTCCTTCACCACTATATTCCCTTTTCTTGATGTTGCTTTGATGGTATCGGGTACAAGGTTTCCTCCATACCAATAATCGCCGAGAATCAGGTTGTAGACTGAATATAGACTCATTTGTGAAGAGAACTTTAGACCACTGAAAATGTGTCTAGTGTTGGTGCTGTGAGCACCACTGAAAACGCTCTCTTTTGTGGGAGTTAGTGAGCGGGAGGCAAATAACGGAGCTTTCTGGCATACAGTTCTGTCCCCTGAAACTGATGTTCCTGTGCCATTAGTGACGTCATGGCTGTAGACGTCCTCTGACACTTAGCTGAAAGTACCGAATACCGATTGTCATTGGTCTTTGTGACTCATGGACGAACTTATTCTGGTCTTCTAGACACTGTCCCGCTGTTTTTAAATTGATTCCACAATTTAAAGATGACACTTGTAGTTACATCCAGTTCTTTTGCAACCTGAGCTTGGAACAGCCTAAGGTTCTCCATCTCCTCATACCTTCGTCTAAGCGACGAAGTGTACTCATTTCACCTAAAAGACAGCAAAAGAACAACAGGATTATTCAAGGAAGCCTAAAAATCACTACTGTATTTCAGATCGAAATGAACTGAGCAGCTGAACGCGGACTTTTATACCTCGTGCTGGCGTAGAGACGCCCACAAGAATAAGTAAACTCATCTCAGCGCCATAGTGACATCATATGCTAAACAACTGTTCAAACTATGTGTTGTATTTTAGAAAAATATGAGAAAATGCTTCCCATCTCTTAATATTGTCCACCAGGAGCGTTATGCCGTAAATTTGTTCGGCGAATGTACCTTGAAGGTCTTACTTGAAAAAAGAAAGTGAACCAAGTAACAGAAGAGAAAGCGATGTAGTCCAACAAGTATTATTATGACGCTTTAGGGCTGCGCGGTGAAAATATTTCACCAAGCCATTTGTGGAGGATGATTCGGCGAAGTGCGAATTCGGAGTTTTCCAAGTATAGAAGTTAAAAAAGAAAAAAGCTAGAACTGAAATTATCGACCAGGGTTAGATGTTATGACTGATGGTACACAAAAACGTGCAGTCCAACCGGAGATGAATTGCCGAGCCACAGATTAAGCAGAGATGTCTTGTACGAGAAAAGCTCCGAGCCATGGAATAAATCTTTCGACGCAGGTGAGCAAAGTTGGCACTTCATGCAGGAACGAATCAAATTGGCCATGTCCTTTGGCATGGATGACCAGATGAATCTTTCTCGTATGAACTTTTTTGAAGCCCGAATGCCTAGATGCGATAAAGTGTGAAAGAGTTAAAATTTTTTTAAAGTTTATTTTCAGAAGTATCACGTATTGTGTGAAGGTCTGGAGTAAACTGTAATGGCTGGAATTTCAGTGATATCTTTCAATTTCGTAATTTACTTCAGATGTAAATTGAAACATGTGTTCTCCATCAGGAAGTGATATTAGCACAGTATTACTGCTGACTGAGTTCCCCCGTAAAAGCGCAAACAGGTATTTAAAATTCATGCTTACAGTTCTGATCGCTAGATGGTGGCATTTGTCCACGGTTTCGCTTTTTCACCGAGAGCACTGCTGTGCTCTTAAACTTTGAAATACCGTAAACGCCTTTGGGCAAAAGCTCCAAATATAGGAAAAAGTATATTTAAATGTTAAGCGCCTATTATATCATAATGACCTACGCCGTAGCGCAGCTAGCGGGGGACAAGTCGGTACATCTGTTCCCGGACGCAGCAACCAGAGGGAGCCAAATTGAGCAGTAAGAGTGAAATCCAATGATGCATTCGCATCAGTGTTTTGAATTCGGGTGAGAGTATCTGCACGGCGTTGCTGAATCCAAACATGTCCATGCTAAATTGAGCTATATGATTTAAATGCCTAATTTTCCGTGGTGAATCAGAATTTGATTTGGTATGAATGCATAAGTTAGCAGTTGATGGTTAATAAAAATAGTGAAATGTTGACTCTCGAGATTGAAATATTTTACAGCTGCCTAAATGGCGAGCAACTGTCTGTCATATGTGCTGTATTTTTGTTCATTGGAAAAGAGCTTTGGCAATAAAAGTGATAATGGCTGGTAGTTGTTAATGTATTGAACTTTTAAGTCTCACATCATACACATATTTGTTTCGCACAATTTTTCTGCCTGGTATATTACTGAAAGAAAAACACGCGATTTTTTCCTTCCTTTAGAAAAAATTGCAAGTTGTTCGTTTTCAATTATAAGCTTTGAAAGCTATCAGCTTGTTTGTAATGGAGAACCGGTTTTCCCGGTGTTAACCCCAAAGTGATCTGTGGTGATTGGCTGTTGTGACAAAGCAGAAAAATTGTTCCAAACAGTTGTTCTTCCGAAACAAACGGATGTGTGATAGCAGCCTAAGACACCTCGGATGGAAGTGTCGAAAGCGTGGACTATAACACATAGCTTTTGATAGGGAGAATGATCATGAGAATTGCTGTTTTAATAAGGTCGTATTTACATTTCTCAAATGCTTTATTAAGTTGGTTGTTCCAAGGAACGGGGCGTTTATAGTTTTTCTTTTTAAGTCCTACTGTAGCGGTGGGTTTTGGGAAATCAGCCATTGTTTTTGTTTCCTTAGGGGTTTTACAGCTGAAGCAGTGATAAGGCAACCTAAGAAGGAAACAGAGGTTTTTCTAGTACATAAAGGAAGATCTGGTCTGAGTTACGTAAATCAAATGGCCATAGGCAGCAATTCAGAAAGACCAAAAGTAGAGCTACTACTACCTCAAGGTTAACGGAAGACTGACTAGGTATCTAGCTAGTGTTGACTTAGGGCGAATAACAGCCGTCAGAGATTTTACCACCAGGCAACTGGGTTTTATCTGACGTAATAGAAACAATTGACTTAGCCAACAAATATCCAAAACCAGTTTTTCCGCAATAGTACAGCGAGTTGAAAAATCTGAACTGCACGCATAACGGAGCTAGTCGACACATGGAACTGACTCCGTTAGCTCAGATAAGCCTCAGTTTGATACTCTGATACAGTTGTAATTATACAGAGCTTCTATTGCAGTTGCAGTGCTTCCCTGTAAAACTGATATAAATCCGCAGTGGGCCTGGTGATGAGCGAACTTGAATGAATTCCAATGTGAGAGCAATGAAGGATGAAACAAAGAAGACGAAGAGATATTAGATCAGTCCCTTTAAATTTGACAAGGGAAATAAACCCCAGTGCAATCTGAACGGTCCTTTATAGACGTTAAGGTGTTGAGCAGAAAGTATCAGTGTCAAGAAAAGGAGGCTTCACCAAGTTTCTAGCCATTACAAAAAGTTGCTTAGGAACTCATGTAAGAGAGCGCGACAAAAATCTGCGTAGAGACTCAGGAGCATAAAAAATATCGCTGGTTTTGCCTTCGAATATACGCTTCAGCTCATATTTCTAGTGCCACTCCAGCTAGCTAAGGCTTCTATAAAGTATCTCTAGTACCTCTGCAGCTAGCCTCTCTTGATGGAAAAATGGGAGCTGAATCGTCTTCCATCTTAAATTCGAATTTGTTGACATATTTGCTGATCTAATTTTCAGAAATATGGATGGATGTACTGCACCAAATTGCTCGAATTATTCCAAAAATAACTGTAGAATGTTTCGTTTTCCGAGAAATGAAGAAAGACGAAGAAAATGGGTAATTAATTTTCGTCGAGATCAGTAGCTCTAGCTAAAGCTACTATTTTTACCTTTATAGTAGCCTTAGCTCTAGCCTCTCTGTTAGAGTGACGTCATTAGATTCGAACGAAATCGAAACTTCGTACTGAAAAGTGAGGTTATTTTGAATTAAAGTACAGGGCATGTCGGGAAATTAATCATATTTTGAATGTAATGTTGTGATCTTTCTTTAGGCTAATATCGTTTAGTTGTAAATTTAACTAGAAATTAATTAATATTTTATCTGATATTTGCAGTATTCAAAGGAATAGATAACTTCTTTTATGGTAATTCGTTTTTTGATATTATTATTCTTTGAACAAAATAATCTTGCCTAGCGGTAATTTAAATAGTATGACTTTTCATGCAAATAGAGTATTACGTCGTAAAGGCTGTGTATTCATTAGTTGCTTCAAATATTAATTTTTTTTTCTTTTTGCTTATGTTAATCACATTTATTTTGCATCATGTTACAGATATTAAAACTTTCACAGATGATCTGCATTTAAACTTCAATTGCTATTTAAAGGAGCAGGATAAACTGTTTCATTTGTAAATACTTTATATTTTTTCATTACTAGGTATTGGTTTCCTCAAATTTCATCATTTGAAATGCAAATATAATTAAAAAAATATAGTTTTAATTTGTAGGTGATGCATAACATTAATTTATGTATGTTTTAACTTCTGTTAACTATGCTATTTTTTAGGTGTGTGTTTTAACATATCTTAAACTGTAATTAATGCAAATGCTTATTTTGTAAATATGGGGTAGCCTTGGATAATTTAGACATTGGGGCAATAGAAACCAATTTTGAATTAGTCAAAAGTTTTCAAAAAATTGTTTGCTTTGCTGAGGAACAAAAATCATTTTAAAGTTATGTATGGGGTTTAGAAAAATTTTTTGAAATTTTTATAAATTTTCTTATCATGAACTAAAATCTTTCAGATTTCTTTGTTTTGTTTCTCTAAGTTAAATATGTCATATTATTCTCAAATATTCTGAGAAAATTTTTTGTTACACAATAATACACAATTGAACTGTGATGCTTAACCACTAGGGTGTCTGGGCACCATAGCCCTACCCCTCATCGAATAACATGATAAAAGTTTCGAATTATGAGAAATATAACTGAATGTGCTAAATCAGGGTTGCCACTCAAACAGGAGAATGAAATTCCCTGACTTTTCCAGGTTTTCCAGGTGTGTTTTAAGAAAATTCCAGTCTATCCGCGTAATGCTCTTTGGCTGTGCTAAGAGGTAAATTAATTATGGTACCACTTGAAAACACAAAAATTTGCCAATTAGATATGACTTTTATATTATCCTCAAAGATTACTATTATAACTATAGTAGGAGTTGTTTTCTCCACTGAAGAATTGAGATCAGAATCTGCTCAATGTGGATAAAAAATGTCTTTTTTTTTTCCTGACATTTTGCAGCTAAACGAAAGAAAGATATCTATTTAATGATATTTTTAAATAAATGAAGGTATTTTATATTTATTTAGCTGAATACATAAGCAAAAAATATGTGCATTGAATTTCGTAATGTTATGTCATCATACTGCTAGAATTAGTTTCAGGATTATGCCAGAGAAAATTTCCTGAAATGTGAAAGTATTATTTACTAATGATAAATAAATTTAAGGGGAAGAAGCAACATTAAATGATATAATTAACATTAAAATAATTAAAAAACTGAATTACAATAATCAACGATATTTTGGCGAATATAGTTATATTAAATGGTTAACCTAGATGACTGATTACTATTTTTCTATTTTACTGGAAAATAACAAATAAGGCATTTCTTAAAAAGAAAAAAAAAAAGTATTTAAAAGATTTTGCGGTAGAATCCTAATATACGCTACGGTCTTAACACGATTTTGAAAATTGCCGCCAACACCGAAATGGCCTGTTTGCTGCTCATCATAATGTCGCTAAATCCCGTGTGTACCGTACACGGAGGCTATTCTAACCTCCATGGTACCGCTATACTAGGATTAAACCGATTTTGTTTGATACTAGAATGCGTATTTTCTTTAGTTCAACATGCAATGCACATGCGCATGCGAGTATTTCGATTCTCGAGGTTACTGAGAACCAAAGTTACTGGAAACTTGCTTTGCCTTTCTAAAAGACAATCTGTTTGGAGCTGCAAGAATTGGCTCTTTGCCAGCTGCCAGAGTGACGCTAACGCGCGCCAAGGAAGTGATCGGCGTCCAACGTTGGCGCAAAACTCGCTTTTTTGGGGGATCGCTGTATGAAATTCCCTGACTTTTCCAGATTTAGACTAAAATAGTTGAATTCCCTGACTTTTTTGGTCAATTTTCGAATTCCCTGACTTTTTCCGGTTTTCCAGGTAGCGTGGCAACCCTGTAAATGCAATTAAATGAGTAAGAGTTTAAATTCATAATTGCTAATAGTTTCGAATTATGAGAAATATAACTGAATGTGCTAAATGCAATTAAATGAGTAAGAGTTTAAATTCATAATTGCTAATAGTTAAATACATAATTTTTACCTTAAGTACCTAATTACTGATCCATACATAATTAACTCTTTTTTTTTAACAATTATTTCACAGAAGAATACATGCACACACAAGAGAAACAAAATACGAAGTGCGATGTCTTGGTGCCACTAGTAAAAACAAAATGCAATCAGAAGGAAAAAAGAACTATATACAATAAAAAATCTGAGCAACAATTTGCATAACACATTTACAAAATTACATATTACTAACATTTAGGATCGCCTTTGGGCGTTTACTGAAATTGGGGTCCCTAGTATCATAACAATAGTTAACAACCACAGGATTGTCCAGAAGTTCCTGTTTATCATACAATGCCCTAGAGAGGCGGCAATAAAAATCACAAAGATCCTCTATTCTTAACTCTTTACGAATTTGGCTATTCCGAATGTACCAGGGGTCATTACATATCATACGCAATATCCCGTTTTGGGCAGCTTGTAACTGCCTTCTCAAACTTTTGCACGAGTATGTCCAGACGGGGCATGCATAACTAAGAATTGGACGCAACATGGTTTTGTAAATGAGCAACTTATTATCAATAGATAGAACACTGTTTCGAGCCATTAAGGGGAATAGTGACGCTTTACGCGCTCGAAACTTACTAATAATATGTTTAATGTGTGGGTTCCATGTAAGAGATTTAGCAAGGATCACCCCAAGATAAGGGACCTGAATTTGTTACAGAAATTAATAAAATTAGCTTATATCATAATAAAAGTTTCTTATTCTCTGTATTTTGAGACTTTAAACCGTGTCTACTGTTATTTGCCATTATTTAAAATTATACTGGAGAAATAATAATAAATAATTTTTTAATAATTTTTTTCAAAGAAAAATCTTTTAGAGAAATTTAGTAGATGAGAAGAATATTAGCTTTTTTTATTTAATGCAACTGATTCTAGTGATTTTCTATAGTGCAAAGTTCTTTTCTTTGTCTGAATTGTATGATTCTTTTTCATTCTTCTGTACATAATTTAATCTTTGTGCTTTTTTTTCTCAACTTTTGGTTTTAATTCTTGAAGTAGCTGAAATCTTGGAGGAAAGAAAATATGAAGATTTTCCCTAAATATTTTAATCCTTGAAATTATGAATTGTATACTTGTGAATAACTTTCGATAGTTAGCAGTTAAAAGTTAATAGTACTTTCTAATTATCTGCATCCTGGATTTCAATGTTGAGTTGAGTTGCCTTGTTTTTGGTTTAATTTCAAGATTATATGTGAGCATAAGCAACACATGCATGTATTTGAGTGCAGATGAATTGACACATTTTAAATTTAATCATAATTTCACTGTATATTATCCACTAATTGTAAATGTGTAAATATTAGTCATATAAAATTTTGACTTTTTTATTTAAATATTTTTTTAAATAAATTTCACCTTTTTATTATTATTTATGAAATTAACAGTTCTGTGATTATTTAGCTAAACAAACATTTTTCGTAAATTCCTGAAGTTGCCAATGCATGGCAACAGTGAGTGATGGATAAGTACCAAGTCAATTTAGGAAAGTAGTAATCCGTTGAGAATGTGATGCTTATTCTTACTATGGATTACTTTTAAGTGGCAGGGATGGCCAACCTGCACATGCCATAGTGTGGCACATGCCATAGTCTTAACAGTGGCACTCGAAGACTTTAAGAAATTTGAAAAAACAATATTGTCTACATCAACTCTGTCAATAGATACATATATAAAGACATTAAAAAAAGTGTAATGACTCTGAATTTTAGTTGAGGTTATTTCACTATAGTGACACTCCAACACTTTTCTCTAAGTTCAACTAAATTGAGGGACAGAATTTGAGAGAGTGTGTTTAAAATATTTGGAAGAAAACACTAAACTGCCCAATAGCACAGCTATATTTTTTGGCAAGAAAGCAAATTTAATAATCATTGGAAAAATTAAATGGA
>KK116494.1:0-29295 GCA_000611955.2 Stegodyphus mimosarum
CATCCACAATCCGCCTCTGGCCTTGCACCGCCTCACCTGCTTTCGGGCTCATCCGCAATCCGCTTCCTGGCCGTGAACCGGCACTTTCACACTACTGTTGATTGAATTCCTCTTCTGTTTTTGTTCATCTTTCTTTAAATTTCATTACTTTTTTGAATTGGGGTATTGCTTGTTTGAAAATTTTGGCTTTAACATTTTTTATATTCTTTGTAATATTTAATGGATTATTTGAAATTTATTACTTCTGGATTTCAATTTTGTCTTTGTGAAAAATTAGTTCTAAATTTCTTACTTTATGTCTTTAATGATAATTTTTCAGCGGCTTAAAGCGAGAAAATACTAGGCATGTTTATTACGTGATTGTTTGGGTATAACAAACGAAGGAGAAATTGTCATAAACTCTCATTGTCCTTTATGTTTACACGAGGGGGGAACGAATGCGAATATGGAAAGTATAGTCAACAGCTATTTCGATTTGGGCTAAATTGGGAATAAAATCGTCAAGACCTCTTTGGAATTAGTCTATTTTGGGACATCACCTACAATTCGTGATGAAGATAGTTTCTTTAACTTTTTGCCAGAGTTAAAAATTTGATCAAAATCAAAACGTCATGAAGTACTGTAGACGGAAACTGTAGTAAGAAATAGAGAATTTTTAAATATTTACATACAGATATATGTATTTTTTCTGTATACATCGAAGAAAATTTAATAAAGAAAAGAAAACGAATAGGATGCTATTATTTGTTTTCAAGTTTTTTCACGCTTCGAGTGTTTTCGTAATTAGTTTATTTTTATTAACATTGGTTGTGTGTGATTTAACTTAAAAGTAAGCTATTTAGAGGTTAATTCAAAATATTAGAATTATTTGAATAAATGTAAGTCAGAAAGTTTAATATTTAACTGTCAAAATATTTAAAATGCAAAGTGTAACCAACGGAAATTTCTTGTAGATACCAGCCTTTAGATTTCAGACACAAAATAAGTATAAATTTCAATTTTTTTTCTTTGCATCCTTATTATTACTGTTTATGTATGTTTTTAGAAATATTTAAAGATTTTTTATTTAAATCAAATTTTATTTTGTTAAAAATGTTTTTATTGAAAATTTTATTTCGTTAAAAAAATTCCGGTTACTCAAATTCCTTCAGCTCATGCATTCAGTGTGCATGAGTTTGAGATTCTTTATACCCCATGTGCATAAGCGTCCTAATGCGGCCTGCGGATACTGTTATACCTTGTTTTGCTGTACTTCAGACTTATTTCCTTATTTTAGACTTATTTCCTCAAATTATTCTAACTTAATTAACCGATCTCTGACGGCAAGTTGAAAATGACATCAAAGATTTCAAATTTTGAAATTAAATATCCCAGTCAATTAGAATAGAAGAGAAACACGTCAATGTAACAATCAAATTCGTTGAAACAACCTTGTATTTGGCGTACATTTACTGAAAGCACTCAATCGATTTCGAGAATATCTAGATTTCTAGATATTCTAGAAAGGATTGACCCTTTCTAGATATTTTGTTCTCCTGATGAGGAGAGACCTGTAGCTGCCCTCGAAATCGATTGAGGGCTTTCAGTAAATGTACGCCAAATACAAGGTTGTTTCAGCGAATTTGATCCCAGTCAATTTTTGTCGAACGGGAGTCAATCTTCCTGCAATTTAATTTTTTCATAACGAGCGTAAAACTTTCCAAAACATAAATATAGAAATCGGAAGGCCGCATTAGAAGCTTGATTTCGTTTTTTTGGAGAAAATATATATAGTTTTTAATTTGACATCGCCAAAACATGAGCATTTTCGTCATTTAAAACACTTCTGTAATTAGAAGTATATGAATAAGACCAACGATTGCAGAAATAAAGGCCGGGTAAATATATATATATACTACGCATTAAAACATTATGTATATATATATATATATTAAAACATTATGTATATATATATATATATATAATGTTTTAATGCGTAGTAGAAACCCGGTGCTTTAATTTCTGCATTCAAAGATTTTTACTGCGTAGTTAAGAAGATGCATGCATAAACCAAAAACTTCCAGACGTGGCCGCTTGGGAACATAATTTTATTATTCCATTGTAATGCACATTAAATCCGTTTTTTGCAGACAAAATAGTTCTAGATTGTAGTTTAGAAACAGTAATAATTATGTACACGGGTTTTAAAGTGCAGAACAATAGAGCAAAGCAGAGCAGAGGTTTCGTATGGCAGGAGAAGTTCAGAAGAAGTGACATAATTGCTCGCGAAGTAATATTTATACTATGTAGGTACACATGCACAGCTAAGCTGCTATTGATTAATTTTTAGTTCTCTTTACCAGAACACCAGCGGCCGAGCGGTAAAGACGCTGAACACTGGTAGTTCGGTCCGAGGTTCGAATCCCGCGAACGGGCTGGCTGCATCGGCGTTTTCGTGGTTTTCCTCATGTGTAACGTGTATACGAGCCAGTTTCCCTTAGAAAGTCTTCCACGAAAGCATCCCTCTCTTTAGGCAGATAGCCCTCGTGTGCTTTGCCATAATTGAATAACCTAACCTTTACAAAGCAGCGTTATGTAACATGAAAAAATCTTGAATTCGGGAGAATACATGAACTTAGGGGGAAAACATGAAATTTAGAATAGTCAATTTTGAGGTCGCCAATCATTTCTTAACGTAGCCACCGTATTTTCTTGTATCTGACATATATATATATATATATATATATGCATACACATACAACGCGTTATACACATACACGTGCTCGATTGCAATAAAAAAGGGAGGTGCACAACTAGATGGTATAGCAGTCCTATAACAAATTTCAACGTTCTAAGGCTATTCACTTTTTCATTTTTGAGTTATGCGAGATACACACAGACGTACAGATGTTACGAAAAATTCTCTTCTGAATCCATTTTAAATCCATTTTACAATACGTATTGGGGAAAAAAAGGTTTTTTTTTTTTTTTTTTTTTTTCCTTAAAAAAAATACATTCAGACGGCAAGCAAAAAGAATCCTCCAAATGGACAAATGGATTCGGGAATGGCTGGTTAGAATGAATATTTTCGTTTGAAATATAGTATCCGAAATTTTTCGCGGTTACAATATTTCCTTCACTTCATAAAGGAAGTAATAACTGGTCCTTACAGCCCACGCGAAAAGGTTAAATAAAAATTAAAGGAAGACTGATATATTATTTGATCGTTTTCAACTTTGAGTTCGTTTCGAACTCAAACTTTGCGGAACAATAAGAGTAAAATTAAAAAAAAAAAAAAATCAGATAACGAGATTAATCAAAAACATCAATTGGGGTGGACACGAAGATGATATCAAGGAGTGATCATCCTTCGCAGTCCTGAACAGATGCGAAAATCCTAAAAAATTCGACAATTGTACAGTTGAAAATCTTCACCTTAGGACCTTCAATATCAATGTTTGTTTAAGCTCTAAGAAACTATGTTCGCTTTCAGAACTGGTCTTCTTAGGGAAGCAGCTGTAGTTGGAAGAATTTTTTTATATTTATTCACTCATGATGCAATGTAAGTCCCCCCGACACATGCATACACACCTCGTTTTATTCGCAAGCTTAAATGATTACTTAAGGGTTTAAACAATATTTTATTATGATAGTGTAGCAGAAAATATACAAAAATATAACTGAAGGTCGAGCAGAATTCATTTCATAATTATTTCACTTTGAACGCTCAAATGTAATCATTAAATAGTTTATATGACAGCTGTCTAAATTTATTCTGAATTAATAACTGATTTCAGGTTGGAAAATGAAGTTTGGAATCAATAAATAAAAAAAAATGCCTTTATTCAAACGCCGTTTGAATCCAAAATGTATACTTATCATCTGAGATAAAATACCAAGGAGGTCATCAGCGGCCGAGAGGTAAAACCACTCAACACGGTAGTTTGACCCGGGTACGAACAAGCTGGTTACGTGAGAATTTTCACGGATTTTTCCCGTGTGTTATGTAAATATGAACCAGTTTCTCGTATTTCTCAATAAATGCATTCCTTCCCTTGGGCTGATAGCTGTTATATGCTTTGCTGTAATTCAAATAATTCAGCCCAGTCCGTTTCAAAATGTCAAACAAAGTCCGAAGTTGAAGAAATATATTCTTCCATCAGCACTCTGCAGAGAAAATATTCAGAGACATTCTAACTCAGAGAGACATTCTAATTATGTAATTTCTAATTAAAGAGCAAAGCCCACTGGGAAGAGTTGCCTTCGTCGAAGAGTTTCTAAAGGAAATTGCCATATATTTACTCCACACATGAAAAAAAAAAAAAAAACATGTACCAACCCATTCGCCAGGATTCGAATCGCAATCGAACTATCAGTATTCAGATTTCTTATCATCTCGCCGCCCAGACGGAAGAGTGGTTAGTGATATAGACTGCCGTACCGAAGGGCCAGATTCAAATTCCACAGAAGGCATGGATGTTCGTAAACGTATAGTGTCAACGCGGCATGAAGGCACTGTAAGTATGCGGCGAGCCTAAAGTCCTCCCGAGAGGTTGATGGCAGGGGAGGAAGAGTGGAAACCCTTGGAAGGGTCCTTCAAGGTGCTGTGCATCAAAATTGGGGAGTACCGTCATTTGTTTTCAGATTGTACATTCGTCCACATGCAATCTGAATCTGAGACAGCCGCCATGTATAATAAATGCCGTAAGGTAAATGACCAAACAGTAGTCAAACAATTGAAAAAATATTTCAGTTTAAAAAAATTGTCCTCATCCAGAAACAGGTGCAGATATATTACATTTATTTACATAGTCAAACCGCAGGTGTCATAGACAAAGAATTCACTTTCACTGAAGAGGGCAGCTGCAACAGCGTTATTTATTTATACACGTCTTATATCGCCTCTTTCGCTTTTGAATGAAATCGATAAAACGTCTATAAGAGCGAAACTACTCTTAAATCGGAATTCTTATCATCTGATTCCGCCAGTTGTAACGCAAATAAGATAAGAAACAGACTTCGCGAATGAAGTTGAGTTCCGCTGAGGTGAGCGAAGTTGGGGCGCACTGTCAACTGGCAAGTGTGTACCTAACGTCTTGGATGAATATCTGCCTCTTCAGCCAAGAAGGTCAAAGTCGTATTTAACGGGAAAGTTTTATCTTTGAAGAGACTCACCGGCGTCAGCTGGGGTACGTTGCTGCCCCTCCCGACGTACGTACTCTGAACGTACGTACGTACGTATGTATGTATCTCGCATGACTCAAAAACGAGTAGCCTCAGAACGTTGAAATTTTGTGTATTGGACTGCTATGTTCACCTCCCTTTTTGGTTGCGATCGACCGCACCAAAAGTATATAAATATATACATATTTATATACTTATATATTTATATACATATATTACTTTATTACTCGGCTGAGCACTTTCCCCCCCGTTCTTATATGTTGGTAAATTGCTCATTTTTTGCTTTAAAAATAATGAATTGTTCTTATCTTCCAGTTAAGGTTTTTACGCCTTTAGTTAACTTGCATGTTATAGTTGTAGAATTATCAAGAATTTAAAAGTTGTTTAACTGCAGCTAAGCCTAATATTTTTAGCATAGCAGCCATATTTGTTTACATTTGAAACTTAGCAGAATAGTGGAATTGTTACCAATCTACAGAAACTAAGTTTCGCAACAACGTCTTCTTTTATTATTGTGAATTAAATTATGCTTAATCCATTCTGGAATTATCATTTTAAGTTATTAACTTATCCCATATATTGAATCAGCATAGCGTCCACAACAAATTAAGTCAGTTTCTACGCCTTCAGTGTTTTCTTGTCAAGTTGGACCGAAAGTAAACTTTTAGATTTGTGCACTGAAAAAATCTGCCTTTTTGCCCGCTGGCTGAATTGCTTGTTTTTGTGTAGAAATTGTAATTTTAATTGTAAAAGAAATTTTTTAAAATTGTTTTAACTATATTTGGTGTTTTATGTTTTTTTGTACCTTTCAATTTTTAATATAGATATTTTGAGTTTTTATGTATTTTTTTCTTGTCGCGAAGTGGAAACTGAATTAATTGAATGAGAAATACATCTCTAATGAAAGTCGAGGAAATAAGTTTAAATAAAAGGCAGGAAAAAATGCTTATAATTTAATATTCCGCGCAAGGAAGTCATGTGGTGTATACATCAGTTATTTTAATAATAAATTGAAACAATGGAACACATTTTATTTTAGACTTCGGCTGAATTTAAGCCCTGTGTGTATAACCTCAGTATACGTCACTAAACCATTCCAGGTCCTTTGACTTATACGAGACTGAACGCACACAAAAGAACTTTTCCAGCAAGAAATAAAGGAAAAATAATTAATTTATTCTTATAAAAAATGCTATTTTTATCATTATATCTCTCTTTAACACTAAAATAGACATGCAGTGGGTGAAATATACACTGCACAAGAAATGAAGCACTGGACCTGATATTGTACATAAACGTTTTTAATACTGTGCTTATTAAAAGCAATTTTTCAACACGTTCTAATACCTCTGATGTTTGTGTAGTAATCGATTTCACCCCCCTCGCAAAGTTAACTGATTTCATAGCGTCTTAATTTTTCACAATCGTAGACACCACCGCACTCGGCATACGGTATGCATTAGCAGAGTCATACATTCTAGTCATCTCTTTTTTTCACCTCTGCAGTGATCCTAACAATTTTCTTCGTTCTTGACTCTTCTCATTAACTTTCTTAAAACTAATTGCTAATGAATTTACAAAGCAATTACACGAAAAAAAAATTCACTTAAAAATTCAGACTTATAGTGCAAGTAGTATAATAAATAGTAGCAGCAGGCATACTGACGCTCGTGGGTAGTCCAAACATTGTCTCGAAAGAGGCAAACAAGAAAGAGGGAACTCATTGGTATTTTAAACAAACAAATGCGGTATACCAAACAAAAATTTTCGCGTCCAAACAGGATGTATACCAAGTTGGACGTATTTCAAAGCAGATGTGTACCGAGGTAACACTGTACATATACGTATATATAATGTTACCAAATATCCAGCCACAGTAAGATAGCTTTCTCGCAGATTTAGGGTTGCCAGAAAATAGCAAGGAAAGGCAGGGTTGCCACATTTGGCGACAAAATTGGCGATATGCCACAGACGGATGGAGAACCTTCTAGAACAAATTCTTACCGGTTTGGACCAGAACGTTCTCGAAGGCAAAAGCTGCCTGCACGCGGAGTCGCTCAGTCAGTTAACGATCAGTGAATGAGAGTCTAGCGAGTGAGTCAGTCAGTGTCTCGCAGTCTATCGAGTTGATCGCGAGTTAGTACCTTGTCGACTTTTATCCTGAGTGCGTTGAGCTTCGAGAACGAACGAACCGAGTCGGGAGCTGTACTCTAGTGCTTATCGTCAAGTGCATCGCGAGTTGTAGCGTGGAGTCTCCAGAGTACCTAGAGTTCTGAGAACGACTGAACCTAGTCGGGAGTCGTTCTCTGGTGCTTTGCCGGGGAGCTGTCTCCACCGTTATAGCCTGATAACCTGAAGGCTGTGTTGCTGATTGTGTCAGCGTATTTGCCGTAGTTTTTTTACGGCTGTAGGCATGATGACGCATTCAACACAACACAGCTTGAAGAATCACAATCTTTATTTTTTACGCATATCAGACTATTTTTCTGTAGATAAGATAACTTTTAAATCATAGTTGAATACCATAAGTTCCATGTACACGGAATGTTAAAGTACGGCGTCATCTTATGCAAATAAGCAGCAGCGTCTTGCCAGCGGGAAAGCGTAAGAAAAAGAGAGAGCAATAGTTCAAAGGAAGAAGGGAGGGAGTCAATAGTTTCATTTCTGAGTTAGAAAAAGTTTTGGTTCACAATTATTTGATTAGGCAAGAGGTATCTGCGTACCTTAAACGTTACGCAGCATAAAGATCTCGAACTTGGGAGAACAGATGAATTTAGGGAAAGAAATCTAGAATAGTTACTTTTTGAGGTCGCCAATTATTTTTAAAGCAGCTTTCATATTTTTTTTATATCTTAGATATATATGATGTATTTTCGATGCGCAGTTAGATAGATGGATATATAGCAGCTTTCGATTAACGAGTGGAAAGACGGAAAGATGACGCTGACACAAATGAATTTGAAAAATTCCCTATCTCTATTATCACGCATACTAAATCACTTCTTAGTAGGTAAAATATTTCTAGATTATGAGCAATTAGACTAATTTCTTCTATACATTGGTTTTAAAAGTAAGACGTAGGCATCTCAGACTGAGAAACGAGGCAACAGGAAGAAGTTAGCAGGGTAGAAGCTAGGCAAAGGAAAATGACGTAATTACTTGTGAGCAGTATTTATACCTAGTAGAGGCAGAAAGTACTCTAAGCTGAAAGTACTCTAAGATTGGTTAATTTTAGTTTTAGTTACCTTTTTCAATCAACGTTATGTAACATAGAAAGATCTCGAATTTGGGAGAACAGATGAATTTAGGGGGGGAGAACACCAAATTTAGAGTAATTCATTTTGAGGTCGCCAATCATTCTTGAAGCAGCCATCGTATTTTGTTATATCTTACATATATTATGTGTGTATGTGTGTACGTAATCTAACTTTGTTTTTAAAACTTTAAATACGTCCGAAGGGATTTAAACGAAATACTGGCCACAGTGCTTTCCGTAATTCTACAAAACCTGCGGAGATAACCCAGAATTATTACTGGAGTTCTAAAAATGGTTTAAAACTTTCTGATAATTTTTTTTAGTCCAAAGGGGCTTTGTACCTGAAGGACTATTGTTTTCGTTTTGCGATTTTGCGTTGGAAACATTAAAAGTCTGAATCACTTTTCAAACTGTTGCCACAAAATATTGAAGCCCTGTATTATATTTAAAGAAATTGTTGCATTGTGATAAAACAACAGTACCTAGAGCCATCCAATTTTGAATAACGTACGTTTCCACCCGAATATGAGTATCTGGAAGCCCGAATTTGGAATTTGTTTTATTATCTATTTCATATTTTGTAAAACATTAACAAATTTTTGATGAGCAAACTCAAACGGTTTAAAAGGGAGCAACACTACGGGAAAAAAAAAAAATCTTTTTATCTAAAGCGCGCGGAACTGTGTAGGTATACTCATTTTAAAATTATTTTGCGATATTGCTGTTGAACTGAATTTGATGGTTTAAGTGTGAAGGACATAATATTTAATAAATAAAGGCAACACACAAAACCTTAAAAAACGCATTTTTGGACGTAATTTAAAATCTGAAACCTTTCAGACTTTTTTTTTGGAGGGGGGGGGTCCTGCTCTTCTGACATGTTTATTCACAAAGTTTACACAAACTGTTAATAGATAAGAATACTAACTGAGTATCTGAAAACGATCGAAAATATCAAAATGCTTAATTTAATTATTCTTTATTTTGAAACTGAGGTTGACAACGATTTGTAATGCAATTTAAAATGGAATCCCAAGTTTTAAAAATTTTTATTTTGGGAAACAGGAAAGATGTTATTTTTATATATTTAAAATTGTGAATTTTAATATTTCAATAATACAACCAATAGGATATTATAAGCCTCTTTAGTTCAAATGGGCTTTGATCCAGATGGGCTACCGTCTTTTTCTGAAAATAAGACATCCTCCGAAAATAAGCCCTATCGTGATTTTCGGAACTTTTCGTAAAGTAAGACATCCTCCGAAAATAAGCCCTATCGTGATTTTCGGAACATTTGTAAAATAAGACATCCCCCGAAAATAATCCCTAGTTAAAATAATGTGACAAAAAGAATTTGTTAAAAAATGCTGTTGATTTATTAAGTAATAATATGTTTAGCTTTCCTAATACTCGTATTTCAGAGAAATGTTTGAAACAAAATATTCCGAGAAATTAATTGTTTACCTCTACAGTTCCTTTCAAATTAATTCTTGGAATTTATCTTAAAAATACAACATAAGGCAACAGTCTACATTGAGTTACAGTGCAGGTATACAACGTTCATTCATTTCAGTCTTGTAAGTCTGATTATTTTCTCATACGTAATTTTGTTTAAAAATAAAGTGAATAATTTTTAACCCCAGTTAAAATGAGTACAAAACGAAAGAGGTATTCCGTTGAGTACAAAAAGGGAATCGTGGAAGACTCCAGGGGTGTAAATCTTGTAGCATTCTGTAAAGAGAAGATGCTGGATCTCCGTATGGTTCGTAAATGGCGTGCAGACTACGATTACCTGTGTCAACTGGTGGATCAAGAAAATGAGGTATTCCTAGGCCAAGGAGCTCAAACGACAGTTCACCACAAGGCTTCTTCGTCAATTTACGTTTTCCTTCTACCGGTTACGATAGTGCACGTGTTACCTGTATTTTGGCGATTCGTCTAGATGGCAAGAAAGTATCGCCATTTTTAATAACTAAAGGTAAAAAAAGACTAGATTCAACGTGTTTCAGGAATTTATGTCATTGAAAGTGAAAAAGTCTGGTGCACCCAAGCAGTTATAAGAAAGTGGGTTGATTTTATGCTGCCACCACTGTTGAGGGGTCAGAATAGAGGTTTACTAGTTTGGGATTCAGCTAGTACTCACCGCGCTAAAGACATGAAAAACTTTTTTGCTGAGAGGAAGGTTGATCAAATAATGATTCCGGTAGGAATGACTGGTTACCTTCAGACACTTGACATTGCAATAAACAAGCCATTCAAGGATCATTTGCGGATGGAAATCAATGAATATATTGAAAACAGAATGGGGAGAAATCATCGAAGTAATTTTGTAAAACTAGGCTTACAAGAAGTTGTGAATTGGGTAAAAAATTCATGGGACAAAATAACTGATAGTGATGTTTCCAATGCACTACGAACAGGCTACTTAGACAAGAAGTATTCATTTAACGATAGCTATATCGCAAGACATGAGAGATTCGGACCAATGACTCAACAGGAAATGGATTTGGAAGAAAATCAGAATATAATTCAGAACTTTTTTTATGACGATGTTCCAGAAGAAGATGATATGACTGTAATTGAATAAATTTAAATTTCTGTATTCTGTGTAAAATAAATATTAAATAAAAACATATAAATATACTTTTATTTTTGCCCTCCCCCGAAAATAAGCCCTAGCGCGTATTTTGGACCAAAAAAGAAAGTAAGACAGTGTCTTATTTTCGGAAAAAGACGGTATTAGTTTGAAAACGGCATTATGCGTCGAATCACTTTAAATGTCTGAATCACTTTCACGTTGTTGTCATTAAGTATTATCGCTCTATACTATATTTAAAGAAACTAAATAATGCAGAATTTATATGAATGTATGTATGTTTCGCGCATTGTGTATTTAGAGTCATCAAATTTTGAATAACATAGTCCTCCACTCGAACATAGGCACTTGGAAGCCCGAGTTGGAACTTGGAATTTGCTTTACTGTCTACTTCATATTTTTTAAACTTTAACGAATTTTTTATTAAAAACTCAACAATTTCAAAGAGAGCAGTGGCAACACTGTAGGGAATAAAGCATTTTTATTCCCAGTAGACCAGTGAGCGAGACTGTCTATCGGAAATTTTAAAGATATGCTGTTTTCAAATATTTTTAGCACAATGTGGCGTTAGCCCAAATGCTCTCGAAACGTGTATGTGTCTGTAAATAAGAAAAATCCTGTTCGGGCGCAATATAAAATCAGAAAGCTTTCAGAATTATATTATTATCATTACTGTGATATAATTTATGATTTGTGTTCTGCGAACTGTATTTTAATTCTCTTATTCTCATTCCTATTCAATTCTTACCGCAACTAGTTTAATTTGATTAGAGTATTGGGGGCTTACTAGCACTAAATCGAAAGTTAAAAATATATAGTTATGAAAAAAATGAGAATAATAAAAAAAAACGGGAAGTAGATCTAAAACCCATCCCGAAAAACAGAAGAATTTAAAAATAATATTAAAATTAATGAAATAAATTTATGAAGCGAAATGTTATGAAAAATATGAGAATTCATAATGAGTGAAACATGCTATTCATTCATATGAGGTCACTAATGCTCTACTTATAGTATCAAATTTATGGAAATGTGTGTGTGTACTTGGCACAGGGAAATACACCGGCTGACTGGGTTAATGATACATTTACCACTTTAGGGAGAAGAGGTGGAGCTAATATAAACCGAAATTGGGTTAATTATCTTCTACACGAATAGACTACGTTAAAAGATTTTTTAGGTCAGATATTGCTTTTATTATAATTTGTTTTTACTTTTGCTTTTAGCTTAACATTCCCCCATATGTTCCAGTAAATTTTCAGTTTTTTATGTTAATAAAATGTCATAAAAAGTACTCAAAGAATTTATATTTTACAGTAAACGGCGCTCCATGTTATCATTCGAATTTCTGAAGTCCTCTTCGTTTGTGTACGGGAAATACGGAAAATACATCGCTTATTGGGATCAACAATTCAGTTAATATGATCAAAATATTAAAATGTACATTTTTTAAATTGCTGTAAAGTCGCAAAATGGGTTTAAAACAGACGATAAAAATTTGCCAAACAACAGAGAAATGTCGCCAAGAGTGGAATTAAATCACTATACAGCTTCATTTCGGTTTTACTCAACCAATTAAAAATAGATTAAAAAAAAAAGATCTGAAAGCTTTGAGATTTTGTATTGCACCCAAAGGTTTTTTTTTTTTCTTTTTTTTTTAACTTTTTGTGTGTTACCTTTATTTATTAAGTATCATGTTCTTCGCACTTAAACCATAAAATTCAATTGAACTGCAATAAATACCACAAAATGATTTAAATTATTTTTAGAATTTTCGATACACAGTCTCTCGCGCAAGATATGTTTTTTTAATTCTCCTTGTTATTTTTTCTTCCAGTGTTGCTGTTGCTCGCTTTAAAATCGTTGAGTTTGTTAATTAAAAATTCGTTAACGTTTTACGAAATATGAAATAGATAATAAAACAAATTCCAGATGCCAATATTCGAGTAAAGGACTACGTCATTCAAAATTGAATGACTCTAGGTACCGTTGTTTTTTAACAGTGCGAGAAACATACATAAATTCATGCAGATCGCTCATTATTTATTTTTTTAATATAATGCAGGGCTTTTGTATTTGTTGGCAACAATTTGAAAAGTGAAACGCCCTTTATAGTTAACTCCCTCTGTTACAAGGAGAAAAAAAAATAACAATAACAAAAAAAGGGGTGAGGAAGGAAAGAAAATGTGAAATCTTTCAGATTTTATATTACGCCCAAAAGGGCGTTTTTTTTAACGTTTTCTGTGGTACCTTTATTTATTAAATATCACGCTCTTCGCACTTAAACCACATAAAATTCAATTCAACAGCAAAATCACAAAATATTTAAAAACAGCAAAAGACCTTTCTTTAGAATTTCCGATACACAGTCTCGCGCGCTGGAGAGAAAAATGTTTTTTCCGTACAGTGTTGCCCTGCTCACTTTGAAATCGTTGGGTTTTGTTAATCAAAAATTCGCTAAAGTTTTCAAAATTTGAAATAAATAATAAAACAGATTCGAAATTCAAAATTCAGAATGCCGATGTTCGTTTGGAGGACTACGTTATTAAAAATTGGATGGCTCTATATACCGTTGTTTCTTCACAGTGCGAGAAACATTCATGCATTCAAGCAGATTCTTCATTATTTAGTTTCTTTAAATGTAATACATGGCGATAATAATATTTGGTTTTTTTTTGGGTACAGATTGAAAAGTGAAACATCGCAGAGAGCGAAAGACGCAAAATGCCGTTTTGATTCCAAGAGCCCTTTGGATCCTTTACCGATCGCAGAGAGCGAAAGACGCAAAATGCCGTTTTGATTCCAAGAGCCCTTTGGATTTAAAAAAAAGGCCCTTAACGAAGGCCTTTTTTTTTTTGGAAAAAAAAAGGCCTTCGTTAGAGATATACATCAATTCTGTTAATACTATCAATGTATTTTTAAAAAATTTGGAAAATTGAATAATAAGGGCAAAAGTTGCCAGATGTCAGAATAAATAAAAATTGCCAAGTGTTAGAAAAATGTCACGAAGTAAGGGATTAAATAGGCAAACAGCTTGTTTTCGATTTTAGACAATCATAAGGGAAAAAAAAGCAACGTAACTTCAGTTTGTCCTAGATTTTCATGTTCAAATAGATCCAAAAATCGGCCAAATGGATGCAGGAACGGTCAAAATTAATATTTCTTTTGAAATATGTTACCCGAAATTTTTCGCGATAACAATACTTCCTTTACCTCGCACATGGAAAATAAATAAGGGATTAAAAAATATGTGATTTAACTTTGTGATAAATTCAATTAAGCAAGATGCCCTTTGAGAACATAAATACCTCTGATTTTTAAAATTTTACAGGCAGTAAACTATGGTGTTTTATGAAAAAAGAATTTTTGATGTAAATTCTTAAATTTTCTGGATAGTTCTCTGTAACATAAAATTCGGTTTGCCTAATTAATAATTCACCATTGAGGATTACACTAAATTATTTGATTGCGATGATCAAGATTCAATGCTTTTTATTGGTGTAGACAATTTCTCACGAATGCAAAGATGAACCCAGAAGTGATCGCCCTATGCAACGTCGAACTCAGGAGAACATGGAAAATATTTGACAACTGTCACTGAAAAATCCTTTCCCCCCTTTTTTTGTGTGTTCCTCAAACATTGACTGCAGAAAAGAAAGAATAAAAATTCTGCGTGCTATGATTTGATCCAAATGGTAGGCAGGTAGGCATTAATCGTGATTTTTTAAACAAATTGTGACTAGAGAATGAACTCTAGTAATGGACACAAAAATGGCAGTTATTCGTTTAGATCAAAGAAGGTTCACCAAAACCACGAAAATTTCTGATTCTTTTATAGGAACTGGATAATTTAAGTAGAATTTATATCTGAAGGACGGATGGTGAATTCTATTTTATTATAAAGACGTAATAGACGGATTTCCGAAGAGAATTCAGCCTGTTACACACATAAAAGCTTAATTGAATAATTAGTTTCTAGTGCAGATAATGCATTCTCACATTCCATTTATGTCAATTCGAGAAATTTTCCGAGGCACGGATGGCTTTAGGTCGGCCTTGTTACTAAAGCTGTCGACACCTATATACAATTCGGAGATTCTTCACCAAGACAGAGGACACCACAAAGGTGTAGGCACCTTGACGAAATTTTATGATAGGATTTTACCAACACTCCTAATAATGATGTTGTGATATAAAGGTAACAGCAATCTTGACGAAGGTTGCTTTCTTCAAGTCATAAACTAAGCTCAATAATAGCATCGGCTTTATAAGGGTCCAGACACCTTTTTGCCAGGACATTCTTGACAACAGCAGCCCACATGTATAAAGACGCTGGCACCTTTATGATGAAGATTGCGCCAAGAAGAAACCTCGTAAAAGTACGGCACACGATGGAAGTTGCTTTTTCCAAGTTCAGAATTGAACTTCATAAGGGTGTTGTCCCTTTATGCATGTCTGGGAACAGCTGAAATGGGACAGTACAACAGGGTGGGTCCATCTGCTACAGGGCAGTAATAGGAGTCTGGTTTGACACAAGGACGGACCGTGTTGCGACCTGTATCCAATGGCGCATAGAGCCACTGGTCATTGAAAATTAGGGAAATTCCCCGAGGCGCCGATGGCTATAGGTCTGCTCACGAGAGATGCCAGTACCATTATACAATTCGGCGATTATTCGCAAATGAAAGAATTGTCAAAGGTGCCGGCACCGCGACGAAAGCGGCTTTCTCCATGTTATATGTTAATTTTTCCTCCATGTTCCATAATCTCCATGTTTTCTTTATAGTTCCGGTACCTTTATGAAGATATTCTGTTAAGACTCCTAACAAATATGTTGATACAAAGATACCAGCATCTCGACAAAAGTTGCATTCTTCCAGTCATAAACTGAATTTAATAATAATGCCGACTTCATAAGGGTACGGGCACCTTTATGCTAGAGCATCATCGCAAACAGAGGTCCATGTGTATAAAGGTGCCGGCACATTTATGATGAAGATTTCGTGAAATCAGAAATCATCATAAAGGTATGGCATTTAGATAGAAGTTGCTATCTCCATGTTCCAAAATGAACTGCATAGGGTTAGAGTTACTCTTGTGCACATTGGTGACTGTTCACCAAAATAAACAACCCTGCATGTGTGTCTTTGCATCTCCATGAAGGTTGCATTTGTCGCGGCGTAAACTGACCTTTGTAAGGGTGCGGAGAATCCTTTATGATTTGGTAAACAATGGTTAATTTGCAAAACATGTTGGTACTTTTATTAAAGTCAGCGACGGCTCACTTAGATCTTTACAGAAACTTGATGAAAGCGCCATTTTTCATGTTGTGTACTAAACTTGTGCCTGGCACCTTTGTGTTTTAATGTTGAAGCATCCTCGTACCTTGTCGAACAATGGTCAACTTGCACAAAGGTGCCAGTACACTTATGCAAATTAGCGACCCCTGTCAGAACATCTCCTCATCCGCTCCTGACTTCTGGCAAACAGAAGTGTCATAAATCCCAATCATCATCATCCTTACTTCCCAGATTTGGTACCTACAGACTATTTCGCTTCCCTAAAGAGAATTCCCATCTACCAAATCATTATTTTAGCAGACTATAACCAGGGACTTAAACAGTATTCTAAATGGTGAATTCTGCGAAGGAATATGTATGAACATGCTAAGTGTTGTGTAAGACTTACAAAAACTATACGTTGAAGGCTGAGAAGAAGAAAAAATTTTGTTTTTGTCATCTTTCATTATTTTGAACGAACTTTGTTCTGTAATTTTGTAAACGCGTACAAATAAGTTTCATCATAAAGTGACACATTTGTATAAACACATAAATAAAGAATAAAAGTATTTTTATAATTGATATTTTTCGCCAGTATTGAAAGCAATGGAATATTTCATGTAATTTTAAAAAAGAACCTTTTCGAATCTTCTAGAAAAAACATTTAAATAGAATTTTTTTTTTTCGTACAGCGTTGCCATTCCTCGGTTTGAAATCATTGAGTTTGTTAATCAAAAATTGGTTAAAGTACAGCAAAATTGAGAGGTAATACCGAAATATGATAATTTGCAATAGAGTTACTTTGTGAAGTATTTTTCCCATATTGGAAAGTAATATTAATAGTTATTTATATACCAAAAAATATCCGGCAATTCAAACTGATGTCAAATTAAAAAACAATACGTAAAACGTGAAATTAGTGCATATTCTCGATATTAGCAAAAAAACTCAATATGCGCGAAATCACAGAAAATTTCCTAAAATTCGTGCAGAGGTGAAGTTATTGTCATGTTCATACATAACGTCTTCAATCCTAGAATTTACACTGGTCTTTCGTTCTGCAAACATTTTTCTATTTAAATGTTTTTTCCTGTTGCTATTTTCAAAGCATAAAAGTTGCTTAAGGAAAAAGTACAATCTATAAAATGGGAGAAATATTTTTTGTTAAAAATATTCTTAGGTTTCCGAATAAACAGTATAAAATAAACTCTGTCTTTAACATCCACCCCCTTCCAGACGATTTTATGCGGAGGTAGACGCCATAGAGAGGTCCCAAAATAACAATGATCTCAAAATAAAATTGCATGTGAGCAGAAAGCACGATCTAAAAATAGCTGACGATCAAATTTTTTTTTAAATCTTAAAGTCTTCCGATTTTATGGCATTTTTTAACGTTTTATGAGTTACCTTTATTTATTTAAGATCATGTTCTTCACACTTAAACCATAAAATTCAATTCAACAGCAATATGGCAAAATAATTTTAAAATGAGCATATCTTTAGAATTTCTGATACACAGTTTCGCGCTCTAGAGATAATTTTTTTTCCCCCCATACAGAGTTGCCATTCCTCGCTTTGAAATCATTGAGTTTGGTAATCAAAAATTCGTTAAAGTTTTACAATATATGAAATAGATCATAAAACAAATTCCAAATTTTAGCTTCCAGATGTCCGTATTCGGAGAAGGATTACGTTGTTTTATCACAATGCGATAAACATACATACATTTATGCAGAATCTTCATTATTTAATTTCTTAAAATATAATACAAGGCTGTAATGTTTGTTGGCAACAGTTTGAAAAATGAATCAACGCAGAAAGTGAATGAACACAAAATGCCAAAACGAAATTAATAGCCATTCTGGGCTAACGCCCTTTGGGCTAGTGAGTTTTAAATTTCGCTTACTAAATATTTATCAAAATATTCACAAACAATTACAATATGGAAAAGGAAAATAAATACTCTCTCTGAAATCTAAAGTTTGGTACCTGCAACACATTTGTGTTGGTTACACTTTTTTATTCAAATTGTCACTGTATAACCAAATTACCATAAACAAAAGACTTACCTGGGCTTTTTAATTAACTTTAATTAATAAAACACAATTAAAAGAAAAAATAAAACAATACATTTAAGAATGTTAGCATTATACATTTAAGTTACAAGTTAGAATTATACATTTAAGTTACAAGTTAGAATTATACATTTAAGTTACAAAGTAAATCTCGGGGAACACCATGCTCATTTCGTGATTCCAGTACACCGAATGAAGGCTATAGTCTTTCTTCCGGCGGCCACTAGGTGGCGCTCATTGAGCCGTGGGGCTACAACTGCTATGCGTGAGAGGGCGTAAAAACAAACTCGCGCAAATCCAAGCGTGCACTAAAACGACTGAATTAAGTCTTTAGTTTTAGATTCAACAAGTTGAACAGCACAATTCCTTTTGCATGAGCACATTTATCTTATTGTGAAGAAGTAGAGGCAAAAAGTGAAGTTGTACGCCAAAAAAATTTTAAATTTAAAATTCTTCGAAAATGTCGTACGTACTCCCGAGACAACAGTGACTTCTGCTGAAACTCTGTTAGGCTTTGTCGAACAAATGACATTCGAGTACAATGATAAAATAGTACTTCAAAAAACACACAGTGAAATTCAAGAAGTGTTTAAACGGTTTCGAAAACGAAGTAAAATTACTGACATTTTTAAAGAAATAAACTTACACAATATGCCCGAAAACATATATTTTGCATTATCCGTGCTTTTCACTTATTCGTTACTTGCTTTCCCGGCATTAGTCCGGATAATCCATAGTACACTGTATTCCCAAGCAAAGTTATTTTTCTTGGTACAATAATTCGTAACTGAGCTTATTTAATTTTTGACATGCACGAGCAAAAGTTGATAGAATCTGTATTTTTAAATCATTGAATAAGGCATATATCACGCTCTAAATTAATGAGCTCCATTTGTGAATTTTCTGTTCATGTTCGAATTAGATGGTATTGAAAAATTCTGATGTCTACACCACATGACTTCCTTGTACGACCTATTAAATTGTGAATATTTTTTGTTGCATTTCATTTAAACTTATTTCCCCAAATTTCTTAGAAATATATTTCTCGTTCAATTACTTCAGTTCTCTCTTTGCGGCAAAGCAAAAATACATAAAAACTCAAAACATCTTCATTAAAAATTGCAAAATGCAGAAAAACATAAAACACCAAATGCAGTTAAAAGATTAATTTATAACAACAAAAATCAGCGTTCTAGTTGCAAAAGTTATTGGCGTTATACTTGCAAAGTTACAGTTAAAACAGTTAAAAAATAAATTTTTTTTAAATTAAAAATTAGAATTTTTACGCAAAAACAAGCAATTCGACCAGTGATCAAGACGGCAGATATTTCGGGGCACAATACAAAAGTTTACTTTTGGCCACACTCGGCAAAAAGACATTAAAGGTGCAGAAACTGACTTAATTCACTGTTCTACTGAGTTTCAAATGTAAACGAATGGCCATTCCTAGGCTTACCTAGCAACTTAAATTTTTAAATAGTTGACAATTTTACAGCTATTGCACGTAGATTAACTAAAAGCATAAAAACCACATAATTCAATCAAATCGTTTTTGAGTTATGAGAGATACATACATACGTATGTACATACATACAGAAGTCAAGAAAAAATCTCTTCTGAATCCATTTTAAATCTATTTTACAATTCTTTTCGGCAAAAACAATCCTTTATTCTGTTCCTACGTATACATGCGACGCAAAAACATCGTTCAAATGGTTTCGAGAGCAGTTGAAATGGATATTTTCGTTGAAATACGATACCCGAAAAATTTCGCGATTACAATAATTTCTTTACTTCGTACAAGGAAGTAAATAATCTGAAAGGTTTCAGATTTTAATGATGGCCCAAAAAGGCTCTTTTAAAGTTCAATATTGTTTATCCATAGAGATTATGGATAGAGATGTTCCAAATGAAATAGCCAAAATTTTTTTACAGTATCAGATGAATATGCAAATAGATTAACTTGGGTACGTTATATGTCTTCTGTATGTTAAAAAGTGAAAAAAATATAGAACGTAATTCTGTAAAAATACTAAATGTTTTTAAAAAATAATATTCTTAACTGCTTTTAAATTACTTTTAAATTGTTAATATTTGAAACCAGTTGCTTTTAAATAGCTTATTATGTATACAAGGTATTTACATGCCTTCTTAGCATGCCTTCGTGGTATAGCGGTCAGCACGCTCGGCGCGTATTCTAGAGTTCTGTAGTTGGAGTTCCGGCAAGGGCATTGCTCGTTTTTCATCTCTCCTGCTTCGAAATAACCTAATGTCTCTATATGTTAATTAATAAGAAATAGATTCAATATGAAAAAATAAAAACTTACATTTTTTGGAATGACAACAGACTCGAGTGAAAAGTGAAACAATACATTTGTAGAGACATTAGGCTATTTACGAAGCAGGAGACATGAAAAATATGCAATTCCTTCGCCGGGAATCGAACCACGGACCTCTGAAATACCGGCTCAGTGTGCTGACCATTACACCACGAAGGCACGCTAAGAATGTGGGAGATATACCTTATATACTCCCCTTAGGACCTAGTCGCAAATCCTGGGTGTGGAGAGTCATCATCCACAACCCTTTTAGTTCGGGCGCCAGTGTAGAGACATTAGGCTATTTACGAAGCAGGAGACATGAAAAATATGCAATTCCTTCGCCGGGAATCGAACCACGGACCTCTGAAATACCGGCTCAGTGTGCTGACCATTACACCACGAAGGCACGCTAAGAATGTGGGAGATATACCTTATACATTCACCGTGTGCCGAGTAAAATAAAGACTAAAAAATGTGCAACGTAATTCATTAAAAATTTAATTAGCTATATCCTGAATTAAATGTATTTTTATTTAGTTTTACATTTCTTTTAAATAAATTAGTTAGTTAATTAATAACGAACAAATTGAATATGAAAGAACAATATGTCACATTTTTCCAAATGGAAACAGACTCGAATGAAAAGGAAACAACGCATTAAAGTGAACAAATGCAAAATCGCATTTAGAGATTACTAGCATTTTGAATCCTGAAAGTTACATAAATCCGGATTTCAAATATCTAAAATCTTTGACACACCGTATTTACAGCAAATACACAACTGAAATGAATTCGCGGGCCACATAAAATTGCTTCGGAGGCCGTATGCGGCTCGTGGGCTGCCAGTTTAAGGCCACTGACATACATTACCAACGTTGATTTATATTTTTAGAAATACTAGTCACTTTTAGAGGAGGTGTTAAGGAGTTGGTGGCCACGATATGTTGTTTCACTATAGCAATTCGTGATTAAATAATATAATTCCAACAAATGCGTTATTTCTTAAGAGTCAATTCATTAGACAATGCTATTGTGCCTGCATGACGCACCTTTCAGTCTTTTCCTTTCCAGTTGCCATGTAACCTAATTATCAGATTCGACCCAATTCATTTTTCTTTTCTCACAATACAAAGTTATTATGACGCAGACATTTTCTAATTAAACTAGAATTATCATTAGATACGCTTTAGAAATTGTGTTTGATACGACTGTGAGTTATTGATAAATGAAATCTTGACAATTTTTTACCTTTGCCCATTGCGAATTGGAAATATTCATGAAACACAAAATAGTAAAAGGAGTCAATCAGTTTACAAATCAGGTTACAAGAGCGTTTTGCTTTTATAGACTAAAAATGTGTTTCGATGGACGTGTCAAGCGCTTCTATTGATAAAAGTGTAAAAACGTAAAATTATGCAATCAGCAGAAAGAGATATTTTCCTCCTCCCCTTTTTTAAATTTTTGAATTGTTATTAGCCCAAAAGGACGTTAGCCCGAATGAGCTATTTGTCTCGAAACAAGATTTTGTGTCGTCCACTATAAACGGCGAATCACTTTTCAAATTGTCGCCACCAAATACTGTAGCCCTGTATTATCTTTAAAGAAATTAAATAATAAAGAGTCTGCATATAGGTGCGTACGTACCTTGCATTCCGAAAAAAAAAAAAAAAAATACGGTGGCACCTAGAGCCACTCAGTTTTGAATAACGTTCTCCTTCCCCCGAACATGCTCACCTGGAAGTCCGAATTTCGAATTTAATATTTTGTAAAACGTGAATGAGTTTTTGATTATTGAAAAAAAAAAAAAAAAAAAAAAAAAAAAAAAAAGATTTGAAATCGAGCAGTGGTGACGCTGTACGGAATGAAACATTTTTATCTCCAGCGCGCGAGACTGTCCGTCGGAAATTCTAAAGATACGCTGGTTTTGAACATTTTCTGATTTTGCTGTTGAACTGAAGTTTATATCATAGAAGTGCGAGGAACGTGATATGTAATACATAAAGTTAACACTCAAAACATTAATAATAAAAAGACACAAACAAAAAAAGTTTTATTAGAAATCTTACTAAAAAAACTGAACGTTGGCATGTTGAACTGAGAAAAGACTGATACAGAAAACCGTATGCCAAAACTTAACCCTGTATCCCGGATTCTAAACCTACGCTGCTTTTAAAATTTTGGTAATTTTGCTGTTGAATCGTATATGGCGTAAGTACGAAGAAAATGGTGCTTAATAATAAATTAATAATAAAGCTAACAGGAGTGAGTGCAACAGCAGACAGGTAGACTGCGAGCTCAGCGAGCGCGTAAAAAACCTTAACAAATTCTTTTGAGCGATCATTAAAATTTGAACGCTTTCAGATTTTTTAAGCTTTACATTCTTTTCTTTTTATATATCACTTAAAAAAATTATTTAGGAGTTGGCTTATCTAAAGGTAAACCCCTCATATATGCCGAGTCTCCATAGTCAGATGGGTTTACAAATCCTTTTATATTAAATATCAAACATACTATAGCAAAGAAAATCAGGTAAGCGAGTGTAAATTTGTAGAACTGCAGTTTTTTTTAGCTGAAGGGGGAGGTTAAAAAGAAACTACTTCTTCAGCTACAGGAATGAATATGAGGATTAACAAGCTCGCGCTCACGCCATAGCAAGAGACATAAAATTCGAGAATGTTCCAGCCAAAGAGAAAGAAACGAAAATTTGGCGCCATCTATTGACAAAAAGTGGCATACTTCCTAACGTATTTCCCTCTTTATTTTTTACTAATTTTAACGCTTAAAAATCGAAAGAGGAAAATTATACGGATAATTTAGTTTAGAACACGGTTACAGTACGAATATAACAGACGAAAAGCAGTCATGGATAAATACAGATAACTATCATAATATTATTTCTTTGTAGGAAATCTACATTCCAATAGAAAATATAGTTATTACCAAATTACGAATTTAATAAGATATCTCCATTTCTACTTCTCTGTAACTTGAATGTCGTCCGTTCTTGTTGTTGTCCTTATTATTCCTTAGGCCTCAGATCATCCATAAATAACTGAAGAAGGGGAATGTGTAGCTTCAAAGGAAAGAAGGAACTTCGAAGAGAATCGTAGACTGGAGTTTAGTTCTCGTTTCCTTCTCTGTGCTGTGTCGGCTCTTGTATAATAACGCTGGTTACTATTAAAAAGGAAATTTTCGGCGTGACCTTCGCAGGCAGTTTGTGAGGATTTGTATTTGTTAGTTAAAAAAAAAATCACTACAGCAACGAATCCATTTTAAAATTTAGGGAAGCTCGTTCTCTGAACACCTCCAGAAAGGGGGAAATTACACGAATATTTTTTAAATTTTCAAAAACCAGGTGGTAAAATGCTAGGGAGAAAATGCGCGAGGAAATGTGGTATATTTACAGTAACAAAGTATTTATAATACTAAAAAATTCCTTCTGTATCTCTTTGATAGCGACTGAAATGCCTAGCCTAGATTTGTAAAGTTAAGCGTCTATGGTCATACAAATAAATGCATTATTCGGTATTTATACAGCTTTTAAATGGTCATACAACAGCAGAGAGTTAATCTGTGCTGTAGTATAACTACCATATTTGAAGTTCGGCATGAACAGGAGATCATATGTGCGTAGATCTATACGCTATATGATATATATACACGAGATCGCGAGATATTTGACACATGAACACGAGATCAAGCGATGCAACGCCAGCCTTTTGATTATCGATGCCATAGTTCGTAATTGACTGATAAATTGATGAGTATTTTAATACCTATATTTTGGACTCGTGTCTGTTATTTGATTAATTAAAAATGTAACAAAAATTAGGATTCGTTAAACTTTTTTTTTTTATTCTATGCTTTCCCAGAAAAACAAACAAACCTTGGTTTAAAATATACACTTATATTTTACACAACACATAATAAATTGAAACAATAGAAAGAGAACATACAGAGAGAAGAAATGGATTTTTAATTTAAATAACTTTAAATACATTTTATGTGTTGCCCTAAAAATATGCAATCAAGAATTTTTGCATTGTAGAATAAATAGCACGGGCCAAACAATCTGCAGAAGAAATATCTGAGCCGATGTTTCCTATTGGCCAAAGTTAAATCAAATAATTTGTTCTTATCTCTTCGTTGTTGTCAAAGTAAATATGATCAATAAAAGGTTTCGGAAGTACGCCATTCTACTTCGCTTGTTTATTTATTTATTTGTTGAAATAATTTACTTAATAAAAGATATACTACATACCTTACGTCTGATAAATTTTCACCACTATCTAAATTAGCTTGTAGGGATTTATATTTATTTTAAGTAACCAGTTAATTTTAATTTTAAGTTACTTTCCTATAAGCCTTCATTCCCCTAATTGTCACTGTCAGGATATTTAAGTTTAGTAGCGCGCGCAAGAAATGCAAATTCTACTAGTGGAAGAATAAGTTAAATATCGACGTTTTCAGTAGAGAAAAAGAGAGAGTCCGGGAAATTGCCCTGCGTGCTTATACGCAAACTTCTGTTTAACAGGTACCGCTGGTTTTGACGTGGCTTAAGCACTATTATCTTGTTGCCACTAGACTCCTCTACGCGCTGTAGGATAGAGGATTATATGAGCCCTGTAGGATAATTCTACTATTTGTGAATAACTCTTATTTTAAGTTTGATTCTACTGTTTCAGTTACCGCCCAAATTGAGGCGTAGTATGTTAGCCTCAAGTTGACGCGTTGTAAATAAGTTAAAGAGTTTAATAAAGGGCATTTTTAACCCTTCGTCAGTGCAATCACTATCTCTCTAGGTTCTACACAATAGCAGGATAACAGAACGTTACAAGCTAATAACGAAAGTATGTTTTCTCACTGGAAGCATCGACTTGACATACAGTTAGTCACAAAAGTCTGCGTACAGACTAAATTTTAAATTAAAAAACGCTTAAAGCATAGAAAAATGTATTTTAATCATTGCATTTTTTTTTTCTTCTATTAGCTAAAATTGTAAGCTTAAATAAAAAGTAAATAATATAAGTGTAATACTTTTTACATTTTTTCAAAAATATATTTTGTCAAAGAAAATCAGAAATTCCCTCCAATAAAGTCTGCGTACACATTAAAAAAAAAAGCAAAATATAAGTTTTTTACATTACTTCAATACTTTGTAGGATATCCTTTATTCTTCAAAACAGCTCGCAGACGCCTGGGCATTGACTGAACTAGTTTTTCAGTGTCATCTGACGTAAATTTCGCCCATTCTTCCACCAATTTACTAATCAGCTCATTTTGCGACATAATATTGTGTTTTCGAATTCGTTTTTCCAATTTTGCCCACAAATGTTCAATTGGATTGAGGTCTGGTGACTGTGGAGGAGTACGCAATTGTCTTGGAGTGTGATAGAGGGGATATTCCTTCGCAATTTTAGCTGTATGTTTCGGGCCGTTGTCTTGTTGGAAAATAAAGGTATTAGAAAGGTTTAAATTTCGGGCACTGTCTCGTAGATTTAGGTATTAGAAAGGTTTAAATTTCGGCCACTGTCTCGTAGTTGTTTCTTCAGAATATCCAGATAAACATACTTATCCATGACTTTATCAATAATGTGAATCCAACTCCTTTCGACGACATACACCTCCATACCATCACATCGCCAGCTCCATGTTTGACAACTGCATTTAAATTTCTCAGATTCAGTTCTGTTCCTGATTTTCTCCATACAATAGGGTGGCCATTAACTTTAAATATTGTAAATTTGCTTTCATCTGACCAAATTACATTGTTCCAGAAGTCCTGCGAAGAGTTTAAATATGTTTTGGCAAAAGGAATTTTCTTTCTATTTGTCTCGGAAATGTATGGCTCAGACCTAGGTTTGCGTCCATGATAAGTGGCTTTTTGCAGCACTTTTCGTACAGTTTCAGGAGAAATTTCCTTGTTGCTAGTTAAAAAAAATGTCTTTTGTAATGCTTACAGCAGAAAGTTTAGGGTTTTGTTTAATTCGTAAAAGAATTTTTCTTTCTTCTCTCTGCGTTAGCTTCTTCGGTCTTCCACATCTTGGTTTTACAGCAAGACTACCAGTGTCAAGATAGTTTTGAATAACTCTTTGCACAATAGAAAATGGTTTTACCAATATAACGAAGAGTTTCACCTTCATCTCTCAATTTGAGAATTAGGTGTCTCGTAACTAAAGGAATTTCTTTATCGGTTGTCATTTTCGTCAAAGAAAATAGAAATAACAACTTCCAATCAACGTGAAATTTGCTTCGGAAGTCAATGACCTTGAAAGTGTAACCTTCTTTGCATTCTCAAGTTTGAAGTTTAAAAGTTAGGTAAGAAATCCCCCGCCTCCTTCACGTCGCACGCAAACTTTATTGGCTTTGATTTCTGGCCACTTATCTTTTAAAAATTAGTAGATACATTATTAGAAAATAAATAAAGAGTAGATAATAGATAAATTATTAGAAATTATTAGATAAATTATTAGATAAATTATTAGATATGAAAATATTACAGTTAAATAATTTCAAAGTCCCTTATTGAAATTAAACATTTAAAAAATAAAACTTTAAGAAACTACCCTTTTCTCACCTTAAAATTTGGATTTGATATTACTTTTCTTGATGTACGCAGACTTTATTGACTAACTGTATATAACTTTCTAAGGAAAATGGTTTGTCGCGTGTTACCCAATAATAAAAAAGACTGGAAAATTATTAATAGCTCGCCAGCCGCCGAAATGTGAGATCGCTGAACACTGATAGGCCGACACGGGTCCAATTCTTGGTGAGTGGGCTGACTGTATGGCAGTTTTCACGCTTTTTCTCATGTAAATTGAGGATACTAACCACTTTCTCTTAAAAATACTTCCGCGAAGGCATTTCTTTTCTTTGACAGATAGCTCTTGTCGACTTTGTCATCATCCAAAATAATCCCAAACTGAATTATTACTGTAATTTACTATGTTTTCAAATAGCAAAATGAAAATGACGATGACAGCCATAAATAAATAACCTGCAGGTTATTTCATAAAATAGTCTATACCATTTACATCAGTCATATTTGCTGCATTGTAAAGATTTAGAAGAAGTTGGAGGAATTCTCCATCAGAGGTTTTGCCCCGGGTCTTTTGCAAATCAATTTACTTTTCTTTTTATGTCATCTAATTTTTTGAAAATAAATCGTCCAGTCAATACTTTTATTTATTTATTTATTATTATACCTTGCATCGAACTTGAAAGGTGTAAGATCAGAATTTTTATTTGTTAGATTCTCTCATGTGTGAAAGTCATGAGTGAAAGTTTTTCTTCATAGCATTTATTCGGAAGAGAAATAATAATATTGTGAAAGATTCTTTCAGATTAGCAGACAAGACAGCAAAGAAATTCTGATCTCTGATTATTTCTAACGGAATCTCTGCAATAAGCAGTAACTTAATATTTTTTGCTCATTAACTTCTAAGATGAGATTAAACGCAGTTTGGCTTACTCTAATTACTGAGCTAACTGTCTAGACTGCCGAACGAATTCTTATCCTGTTTAGATATTTCAGTACCCAAACACAAAATAAATACACGACTAAAATAGTTATACGAACTTCAATTAAAAATGGCAAAATTAAAACAAATAAAAAAATCTGAAAGGTCTCAGATTTTAAATTACGTCCAAAGAGGCATTTTTTAACCTTTTGTGTGTTACCTTTATTTATTAAATATCATGTTCTTCTCACTTAAACCATAAAATTCAGTTCAACAGCAATATCACAAAATATTTAAAAAGAACATATCTTTAGCATTTCGGATACACAGTCTCGCGCGATGGAGATAAAAATGCTTTTTATGTACAAAGTTGCCATTGCTCGCTTTGAAATCCTCGAGTTTGTTAATAAAATATTCGTTAAGTTTTACAAAATATGAAATAGATCACAAAACAAATTTCAAATTCAGGCTTCCAGATGCCCATATTCGGGTGGAGACGTACGTTATTCAAAATTGGATGGTTCTAGGTACCGTTGTTTTATCACAATGCGAGAAACATACATACATTTATGCAGATTCTTCACTATTTAATTTCTTTAAATATAATGCAGGGCAACAATTTTAAAATTTGAACCGGAATTTATAATGAACCAACGCAAAATGCCTAAATGAAATTAATAGTCCTTCTGGGCAAATTGCCACTTTGGACTAATAATGAAATTTTTATTTCTGTTATTTATAGCTGGATATACAACGGAAGTTAAGTTTCGGAAGAGGTACCCCTGGGCTTCAAAAAATTCGCGGGACGACATTTCCACCATTCTCTTCTTCGTACGACTTTAATTAGCCGAGATATTAATTAAAAACTCTGAAAACGCTAATTTTCGCACTCATTTTTCCGAGTGGCAACAGTCTCTCGCGCTGGAGATAAAGTTCTGCTTTATTTCAAAAAGTGTTGTGTTCCTTTAAAGAGGACTGCTAATCTCTTACATATAATAAAACAAAGAGTGTGTGTGTGTGTTGTGTGTGTGTGTGTGTTGTGTGTGTGTTGTGTGTGTGTGTGGTGTGCTGTGTGTGTGTGGTGTGCTGTGTGTGTGTGCTGTGTGTGCGTGTGCGGTGTGTGTGGTGTGTGGTGTGTGTGT
>KK116494.1:30888-49879 GCA_000611955.2 Stegodyphus mimosarum
TTGTTAATGAAATAGTATCAAATTGATGATTTTCTCTCATTATATGAACAACAATGGCACGCAGCCATTGTTGCTGATATCAGCACTATTGCCACCCGGAAAAATGAGGGCGATAATTCTGTGCAGTTTTTAAATTTATTGTTTCTCTTGAATACTGTATAAAATTACTAAATTGGCGTATAACAGTGGGATCTGAGACACTTTAGAGATTATCACAGCGCCGCAAATCGTTTTCGGAGTGTATAAAAATAAATTTTAGGTCTAATTTTCATCAATAGATGTAGTATTACATTAATAATAGATTGGAAAAAAATAATTAGGTTTATATAAAATTTATTCATTTGCATTTCCGAGCTTATTTTAATATTAATATACAATGCTTTATGAGCTTATAATATTAAGGATGCATCTTAAATCCTCAGTTGTACATCCCTTGTTAAGGAATTTAAATTTTCAAATTTCCATCATGCAACGGTTCAACACTATCTTTTGGCAAAAAAATTTTAAGTAAAATGCAACTTACATCCAAAAAAAATTCCCTGCTGTGTAAGTCTTTTTAAGTGCAAACAGCTCTTACAGAAGTGGAAGAAACGGAGAAAAACTCACCGATTTAAAACAAACTCACCGATTTCAAAGCGAGTAGTGGTAACACTGTACGAAAAGAAAAAATTATTTTTATTTCCAGCTCGCGAGACTGTCTGTCGGAAATTCCAAAGATATGCTGTTTTTAAATATTTTGTGATTTTTCTATTGAATAGAAGTTTATGTGTCCTAAGCGCCAAGAACGTGCTATTTAATAAATCAAATAAAAATACAAAACGTTAATAATAAAAAAAACAGAAAAAAAAGTTTTATAAAACCATCTTAGTAAGAAAACTGAACATTGATATGATGAACTAAGAAAAAACTGAAAAAAAAAATAGAAAAATGCATGGCAACACTTAACGCTGCATCGGGAGTTCTAAACATATACTGATATGCTGCTTTTGAAATTCTTGTAATTTTGCTTGTAAATTTTATATGGCGTAAGTGGGAAGAAAATGATGCTTAGTAATAAAGCTAAAAAGACAAATAAAAATAGGTTAGTAGAGGAGTGAGTATAACAGCACACTGTTTAGACTGAGAGCTAAGGGAGAGAGTAAAAAACCTTAACAAACCCTTTGGGTGACCTTCAAAATCTGAAAATTTTCAGATTGATTTTTTTTTAAATTTTTAATTACACTATTTAAATAATTAATAGAGTATATTTTTATGTAAAGCTTTATGTGTACTCTTTTTCATATTTATTTGCGGTTTACTTTATTCATTTATTGTTTAAATCCTGTGGCGAATGGCATGCAGCAGAAAGCACTTACGAAGAAATTTCATTTTTAAGATTACGATGTAATAGTAAATAGTCATTATTATTATTATTAGTTAACACATTTTTGACTCGTTTATAAAAACTGTACAGAAGGATGTATTAATAGTAAAAAACGAAAAGATTCCATGATTTACGAGGTATGCAGATGTTCCTTCTAAAACCCATTTACATTTTATATTAATAAAAATTTAAATTTAAATATAACTTTCACAACATTAAATTTAAATTCGCTATCAGGAAAATATAAAGGTTCCACCGAGATTTGAACTCGGATCGCTGGATTCAGAGTCCAGAGTGCTAACCGTTACACCATGGAACCTTCCACTTCCCATGCCGGGAATCGAACCCGGGCCGCCTGGGTGAAAGGCCAGGAATCCTAACCACTAGACCACATGGGATACGCTCTAATGTAGCGATAATACAGTACTGTTTGAAAAATCTGGGTAACTCGGAATAATGGTTTCTTTGCCCCCTCCTCTGTAAACAGGGCCAGATTAAGATATATGTATATTTACACCAGTTTTTTTTTCCAATTCTTTCAGTCTTGTTTATTGCACCGTACATTTCCATGATTAAACCGGCAAAGAAAGATTTTTGTGCTCATTTCCTTGACCTAAATTTAGTTAAAAAATCTCCGTTCCGTTTACCGCTGTTGTACTGGGCTTAGCCCTCGTGATATTGCATGCTTTTTGCCAGTTATCTACATAAGGCATCCTGGAAGTGAAAAAATCTAGGAAGGTGTCATAGAGCAGTGCTCTGCAACCTTTTCTCACTTGCGACGCACAAAAAATCTTTCTGGAATTTCGTGGCACACCAAAAGCTAATGTATATATGTATTGATTTATACACAAAATTTACAATAAATTTTTGTTTTTAATTTGAAAAATATACAATTATAAAACCATAACATATTTATTTATATGCAATCATAATAATTATCATAATAATCGAAATTTTTAAAAAAATTTTTTAAAAAAAAATTAAAAAACAAAAATTCTTCAATTTGATTGGTTTATTTCAAATTTAAAAAAAAAAGTTTTAGAGCTATTATTCTTAATTAAAATGGTCCGAAACCAGTATATTTCGTTTAAATTTATGTTTTAAAAAAAGTTATATATTTTTGAGTTCCGAGTTATCGAGGAAGTGCCGAAAAAATTCAAATGCTGGCACACTTACAATCACACACACACAACCACACAACAGTGAAATACATAAAAACATTTAAAATAGACATTATTAAGGAAAAAAAATTGTCATTGTGTATTAAATACATGATAAAAAATTGCAAAATGTCAAATACATGTATTTGATTGCGGCACACCTATATCCTACTCATGGCACACCGGTTGCGGAGCACTGTCGTAGAGACCAGATGTGATCAGTAAAAAAGCAACGTTCCTTGAGATAAAAGTCCTGAGTAATGAATCTTGATTAAATAAACAGTACACGGTATATACTACATGATTACTGAGAAAAAATTCGAAGTCCATTTTGAAAGCTTCGTCACGTGATGTCGGAGGATACTTGTCATTGACTGTGCACAAGAATCCTGAAAAATCACAATTTTAAAAATAAAGAGCTATAATAAAATTTTCTGTTGTTGGTAAGCGTCCTATAATACCTGTACAGCAAGAATTTTCGGAATAAAAGTGCATAATCTAAAAAAAGTGCAAGTCTGAATAAAAGTGCATGTACTAAGGTCTGGTTTATTTAAAACATATCCCAACTATTTACAATACTTTTTTAAAACTATAGGCTGATTTGATTGGAAATTGCAGTCTTTTAAATTGGTCACATCACGTGATGCTAATACAGTCACTAGTTAAAGATCTTTTTGTGGTGCCCCTTTTTATTGATGCCCTTAAGCACGTGATTATTTTGCTCAATGCTTCATCCTGCTCTGCCTGTAAGCCAGAGTCAGGTATTTTTTTACATAGGCAAAGTGCATCAAATTCTCTTACTCCCTTCATATTTTCCTCATTTGGAAAAATTTTCTCTCCAGATTTTATATATGTATGGCCCTAAAATTGGATTCTCAGCGAAACTGGTAAGAGTAAATTATCGCCTGCTTAAAGACAGTATACCTAAAAAGTATCAAAGTACCAAAGCCTGTAAGCCAAATGATCATGACAAACCATGTATTCACAAAGCACAAAGCCTACAAATATTTAATCTGCTGTTGCTCTCATTTGATGAAACATCTCTTTGGCCGTCATGGCAAGGAAATATTGCCGTGACAATCGTCTCAAAATTCCAAGTAAAATTTTTAATCATGTTAGTAATGTTTTTATTACTTTCCTGGAAAAGGCAGCAGTGTTATAAAATTACAAGTTATTTTTTTTAACCAATTATTATGATTTAAACCTTGACTAAAATTTCTTCTTTCCAAATTAGCAAATTAGTTATTTGAATGATGCAAATAACTTATCTGAATATTTAAATCGAGGGATTTTAATGTTTTAGTGTTGGAGGTTTTGGCAGACTTACAGTTTACGTCCTGTCGCCATTTCTGTCAGAGATTACTCCGGCTTTAGCCATTTTCTTAGCCGACCTTTAAAATGGGCCATTGAAATTTTTGAGCCAGCTTAAGAAGACCATTTTGCGTAATCTCCGAATATATACCTCGAACTAGAATTTCAGCTTACGTTATTTTAAATACCTGTAAGTGATGGAGTTTTCTTTATAAGCACAAGAGGTACACTGCAGGAAAAAAAAGGGGGGTTAGTTCTATATCTCCCGTTCTACTGGGCCGATTGACAAAATTCAAATTGCATTTTTCATGTCTCGGAAGCTCGATTTAGGATATATATTAAATTTATATATATATTTGTCCTAATATAGGTATTTTGACATAAAATGGGATTTTTTCTGAAATCACATACCAATTCTTTTCCATATTACGATTCTACAACTCAAATTATGCTCAAATATTAAATTTTGTAAAATTTGGTGCGAAATTTACGGAGAAATTCAAAAATTTAACTTGGCGAATGTTTTTCAGATTGAGTCAAGGATAATTCACTTGGCGAACTTCTTAATATGTGGCAACCTATTTTCCTTCCCTTCCATTGTGCAGAGAAGGGAAAAAAGTCACATCATTCCTAATTTCAAATAATTTTAACGAAGTGTGTAAACCACATTTTCGTTATTATCGAACAATTTCGTTATTATCGTTTCAACAAATGTGCCAAATTTCAAAACGCGCCAATATATAAATTCACGTATATCTTCGGAAATTTTGAATAAAAAGCTCTAATTTTTTGTAGGTATGATTAGAAATACATCTACTTTAAGATTATGATAAAATTTTATAGGTTATAATTCAAAATGTTTTTCGAAAAATTTATAAAAATTATTTAAATATACAAATTTTAAAAACAAATCATAAAAAAATGGCGAATTTTATTTGGAATGAACCTAAATTTCGAACTGTATAGGAAGGCATCAAATAAGTTTCATAAAAAAAGAGATATTAATAAACACATACCAAATTGAAATAACATCGAGGAGCTAAAATTTTTAGAGCTAATTTTTTAAAAACTACTCGTGCGGTGTTTACAAAACTTGGCAGTTTGGCATAATTTGAGTCGTAGAATCGAAATATGGAAAAAAAAATTGGCATGTCCTGTCAGAAAAATTCCGATTTTGTGTCAAAATACCTCTACTCGTGACGGAGAGACGGGGACGCCCTAACTTTACCGTTGTGGTTATACGGGCATGGTCCCACGCCCTCCTCCTGGTTTTTCATATCAGCTCCACCACAGCCAAGGGAGCGGACAAGCCAGTACCAGTACGGTCCCTGTCGAGCCTGATCCCATCCTAGGTACAATACCCGGGTTCTAGTCCTGTGAAGAATAAGGTACAATAGTACCTGATATTTTACCCCCGTGGTTGAGACTGTCTAAGTACAGATCCTAGCCAGTACTTCCCAGGAATTCTCCTGAGTCAACCCCCGGGGGGAAAATACCTCTACTTGAACAATGCTACATATAAATCTAATACCTATCCTAAGTTACGCTTTCGAGACATGAAAAACGCCATTTGAATTTCGTCAATCGGCCCAGTAGAACGGGAGATATAGAACTGTCCCCCCTTTTTTTTCCCACAGTGTACCTTCTGTTAAATTTAAAAAGTTTCCTTAAACTCAGTGGCGTAGGGTGGAGTAAGGGAGGACATCTGTCTCCGGGCGGGGCATCTAAGTGGCGCCAAATTGATGCTACGAAAATTTTTAATGAAATGTTTTTCATTTTTAGCACACAGAAGGGGGCGCAAATTCTTCAGTTGTCCCCAGGAGCTGGAAACCCTACCTAAGCCACTGTTTAAGCTTCTTAGAATTTTATCATATTAAATCAGACTAGAGCGATAAACCAATTGTCTATCTAGTAGGGTCTGAAGGGTATTGATTCTACACAATATTCTTCTACATTCTGAAAACATACTTCTACATTTTGATGCAATATACTTCTGCATTCCGAAGGATTTCTACACAGCTAAAAACCTACAAAATTAATACGGGCATTTCTTTCGATGATAATTTTTTCTATATGTAGAGGCCCTTTTGGCTGTAAATTATTAATTGAATCTTCATTGATTGTTGATTGGTGATCATGGCATTCGTTACAAAACCTGTAACGCGAATCCAGGATAACTCGCCATTCCATGTATGAATACCAAAAAATATGTTACATCTACTCCGCTGAGCAAACCGCAGAAAAAAAAGTTTATAGACTTTGCGAATATGCGGCCGACCAAAAGCATTTAGCTTGTTTGCTGTTTCAAGGTCAACATTTTCTCTTTCTGATAATCAAGACAGTGACGTCACTTCACTCACAGAAGTGGGAGAAATCTTGCTTTGGTTCAGGACGTTGGTTGATCTTGGTCAAGAAGTACAGACCTTGTAGTCCAGAGGCTGTTCGCACATTTTTTAGATGATGTATATTGTATTCACAAAACTCAATTACATAAAATTCTTGTGTTTTAAATGTTCTATTTGACATCCCTTATTCTGAACTATCTTTCGACACCGCAATTTTCAGGATAATAATGCCTTTTGAAGTGTCAGAAGAGGTATTTTATCCCATTCCTCCCGAACAGCTTTCCAGAGTCCTGTTAGGGTTTTGGGACAACGTTTGGATAATGCAGTTTTTAAAAGACCGAAAGCACAAAAATTCATAGGTGACACATCGGGAGATTGAGTAGGGATATTAGTGAAGGGTATGGCCTCGATACCAGTTTTTTGTTCCATTTCTTTTAGGAAATTTACAGTGGATTTCGATGTGTGACTGCTAGCTTTCTCCCGATGGAGTCTCACAGATGGATGGCACTATGGGTAAAGCGATGGTATTTCATTCAGAAAAATTGGCGATAAAATATGTTCCCGATAGTATTTGGAGTTAATCTTGACATTTTTTGCACTCTCTTTATTTTTAACTTGCCATTATAAGAAAAACCAGCAACAATCATGAATCCCTTAGAAAAACTTTCTTTCGATTCTTTGAACCATGTACTTAAATTTTTTTCTCCTCTTTTATGATAATAAATGGCTCTTTTTTTTTGTTACATTCATTTAAATACACCCATGCTTCATCTATTGTGACAATTGTTTTCCATTTTCTTTCGATAAGTGTTCCTCATATAGAATTCTGCAGCGTGTCCTGCGTCGAGCGCTATACTTCGGAAGCCTCTTTATACTAACTTCCGGCGACAGGGAAATAAATCCATTGTCCCAGATTATCGAGATATTTGGCGCTATACTACATTATCTCCAGCGGAAACTGAGTCCCATGTGGTCTAGTGGTTAGGATTCCTGGCTTTCACCCAGGCGGCCCGGGTTCGATTCCCGGCATGGGAAGTTGAAGGTTCCATGGTGTAATGGTTAGCACTCTGGACTCTGAATCCAGCGATCCGAGTTCAAATCTCGGTGGAACCTTTACATTTTAAAATTTTCTGAAAATGCATTTATTTTCGAAATAGCTACATTAAATCTCTTATTAACGAAAACAATTTAGAACGGATTTGAAAAGCGCATGTTATGGAACGATTCCATTTCTTACTAGTTCTTTTCATTCGAATGTTTAATCCATCTTCTAAACCTGAATTTATAGCAGTTATTTCCAGTTAAGAATTTTATTTATAGTGACTACTTACAGTTAAGGGGAAAAATAGTAGAATAAAGGATAACAAAAAAGTTTTAGATACCAAAAGCGCAAACATAAGTGACCTTCACCATCAATATATTAATGAAAAAACAAAGCATTAAGTTGAATGCTTAGTAAATAAATATGAAAAGAAAATACAGGCAAAGACCTACATAAAAATGCAAAAATGCAATTTATTAATTATTTGAGTAGTATAGTTAAAATTATATCCAGAACTTTAAACTAACTTAATTAAAAACACTTTTGTTAAAAATACGTTTTTAAATTTGTTTAAATCTGATCTGTTTTTAAGCAAGCATTTTTCTTGCATTTTACGCAAGTTTTAAAATAATATTTTTGCAACTTTTACGAATCAAGATTTAAAAAAAAAAAAAAAAAAAAAAAAAATTAATGGTAGACATTTTTTCCAGTTTCATCATTAATCATCATTTTCTTCACGCTTACGCCATATTCAATTAAAACAGCAAAATTACAAAAATTTTAAATGCAGCATAGTATTAAACGTTTAGAATTTGTGATGCAGCATGAAGTGTTGGCATACATTTTCATATTCTTTTCAATCTTTTCTCAGTTCATCTTATCAATGCTTAGCTTTCTTAGCAAGATGGCTTTACAAAACAGATTTTTTTTTCGTCTTTTTATTATTAATGTGTATATTTATTTACTAAATATCATGCTCTAGGCGCTTACGCTACATAAAATTCACTTCAAGTGAAAAATCACGAAATATTTAAAAACAGCGTATCTTTAGAATTTCCGATAGACAGTCTTGGGCACAGGAAATTAAAATGTTTAATTCCGTACAGTGTTGCTACTGCTCGCTTTCAAATCATGATTTTATCAACCAAAATTCATTAAAGTTTTACAAAATATGAAATATAAAATTCGAAATTCAAAATTCGGACTTCGAGGCGCCGATGCTCGGGTGGAGGACTACGTTATTCGAAATCTGAAAGCTCTTAAGTACCGCTGTTTTTTCACAATGCGAGAAACATACATACATTCATGCGGGCTCTGCATTATTTCATTTCTTTAAATATAGTACAGAGCGATAATATTTGGAGGCAATAATTTTAAATGTGATACAACGCATTTAAGTGTTTCACCGCAAAATGCCGTTTTAAGACTAATATACCATTGCGGCCTTTTGAGCTAAAAAATCATTCCTTTGCCTCCTTTTGAAAAATTCAGTTAAAGCAAGATACGATAATTGTATGAATAGGTCAAATTTGCCACGCTGTACGAATATATGGGTTGTACAGTCGGTACAGCCGGCAGTGCAAATGCGTATATTGCAATGAAAATGGGAAAATTTCATTTTTTTTCAGTATCATGTTTTATTTGAATAAATTTACACTCATTCCATAAATTAAGGATAATGCAAAATCAGGCAAAGGAAGAGTTAGAAGCAAAACAAATTTGACATATTTGTAAAACTTATTTATTAAACAAAAGGTAAAGAGCAAAAAAAGATGCTATATGTTTGATATTATTAAAAAAAATAGCGATTTTTTCTCCCTGGAGCAAATTACAAAAAAAAAAAACCTATTTACAAAAAACCAATATTACATGGTTGGTATGATTGTTAATGCATTGTATGTCTCCCAGACGATGCAATACAGTCCGTACAACGCCTAGGCATGCTGAGTATCAAATTATCGATCTGATCTTGGGGGATATTACACCACTCAAAAAGCAATGCTCTCCGAAGTTCCGGTAGACATGTAGGAGGAGGTTGACGGGCTGCAACTCGTCGGCCAAGCATGTCCCACACGGGCTCTACTGGATTCAAGTCTGATGAGAATGCTGGCCAGTCCATACGCGTGATATCCTCCGATTGAAGGCATTCGCTTACGATGTTTGCACGGTGAGGACGGGCGTTATCATCCATAAACATAAATTTTGCGCCCATGGCTCCCCGAAACAAACGTACATGTTGTTTCAGAATGGCGTCCCGATAGATTTGGCTTGTCATGGTTCCAATTTGAACATGCAGGTCAGTTCTGGAACCCAGAATAATTCCACCCCAAACGAGCACTCCTGCACTACCGTAACGGTGTCGTTCAATGATGTTTTCTTGTTGGTAACGGGTACCTGGAGCTCTCTATATGAAAGTCCGGCGAGAATTAGACTGCAAGCTAAACCTGGACTCGTCGGAAAACATCACACAAGCCCACCGTTGCGGTGTCCACAATGCATGCTCTCTACTCCAGGCTAACCGCAGGCGACAGTGAGTTGCAGTAAGTGGAAAGCATCTGACAGGTCTACCAGCATATAAACCAATCTGCCCTAAGCGTCTGTACACGGTCTGCCTTGAAATTGTTGTACCAGTGGCTGAAGAGAGCTGACGAGACAGATCTGAGGCTGTGCTCCGCCAGTTTCTTTTGGCAGTAACTGCCAAATACCGGTCCTCATTCGGCGTTGTAACTCAGGGGCGACCTGTGCTGTAACGTCTACTCACAATACCATCATCTAGGAATTGTTGCCAAAGTCTGGAGATGGCACTCTGGGCAATTCCAAGTTCGTCTGATACTTCCAGTTGGGTACGCCCACATTCCAGACGGCCGATAATTCTACCACGTAAAAAATCATCCAAATGCGTCCTTTGTGTCATAACTATTCGGTTATGAAATGCTGAAATGCTTATAAAACGCTGAAATGCTTCTAAAACGCCTGCGAACAATTTTACTTCTTTCCCTGTATTCCTTATATATCACTCTCTTACACTCTCGTCATTGTGACGTACCATCGGTGTCATCTGGTTACTTCCTGAAATTTGCATATGATTCTTGAAGATGTGTGTAGTGATTTTACAGGTGACACATTTATTCTAGAGTTCGATTTCCGCGTGACCTCGAATTATCCTTGATTTATGGACATGAGTGTATATAGTTAAAAAAAATAAAGTTTTTATTCCCGTAAAATTGTTAGCATAACCAAGTAATGATGTTATGTTTCATTTTCTAAAACACGCAACATCTCTATTTGAGTTAAAATAAAAACAATGAAGTTAGTTTTTATTTGATCTGAATCTTAAGCAATGCACGTATTTTTATAATTTATTTATTCATTCATTTTTACTTCCTTATACGAAGTAAAGGAAGTATTGTAATCACGAAAAACTCAGGGTATTATATTTCAAAGAAAATATCCATTTTGACGGCTAGCGAATGCAATTTAATGATGTTTTTGCGTGACAACTATACGTAAGGACAGAATAAACGAATCTTTTCCCCAAACGAATTATAAAACTGATTTTAAATGGATTCAGAAGAAATTTTTTCGTGGCGTCTACGTACATACATACGTACGTGCGAATGTATCTCGCATAATTCAAAAACGAGTAGCCTTAGATTGAAATTTTGTATATAGGACTGCTATAATATGTAGTTGTGCCCCTCCCTTTTTAGTTGAAATCGACTGCACCAAAAGTATTTAAATATACGTATATATATATATATATATATTCAGTCTATATATATATATATATATATCCAGTCTGTTTCTCGGCTCCGTGAGCTCAGTTTTTTTTTTCCTTATAGGTTGGTAAATTCCGCATTTTCTGCTTTAAAAATGATTTATTTATGTTGGCCTTATCTTCCGATTAAGATTTTTATGCCTTTAGTTGATCTGCATCCAATAGTTGTAGAATTGTCAGCAATTTAAAAGCTGTTTAAACGCAGCTAAGCTTAATTTTTTTTACCATAGCAGCCATATTTGTTTACATTTGAAACTTAGCGGAACAGTGAATTCAGTTTCTGCACCTTCAGGGTCTTTTTGCCAGGGGGATCAAAATTAAACTTTCATTTTTTGCGCCAAAACGTCTGTCCTGTTGCCTGCTGGCCGAATTGCTTGTTTTTGCGTAGAAACTCTAATTTTAGTTGTAAAAAAAACTTTTTTTTTCATTGTTTTAACTGTATTTGATGTTTTATTTTTATTTATTTATTTATTTTATTTTATTTTTTTTTTTCCTATATTTTTCAAATTTTAATGAAGATTCTTTGAGGTTTTAAGTATTTTTGCCTCGTCGCGAACTGAGATCACAATTACTGTTACTCGCGTGAGCTCAGTTTTTTTTTTCCTTATAGGTTGGTAAATTCCGCATTTTCTGCTTTAAAAATGATTTATTTATGTTGGCCTTATCTTCCGATTAAGATTTTTATGCCTTTAGTTGATCTGCATCCAATAGTTGTAGAATTGTCAGCAATTTAAAAGCTGTTTAAACGCAGCTAAGCTTAATTTTTTTTACCATAGCAGCCATATTTGTTTACATTTGAAACTTAGCGGAACAGTGAATTCAGTTTCTGCACCTTCAGGGTCTTTTTGCCAGGGGGATCAAAATTAAACTTTCATTTTTTGCGCCAAAACGTCTGTCCTGTTGCCTGCTGGCCGAATTGCTTGTTTTTGCGTAGAAACTCTAATTTTAGTTGTAAAAAAAACTTTTTTTTTCATTGTTTTAACTGTATTTGATGTTTTATTTTTATTTATTTATTTATTTTATTTTATTTTTTTTTTTCCTATATTTTTCAAATTTTAATGAAGATTCTTTGAGGTTTTAAGTATTTTTGCCTCGTCGCGAACTGAGATCACAATTAATTGAATGAGAAAAAAAAAATTTGCCCCCCAATGGCGGGCTCTCAGACGACTTCGGCTTGGCCACTACTAAGGCAACATGTAGTGGTCACTTTATTATGGAGACACCTAATAGGTCGCTACTCTTCCTTCCTATGAAGAACCGCACATTTACAACCATGCCTTCTCCGGGATTCGAAACCTGGCCCTTTGGTATTGCAATTAGCTTTCCTAACCAGTATACGATCTTTGCGGCTTGAATGAGAAGTATATGTCTAATGAAACTTGAGGAAATAAGTGTTTCGTTATTAGCAGCAAATAATGTCGCCAGTCTGTCTTGGACAGAGGATAATGTTTATGACTGTATGCGTATTAGGTAAGCGGCGCTGAATCGTCTGTGAAGAACTGTTTCTATTTTATTTGTTTAATATCTTTTATACATCGTTTTAGATTTATTATAGTATTTGAGTAGAACACGAGGCAACGATTAGATAATTCTTGAGATGACGTAATTTTTGTGCATTCTGAGTTATAAAGTAAATGAGATGTAACGCTGTTAAATGAACTAGCGCCAGAATGTTGCTCTGGTGAACAAATATAGAGAATTTTAAAGAGTGCATTTATTCTATAGTGGTTTATGCGTTAGAACTAGATTTAATTCAATTCAATAAAAATGCATAAAAAATGCGCACAATCTAATATTGCGTACAAAGAAGTCATATGGTGTACACATCAGACTTTTTTGTTTTAGCACCAGAGCTGCTATCAATCTGAATTCTCATTTTTTCTCTGTATCATTTTTCAAATAAAAGAAAATTGCCACCAAATATTATCTCCACGTACGTATTAGTTTTAAAGAAATAATGCAGGCGATTTAAAAAATGCCAACACTGTATTGAAAATTCTAAGTATATGTTGCTTTTAAAAATTTTGTGATTTTGCTGTTGAATTTTATTTGGGCTAAGTGTGAGGAAAATTAATTTTTAATAAGAAAGTTAAATAGCCCCCCCCCCCCAAATTAGATAGTAGCAGTAGTAAAAAGTAGATCGTCTTGTTAAGGAAACTGAGCATTGATGCGATGAACGGAAAAAAACAGAAAATTGTACGCCAACATTTAACTTTGGATCCTGAATTCGAAATATATGCTCTCTTTAAAAGAATTAATTTTGTGGTTTCACTATTGAATTTTATGGGGCGAAAGTGTAAAGAAAGCGATTTTTTTTAATTACGTTAAAAAAAATGTTCTGTCAGGAGTGAGTCCAAGAGCAAAGTTGCAAAGCGTGATTGAGTGATGTATGGAGAAAAGGATAATTGCAATATATTCTGCAGAAGAAAAGGACTGAAGATAAGTTTCATTTATTATTATTGACTTAAGTAAAGTATCAGGTGCTTGTCAAATATGGCGATTTGGATGTTCGATAGTTTCTTTATTCTGGTAGCTTTATTTGCGCTTTGTGTCATTTTTCTGGAAATATTTTTTTTTACAACTCAAATCAATGGAGTTAGTTATGCGCGAGTTTCTGCAACTCTTTAATTTTTAAGGTAGAAATAGATTTCTGAGTATATGAGCAATGCAGACTTCATTCTATGTCAATTTCTGATTTTTTTTAAGTGAAAAGAGATCGCTGTATACATGGGCAAAGCCAAGGTAGTGCACAAAGCCGAGGCTGTGCGCGATGCCGAGTTTGTGCAATTCTGGGATTTTTTTAAGTGAAAACAGATTGTTGTGTACATGGACACCGAGTTGGTGCAATTATTTTTTCGAGCGAATACCGATCGTTGTGCACATGATCAAAGCGAGGTTGTGTGTGATGTCGAGCAGTAATGTAACGTATTTTAGGTGCAACGTTTAATATATCGTTCGTGTATTTTAAATTTGCATTTTTATTTTAATGTAAATTATATTTTAGACATCTTGTTTTTATTTAAATTGTATTTTTAATTGTTAAGCAAAAAAAAAAAAGCAAAAATTAACCAAAAGAATTACTTTTTATCAGGGTAAAACAAATATTCGACTTATTTTGGTATTTGTGCACTAACCAGCATAATCCTTTTCGTCTTGGTGTAAACGATCAAAACTGCTTGGAGGTCGCTGACCTAGAAGGATGAAAAAACGATCTGCTTAATTCCAACAGCAGATGTCTGGAGCGTGGATAATACCAGTACAGTAATAATCATATATTTTACTGTATATCCAAAATATGCTGACATTAATTCTCCGGTCTTGGGAAACTATAACTTACGAGAGTAGGAAGCTCTCTCTATATATGAAATTGCAGTGCCACATAAACCTTATTTCTTGCCTAGCATACTGTAGCACTATTTAAAAAGATAATTGGCGCATTTATGAAGGGTTGTCCAGTACTTTTTTATATAATGTAGTTATATAAGTACATGCATGCCCCACTTGCTACCGGTCCGGTTCCCTATTGATCAGGTCTGGGAACAGTTGAAATCGGACAGTACAACAGGGTGGCTACATCAGCTACAGATCAGTAATAGGCATCTGGTTTGATACAATGCTGGACCGAGTTGCGGCCTGTATCTTGTGGCGGGTAGGGCCATCGAGAATCTGGGAAACTTCCCAAAGGCGCCATTGGCTATAGTCTCTGGTTACTAATGCCGCCAACTTTATACAATAGGGCGATTACTCGGAAGACAGAAGCAACCATAAAGGTGCCGGCACCTCGACGAAAGGGATTTATCCACGTTGTAATCTAATCTAATCTTGATAATGGTGTCGGTACCTTTATGAAGTAATTTTACTAAGACTGCTAATAAAGATTTTGATAGGAAAATAGCAGAAGCTCCACGAAATTTACTTCTCCAAGTTATAAACTGAACGTAATAATAGTGCCTACTTCGTAAATGGCGAACAATGATCAACTTGCCAAAAGGTGCCGGCACACTTATGCTACTTGGTCGAGCCAGTCGGATCACCCTCATTTGCCCGGCCTGTATGACAGCACGTCGTGGTGCAACGCCTAGTTGAAAAGAACTAGATTAAAGCCCACAATTTTTTACTAATTGCTTTTTTGTGATGAGGTTTATCTTTTAGATATGCCTTTATGTCTATTAAATTTCGTTTGCGCGTCTTTCCAAGTGCAATAATTTCATTGACTTTGATCGCCAAACAGATCTCATATCGATAGTAATTTGCGTCAAGAACGTATTTGTCGCCAACTTATTAGCCATCGTCTTGTACTTTCGCCATGCTTCATGTAAAAATTAAGATACGTGTTCTACTTCATTATGCATGCCCTACAGTTGTGTTGCCATACCGTATGAGATGAATTACGTGTATACTAACGTTCAATCATATAATGTTTTTAATCTGATTCTAATGTATGAATGTTGCGTACTTTCTACTGTTTCAATGAGATCTATCTGATGAAAAAATTAATTTCTTAATCTTAATTAATTTTAAAATTAATTAATATTAAGAATTAATGAAATTAAGAAGATTAAGAATTAATTGAAATTAATTTTTTTCCTTTAGTTTTTTTAATTGCAATTCTTTCATTAAATTTTGAATGGATTGATTTTTTAATTCCGATTTTCATAACCTCCTCCTTTTTCAAATTAGCTTTTACTTCAGACCTTACTTAATAATAACTCTACATCTGGTCTTACTCCTCCTAAATTTTTACCTCTCCGAATTTAATCCTCTTCCAAATAACGTTTTCAAATATTGAGTATTTATTTATTGTAATGATCACGAATTAAAATTAATTCATTGTATAACGATTTTTCCAGCAAAGCTGATGTTATTGCAGAGAAGCCGAAATACAGTGATCTTAAAATTTTTACTGCATTTCTTTAAATAGTTAAAGTCAGTATTTAATTTCGGACTTTTCGGAACACTGTTGTTGTCAAACCGAATCTCACCGTGTAAGCAACATGCTGCAGTAGCCAAAGCTTCTAGTATCCCGGGCGAATTCTCGCCCCTCTTTTACCTTTCAGTTAAAAGAAACATTCAATTAGCATAACTAGGTAAAATAATTAAATACTTTGTCCACATAACTTCGCTGTACCGCATTTCTGCGTATATTAAATTATACGCATTTTTTCCTACATTTCATTTAAGCTTATTGAATTCAATTAAATCTACTTCGTCGATAGCCCATAAACCACAATAGAATAAATGCACTCTTTAAAATTCACTATATTTGTTTACCATAGCGACACTCTGCACTAGGTTCATTTAACAGCGTTACATCTCATTCATTTATAACTCAGAATGCACAAAAATTATATCATTTCAAGAATTATCTAATCGTTGCCACATGTTCTACTCAAATACCATAATAAATCTAAAACGATGTATAAAAGAAGTTAAACAAATAAAAAAGAAACAGCGTTTTACAAACGATTAAACGCCGCTTACCTAACGCGCATACACTACTCGTAAACATTATCCTCTGTCCGAGACAGACTGGTGACATTATTATTTGCTGCTAATACGAAACACTTATTTCCTCGAATTTTATTAGAGATAATATTTCTCATTCAATTAATTCTGTTCTCAGTTCGCGACAAGGCAAAAATACATAAAACCTCAAAGTATCTTTATTAAAATTTGAAAAATGTAGAAAAAGAATAAAACACCAAATACAGCTAAAACAATAAAAAAATTTTACAATTAAAATTAGAGTTTCTACGCAAAAACAAGCAATTCGGCCAGCAGGCAACAGAGCAGACCTTTTGGTGCACAAATATAAAAGTTTAATTTTGGTCCCACTCGGCAAAAAGATACTGAAGGTGTAGGAACTGAAATCACTATTAAGCTAAGTTTCAAATGCAAACAAACATGGCTGCTATGGTAAACAAAAATTAAGCTTAGCCGCACTTAAACAGCTTTTAAATTGCTGATTGCAATAGCATGCAGATTAACTAAAGGCATAAAAATTTAACCAGAAGATAAGAACAATATAATTCAATCAGTTTTAAAGCAAAAAATGCGCAATTTACCAACATATGAGAATAAAAAACAACTGAGCTCATGGAGCCGATTAACAGAGTGGATATATATATATATATATACGTATATTTAAATACTTTTGGTGCAGTCGATTTCAACCAAAAAGGGAGGTGCACAACTACATATTATAGCAGTTCTATATACAAAATTTTAATCTGAGGCTACTCGTTTCTGAATAATGCGAGATACATTCTTACGTACGTACAGATACCACGAAAAATTCTCTTCTGAATCCATTTAAAACTACTTTTATAATTCGTTTGGGGAAAAAGATTCGTTTATTCGGTCCTTACGTACAAATGTCACGTAAAAACATCGTTAAATTACATTCGAAAGCGGTCAAAATGGGTATTAACGTTGAAATATGATACTCGGAATTTTCGTGATTGCAATACTACCTTTGCTTTGTACAAGGAAGTAATAAAATAAAATATTTTAATTTGAAGCCTAGCAATCTGATTAAGCTGTATCACGTCTACTAATGTAATTTCATTGATAATCATTCACCAGGCTTTAGCAGGGGCGGTAAAAGCAGGTAATAAGAGAGAAGTTTAACCACGGCGTGATGATATTCCCAACCATGTTCCTAACTTAAATTCTAGCTCTTATTTAAAGCTCTCTTTATTTACATCTCCAGGTAGCTTAGACGAACAGTAGAAGTAAAGGACAGAAATCTTATAATAATATAAGAGAATTGCTCCCTTAATTATTCATTCAAAGACAAATTTTATTCGTCCAATCTGAGTTTTGAACCAGTTAAGTTTAATTCGGTTATTTTATGTCTTATTCCCTCTTAGATGAATGTGTAAATTCACATATGGGAAGGGGAAATTAAGAAAACATACAGCAGGCTCGCATCTCTGCGAACTTCCCATTTACGAACTATTCGCGCTTTATGTCAAGTTAGGTAATTTAAATATGGCAAATCCACGAGGGCTATCTGCCTAAGAGAACTGATGCCTTCGTGAAGGACTTTTGAGGGAAACTAGCTCTTATTCGTATTGCACATGGGGAAAACTAATCATACAGGTAGCCCATTGGTCTGGGTTCGATTCCAAAGCAGGTCAAACTACCAGTTTCCGCGGTCTTAAACACTCGGCCCATTGGTGTGCCGCATTGGTCTTGAAACGCAGCTTACAGAACTGGTGTTGTTTCGTGTCGCTGGACCCTTTTCTTCACCGAGAGCGTTGCCAAGGTGTACGATAGGAGACAACTGGTTTTACACCAGCCAGAACGAGGAAGTTTCGTCCCAGGTTTTATTGAGAACACCTGAGAGACGGATACGAGGATCTACCCCTCTCTGGCTCTACAGCAAACCACTCGAGAGAACTTTCGGCTCGCCTTGTACATCAAGTGCCTCCATACGCATAGACACTTACAAATATCCAAGCTTTTTCCAGGATTCGAACCTTTTTCAGGATTAGCATTACTAGCTATTATACTGATCAGAAAGGCCAGAAGTGATGTCATTTTATGCCTTGATTTAGGAGTTTGAAATTGTACCTTATTTTATTTTATTTTTAATGAATACAAGTTCTTTATATTTCCGTTCATTACTTCCCCTCTAAGAGGAAAAATTTGAAAAAAAAAGTTAAAATTTTCCGGAACTGAATGGGAAATAAGAAAACATTTCATCATTCAAATTTCTAAGTTTATAAGAAAGGTTGCTTTGTCGTCTGGGGAAGAAATTTTCTCTGCAGTTGTAACTAAAGAGGTGCTTTGTAGATATCCAGGAAGTTGCAACAGACAGAGGTACCTGTAACAATGGAACTATCTGACTATCGTGTGTAATTTGTCTTTTTGCTTGGTAAATTCGATTGCTTAACGATGTAGCACAAAAGGAAGAGAATGTGTTTGTCTGCGAATGATAGTACAATTTTTTTTTTTTTTTTTTTTTTTTTTTTTTTTTTTTTTTTT
>KK116494.1:49897-93131 GCA_000611955.2 Stegodyphus mimosarum
TTTTTTTTACGTTTTGTGTATTACCTTTATTTATTAAATATCACGTTCTTCGCACTTAAACCATAAAATCCAGCTCAACAGCAATATCGCAAAATAATTTTAAAATGAGCATATCTTTGGAATTTCCGATACATAATTCCGCGCGCTGGAGATAAAAAGGTTTCTTTTTCGCCCTGTAGAGTGTTGCCATTGCTCGCTTTCAAATCGCTTGAGTTTGTTCATCAAAAATTCGTTAAAGTTTTACAAAATATGATATCGATAATAAAACAAATTCTAAATTCCAAATTTGGGCTTCCAGATGCGCATATTCGGATGGAAACGTACATTATTCAAAATTGGATGGCTCTAGGTACCGTTGTTTTATCACATTTGAAGAAACATGCATACATTTATGCAGATTCTTCATTATTTAATTTTTTTAAATATAGTACAGGGTTGCAAGATTTGGTGGCAACAGTTTGAAAAGTGAGTCAAACTTTTAATGTTTCCCACGTAAAATCGCAAAACGAAAACAATGGTCCTTCAGGGACAAAGTCTCTTTGGACTAATAATAATAAATAAATATATAAATTACATTTGAAAAAGTTTCAGATTTTAAATTACCTCCAAAGGGGCGTTTTTTTAACGTTTTGTGTGTGTTACCTTTATTTATTAGATATCATGTTCTTCGTACTTAAACCATAAAATTCAGTTCAACGGCAACATCACAAAATAATTTTAAAATGAGTATGTCTTTTCCGATACAGAGTTACGTGCGCCGGAGATAAAAATGTTTCTTTCCCCCTCCCCACCGTACAGTGTTGCCACTGCTCGCTTTGAAATCGTTTAGTTTCTTAATCAAAAATTCGTTGAAGTGTTACAAAATATGAAATCGATAATAAAACAAATTTCAAATTCCAAATTAAGGGTTTTCACATGCCCATATTCTATGGAAGATTACGTTATTCAAATTTTGATGGCTCTAAGTACCGTCGTTTTATCAAAATGTGAGAAACATGTGATAAATTATTTAAAGAAATAAAGCAAAATATCTGTACAGGAATACCTGCCAGATAAGAACATTTTTTAAGAAGAAACAAATTTCATCTTGCCTTCAAAACCTAATACTTTGAAAGCATGTTTACTTCCGTCTTAAGGATACTCTCAGATAGTAACAAAAAAAGGGGGGGGATTTGAATTCCAAGAATTTTTACCTGTATATTCTGGGCTGTTTTGATAATTTTGGGTTCTGATACTCTACTTGTGTTGATTTTTTCTTCCATTGAGTTACGTGAGCAAAAAGAACAATACAAAGTTTGTGGGCAAAGCGGACATTGACCTTTTACAGACCATTTTCTCACCTTTGTTCTTAAGAAAACATTTCAATAGGAATTCCCAATGGAATTCTTTGCTTCTTTAATACTACGAAATATAAAAGATTAGGAATCACAGACCACTGCTCAAAACCATTGTGAAGCTTAGTAGTCATTTAGGACGGTCAAATCAGACTCTGAAGACAGACGAACTTACACGAATATATTTTTTAAAATTTGTAAGTGATACGTGTCATAATTACTTTTTCGTTTAATGCAAGCTCTCCGTAACTCATGAGAAAACCTGCTAAACTGGTATAAATTAGAAATGGAAAACGGTGTTTAGTAATTGACATTTTATACGATCAGTAATGTATATACGTAATAATAATAATAGTAATAAAAGATGTGGAATGTGAAGACGAATTTGCAGTACGAAATCACGAGCCGAGTAAACCGTTCCTTTATACCTCAATATTGCAGAGTGGGCTGGCTGCATAGGCGTTTTCGTGCTTTCCCCCCATGTGTAACAAGTACACGAGCCAGTTTCTCTTAGAAAGTTCTCCTCGAAGGCATCCCTCCCTTTAGGTAGATAGCCCTCGAGTGCTTTGCCATAACGAAATATATCAAATACACTAGTACACCAGCAGTTCGACTTGGGTTCAAGATCAGGCGAACCCACTGGCTACTCGTTGGTTTTCGTGGTTTTCCCTCATGTCTAACTTAAATATAAGCCATTTCCCTTAGTAAGCCCTCCACGAAGACATCCCTGCAACCCTATTTCCCTTGTGTGCTTTACCATATTCACGTAACTTAATCTAACCCCTCTCGTTATAAATCCTATTTTAATAATCTATGATTTTAACTTTATTTGACGATTTATTTTAATGATTGATTTTTTTCCTCAGTAATTATAGAATCAAAAGAAAAATTGTTCCTGTAAATATACTAAATTATTATTATTGTAAATATATTAAATAAAAATAAATTCATAAAAACAGTAAATTAATTAAAGTAAAAAAATTCTCCAGTGAGTTGGATAATCTAACCGGAAAAATTCAGTTAAAAAATCTGGCGTGTACACCACATGACTTCCTTGCACGGAATATTAACTTATACGCATTTTTTCTTGCATTTCATTTAAACTTATTGGATTGAATTAAATCTACATAAACCACAATGGAATAAATGTACTCTTTAAAACTCACTATATTTGTTTATCATAGCGACATTCTGGCGCTAGGTTCACTTAATAGCGTTACATCTCATTCATTTTACAACTCAGAATGCACAAAAATTATGCATATTATATGAAAAATTACCTAATCGTTGCACATGTTTTATTTAAGTACTATAATAAATCTAAAACGATGTGTAAAAAAAATTAAACAAAAAGGGGGAAAAAAAAAAGAAAGAAAGGAACAGTTTTTCACAGACGATTCGGTATTTCTCATTTAATTAATTCAGTTCTCACTTCGCGATAAGGCAAAAATACTTAAAAACCCAAAAATCTGTATTAAAAATTAGGAAGTAAATCTGAAACACTTATTTCCTCGAATAAATTCCAGAACAGGTTAAGCATTAAGCCTGATCTGATTCGCAATAATAATAATAATAAAAAGTTATTTTCGTTGTTGAAGCTTAGTTTCTCTAAACTAGCAACAAATCCACTATTCTGCTAAGTTTCAAATGTAAACAAACATGGCTGATATAGCCAAAAAAATTAGGCTTAGCCGCAGTTGAACAACTTTTAAATTGTTGATGCTTCTACAACTATAACATACACGTTAACTAAAGGTATAAAAACCTTGAGAGGAAGATAAGAACAACATAATTAAATCATTTTTAAAGCAAAAGATGCACAATTTACAAACATATAAGAATAAAGAAACTGAGTTCACTGAGCCGAGTAACAAAGGGGATATATAAGTGCAGCCGATTGCAACAAAATAGAAGGTGCACATCTACATGTTATAGCTGTCCTATATACAAAATTTCAACACTCTCAGGCTATTCGTTTTTAAGTTTTATTTATTAAACGCTTTATCTATTAACGCTTTATTTATTAAATATCATGTTCATCGCACTTACACCTTAAAATTTAAATGAACAATAATGTCACGAAAAAAGAAACCTCACGCACAAATACCCGCGCTTGACGATGCACACGATGTTAATGTTAATGGAACGCTTTGAAATCGTTGAGTTTGTTACTCAAAAATTCGTTAAAGTTTTACAAAATATGAAAGAGATAATAAAACAAATTCCAAATTTAAAATTTGGCCTTTCAGATGGCCATATTCGAGTGGAGGACTACGTTATTCAAAATTTGATGTCTCTAAGTACCGTTGTTTTTTCACAGTGCGAGAAACATGCATACATTCCCGCAGATTCTTTATTATTGAATTTCTTTAAATATAATGCAGGGCGATAATATTTGGTGGCAACAATTTTAAAAATGTTCAGAATTTTATAGTGAACCAACGCAAAATGCAGGAACGAAATTAATAGTCCTTCTGGGCAATGACCCTTTGGGCTAAAAATATTTTAAAATCCGAAAAGTAGAATAGTTTAACCGTAAAAATTCTTTGAAATATTGAAAAGATTCAAAAGTAAACCACAGCATCAAAAGTAAATTTAGATGTGTAACCTAGTGGCTGCTATGCTTTGAAATCGAGCCGCATACCTTTTTTTTGCCACGCAGCTAAAACGGGGTTCCTGTCAGAGATCTTTGCCGCTCGGCCGCTGAGCTCTCTTTTGAGTTTATGTAATGGTGGTTTCCTTTAAACTTCTCATGATGAATTTCATCACTGAGGCACAAAATCAGACTTCTAGTTATAGCGTTTGTATTTGTAATAAAAGTATTTGTTACGTAATAATAAATGAATAAATTAAATACTTTATTTTTTATTTTAATTCCGAATATCCAAATATGATGAAGCTTTTACGCCTCAACTTTGAACATTAAATATAGCCACTTCTATCTAACTTAACCCATCGCGATTCCAAACGATTTTGGTGTTATATTACATTTATTCGAGAAGATACGGTGATTAACATGTAATTCAAATAAACCAACTGCAAGTGCGTTCTTTTTTTTTTTTCTTGCGGAGAATTAATGCTTTGAAACGGGGGGAAAAAGAATAGGTGTCTTTTATTACTAAATTTATCCTAGAAATTGAAAAAAAAAATGTACACAGTTTTTGTAAATGACATGTAGAATAATTACGACACACGCACGTCTTGCGCGATACTTGTTTTGACTTTTCCGACTCTTCTACTACAACAACTTTTACGTCATCGCCTTCGGCGAACACAACGCCACCTATGCTAGACTGTGAAAGTACCTTCGATGTCTGTCTTGTGATTCGACACGTGCAGAATCTCGCTATGGATTATTATCTTAAAAATATTAACGAAGTTTGTTTTGGAAATCATTTCGATCTCCTCGAAAAATACCAGAAAATGGATACGCTTTTAACCAAGTAAGTAATTATTTATGTTCTTATTAAAAAAACAGAAAAGGAAAGAAAAACGAACTTTCCTGGGTGTTTTCACATTAGTGTTCGCAGTCAACACGTGGTGACAGAAAATGAAAAGTTATGATATGATTTTTAATAACTGCGTTTAGTTAAGTGTTGTAAAGATTATAGACCTTCACTCATCCCTGTTAAATGAATTATAGATAATTTTGAACAAATTAATTATCATTGAAGATTTCTCTTAGCAATTTGGGTTCCTACTTTTAAAGATATTTTTCAAAAATTTGTATGAACCTTCGTATTTTATTTTTTTCTTATAATGATTACCCCGTTCTTCATTTTTGGATATATCCAAGTTTAAAAGCTTTTATGATTGTGAAAACGCTCTTGAACGTATCCAATAGAGAGCATATGGGCCTTGTAGAACTAACTATTTTTCATATTTGCTGCAACCTATCAGCCCTTTGGTTTTTATTTGCAATAATTATTTACGCCCTTGTTTTATATTAGGAGAAAAAAAAGAAATATTGCCATATTGCTGGTTGTTTTCTCATTAGGGTTCACACTTACCACGTGTTCAGAGAAAAATGTAAAAAATTTATTCTTTTTTTAATAACTGCGTTTATCATATTATGGTTGATCCATTATGTACTGTAATCGGATTTTACAGTCCGATTTCCATTCTTTAAGATAACATTCTTAAAATATTTTTATTAAAATCCAGGGCCGATGCCAGAACATGTGCAACCAGTGCGACCACACCGGGTATCGAAATTCACAGGGCGGGGAGAAATTTTTAAAATTTAATAAGAACCGGGCGGCAGAATTTTCAGTTTGCAGAGAGCGGAAAAAAGACTATCCCCAGCCCTGTTACCACCTCATAATTTATTCTCCTCATGCGATTGAGCTTTTTTCCTCATTTGAAATATATATGTTATAAATTTTTATTTTTTGATATATATCAAAAAATAAAAAATTATTTTGGAACAAAATTATCCCAATATTATTTCCGCGCAATATGCTGCAGAAAATTAATCAGTTATAGATAGGAAATGTAGAACCAGATCCACAAAAACATGAAAGAAACGAAATTCAAAAACTGAAATATATCAAAAAATAAAAAATTACTTTTGGAACAAAATTATCCCAATATTATTTCCGGGCAATATGCTGCAGAAAATTAATCAGTCAGATAGGAAATTAAGAACCAGATCCACAAAAACATGAAAAAAACTAAATTCAAAACCAACAAAAACTGAAATTTCTTTATAAATATGGAAAAAATCAACCAATAGTTACCAAACCAGAAGAATTATAGATAGGGAAATACATATATTATCATGACGACGAGTAAAAAACTTCCCAGCATATATGTAACTTAAATTATGCAAATTCCATTTCCTACTACATAGTGATTTTCAGTATAAATTTTTCTTATTAAATTTGATTCGATATGAATAATCACCTTTAATCTACTCCAGACATCTAGAACTTTTTGTGAACACGCAGGTAATGTATTTTTCATCAAAAGATGCTGCATTACTAAATTTATTTACACAATTATATGTACATTAATTGTTAATTTTAATTTACACAATTATATGTACATTAATTGTTAACCTTTCTTTCCCTGCGTAGGTTTTTTTCTTGGTATAGAAATGTAAGTTACAATTTCAAATTAGACCTAAAATTTAGAACAAGGAGTGTCAATTAGGAGAATCCTCTCTAGAGTGCGAATTTCCGAGTTGCAGAAGGGAGATGCGGTCAGCAGTTTTTGTTTATAATTTAAAATATTATTTTTATTCAAGTTTTGGTACTTACCAATATTTTATATACTTTAATTTATGTAACACCTTAAAAAATAATCTAAATAAATGTATATATGTGTTTTTCAAATTTTGGAAAGGCGGGAATGATCTAGCAATGGTGAAAGTAGTGCATGGGCCAAAAAAAAAAGTTTAAAACCGCTAATTTAAAATATGAAATTAAGTATTAATACATTTTACATCAGAATCACATAAATAGTTCAGTAGTACTATAAATTTATGTGAATTTTCTGAAAACTATTCGAAAAATCTTTTAATTGCATTTTGGGCTCTTATTACAATGCCTTTTTTAACCCCTCACCTTACTTGCAAGGTGTTAACTCCTGATAGGAAACGAAATTTGAATATCCTCTTCTGGCCGGAATGCACAGAGTGCCCCTAGGTCGGTACTAGGCATTTTGTCCCCTCCCCCCAATCTTAAGTCTTAAATTCTGTTGCTGTCACCACCTTAAATTCTGTTATTGTCACCTCTTAAAAATTTTGTCATTTTGAAATTTTGATAATCATTAGTTCCCTAAGTCTGAAAATTTCTGCCGCCTCTGAATTCTGATGCCCTGTGCGACCGCACCCGCCCACGAGTGACCCGAAAATACGTGGTATAGCTTCAACAAAAGAAATATTCGGAACTTAAATGTATTATTTTCAGCGCCACTGGTGGATCCCTGTATTGAATGTGGTTTTAAAGCCCTGCCAGTTTTTAGAAAGTTTAAAAAAATTGAAGTTTTTAGAAAATTTTAAAACTATAAAAAAATTAAAGTTTTTAGAAAATTTAAAAACTAATCTGAAAAAAATGTTTTCTAGTATGAATGCGGTAATGACACGTGTGGCTTATTTAGTATTTAAACAGTGTAATTATTTTATGTAAATAGTATGAATAATTAAATTCCCATTTTCTCTTTTTGAAATTTCAACTATCCGTTTATCAAACTCTATGGAATTTTAGTATAAAAATGTTGCAAAAAAAAGGGGGGGTACCTTCGAGTGAATATGTAATGTATTTCACAATATATCAGCATATTTTAGAAATAATTAGCAACATATTGTGTAATTTATCGCGTCAAGTCGCCCAGACGGTATAGTGGTCAGGGGAGCCGCACTGCGATAACAAAGGGCCTGGGTTCGAATCCCGGAGAAGGCATGGCTGTAACTGTCCGTCCCTTCATAGGAGGCAAAGGTATTAGGAGACAAAGGTACCACTTCATAGGACTTCATAGGAGACAAAGGTACCACCTATTAGGTACCTCCATATTAAAGTGACCACCACTTCTGGCCTTTGTAGTGGCCTAGCCGAAGTCGGTTGAGGGCCCGCCATTGGAACCAAAAAAAAAAAATGTCGCATCAAATTGCGTTATATTATGGACAAGTGTAGGTGTAACATCCTCGGTATCAGATTTTATTTACAGTCGTAACAGTAAATAATTTTATTATTAAGAATGGGCCATTCAAATCTGCAAATGTCTCTATTTTTGAAAGAGATCTGAAAATCCGGAATTTTCATGCTTTTTTCATCATTCTGATCTTCCTAAAGAAGAACTTCAAAAAAATCGTTAAAAGTTTTAACTCTAAACTTTAGATATATTACATTTATTGAAATCTAACATAAGTGTTTGTAAAAAAAAATTATACAATAATTCAGTGCGATATGCTATTTAATCGGTTACATAGTGATCCTAGAGCTTAAGCCTCGTTTCGACCTCGTGGTTGCGTTGTTGTACATAGCAGTATATGCATATCACATCCAAAAACAGTTACTGCAATTTTAATGATATCTGTATCACCAGCATCACCTTGTGGCTTGAAAGGTATCCTGTTATGAAATCTTAAAATAAACAAGTTTTTGCTTTTTTTTTAATTTAAGAATTAATTAATGCAATTTATCTCTCTTAATTTCCTGGTGAGAATTCAACTCTTCATATTTAGTGTTTATCTGCATTGATTCTTGAAATAGTCTTGTTTCTTCCATGCTTTCTTTGAATTTTTTTTTGGGGGGGAGGGGAGAAAGAAGAAATAAATAAAAAAGAGAATTGAAAATCTGGATAATATTTAAGCTGTTATTCATATCCTGAATATATTGAAATAAAAATAATTAAAAAAAAAACTCATATAAAAAATACGATTGGTGCAATTTCAATGATAGCGGGAGCCTCAGTATCAAGTTTAAAGTAAAAAATTTTAAAAATTTTCATCAGTTCTTAAAATGAGCGAGTTTTTTGATTTTTTTAAAAAATTTCATGGAAAGAATTTAGTGTTTCATGTGTAGTACTGATTCTTGAAATAATCTCTTTTCTATATTTCGTTAATTTTTTTTTAAAATTTCATGGAAAGAATTTAGTGTTTCATGTGTAGTACTGAATCTCTTTTCTATATTTCCTTTGTTTAAACAAAAAATCTGATGTGAATACCACATGATTATCTTGTATGGATTATTAAATTATGCACATTTTTGTGCTACATTTCATTTAAACTTATTTTTCCGAATTTCATTAGAGATATATTTCTCATTCAGTCAATTCAATTCTCACTTCGTGGCAAGGAAAAAATACATAAAAACTCAAAACATCTTCATTAAAAATCGTAAAATACAGAAAAACCTGAAACACCAAATAGAGTCAAAAACCGTTAAAAATTTTATAATTAAAATTAGAGTTTAAATTAATGAAAATTAACCAGAAAGACTGATTTTTCGGTGCACAAAACTTTTAGCCCCAGTCGGCAGAAAGACACTGAAGTTGGTGCAGAAACTGACTTAATTCACTATGCTGCTGAGTTTCAAATGTAAACAAATGGCCGCGTCGTTAGGCTTTGCGGAACTAAAAAATTTTTTAATTGTTGATGATTCTACAACTATTGCATGCAGATTAACTAAAGGCATAAAAACCTTAACCGGACCATAAGAACAATATAATTACCACAATTTACTAATATATAAGTATAAAAAAACTTAGTTCACCGACTGCGTAACAGTTTGTATATATATACATATATTAACCAATAATTCATAATAAATTATAATAAGAAAACTTTCCACATACCATCTCCAAGGAACAGAATTTTAATTTAAAACCATCATTTATTTGTTAAAATTTTAATAAAAATTTTAAAATACTTTATATACCTTTACTTCGCAAAATGAAGTAAAAAAGATAAACCGATGAGTACGTGCAGTCCGCGATTAAAATAATTTCTAGCCATTTCTCTCCAAGACTGAAAAGTTTACTAGCATCTAAATGTCTAAGTGTCAGGCAATAGAAAGAAATAAAGAAGTTTATAATTATTTACATACAAAAATACAGAATAGAGTTGTTGTATATTCTCATGTTTTTTTCCCGACTTGCTAAGTGTTTTCATAATTTGTTTTTATTTTTAGTTTAAATTAAAGTTATTTATTGAATGATTAATTAAACATCTTGAAACTTGAAGGAAATGTCGTTTTAGGAATTTAATGTTTAGCTCTGTATATACTTAAATTGCCAAGTTTAATCGACAGAAATGTCTTACTAGTACTAAACTTTTCAGACGAATATATTTAAATTTGAATTTTATTTTTCCTTTGCTATATTATTATTATTATTTACGTATGTTTTGAACTTTGATACATGTCGGGTTGTCTAGAAAGCAATTTCGGTTTTTTAGTGTGAAATAAAACTAAATTTTTTCTATACAAAAAAATGAACTTTAATGAGTCAAATCACATCTTCCATTCTGTTCGATGACTTTTGCCATCTTTTTGGTAACTATGATTCCGCGCTCGTAGAACTTTGGTCTTTAGCAGTTAAAAACTCAACCAAGTGCGATCTGAGATCATCGCTATTACTAGAACTTTTACCATTTAAGAAGTTTTGTAAGCTTGGAAATAAAGGATAATCCCATGGTACAAGATCGGGGCTATACGGAGGATGCGGCATCACTTCCCAAACCAAGCTCCAATAATTTCGGTTTGGGCTTACTCCTGCAAGACCAGCAGGAAAAAATTACAGACTGCTCAAAATTGTATCCTACGACAGATCACAAATGCCCCCTGGTATGTTAGAAATAGCAAGATTCACGAGGAACATAAAATTGTTCAAATCAGAACCTATTTTTATCATCTAGCAAAAATCTGTTCATGTTAAACAGCGCAATTTATTTAATCCTGTAATACAAATTTATAATTCTGACTATAACAGAGTTGCTAACTCTCTCGCTTTAGGCGGGAGACTTCCGATTGCTGACCGTTCTCCCGCCAACCCGATTTACCATACATTTCTCCCGACTTTCTCTTATTCTTAAATTTTCTCAGGATTTTTATGTAGTTTAGCTTATCATTTCAGTTATTTGCATCCCCAAAAAAGTGATTTGGGGTGTCTGAAAGCACCTGGTTTTACTTCATAGAAAACCAAAGTAGTTTCATCAGTGAGAAATTATGGCTCGCTTCTGCTTTGTGAGTGAGAACATGTGTCCGAAAACGTGATGTTCCATTTCTCCAATGAGCATCGAATGCCACTGCGTGTCATCTGGCATATATTAGCCAAGCAATTTATTAGCGAAAAGCAAGATCGAGGTTGTTATTTCGTTCATCGTGTTGCTAACCTGTGTCAGCGTTCATGCTTTCGAGAAATAGTTTAAAAATTACGATATTTCGTATTAGTTACGTCTGCGAAAAAGGTAAAATACTCAGGTAATTTTCAAAAATTGTACACAGATGTTTTTTCTAATATTCCCTTATCAGGACTGAGTGTTCTGTGCATAGCCTTAGGAAACATGGTAAAGTCTTTAATAGGGTCCTTATCCTCAAGTCTCAAGTCCTGAACTGGAACAGTGAGTTGATAAACTTAGCTGTGTTCTGGTGTAGATGCTGTGCTGGAGAATAACTGCACTTGAAAGGGATTTAAAATCCTCTTTTATTAAATCACTATTATTTACACACTTCCCAACTCGGGAGAGATACAGAAAGTAAAAGACCGCACTTGAGCCTAACTTAACAATCAAATAAATTTAAACTAAATCTAAATAGAAATTAAATCAAACTTTGCTCACAGAGCAATTCGCGGAGTTTGGCCTCTAACTAAAACGGTGCGTAGCAAGATATACTAATACTAGCGCACTTTAATTTGTTTCAATATGCAATCACGTAGTAAGCACTATGGCTTATAAATTTAGCTGCTAGCTGGTCAGGCGAACGTCGAGCAGACTGACCGTGATCTGAGACTAAAGCTCTCTCAAGAGGTTTCTACCTCTGGTTTAAATAGTACTTGGCTGTACTCCAAATTAGCATAAGCTGAGAACGCGCGCTTCTTCTGACGGGAAGTTGAAACAGAGAGGAGACAGAAAGATTTAAATTAAAATAAAACTTGGTTAGTTTAACTAAAACCTTACACCCTCAAGGAAATGTAATGCATTTGTGATGTCTGCCGTTTGCCATTGCGATTTTTCGATTTTGCACGGCGGAAGGGTCGATGTTCTCAAATATGTTCGTACACAAAAGCACAAGGACAACATGAATTCTATTGAAAAAAAGGAAAAGTTACTTTTTTCTATGGAAACAAAAGACCAAAATGTTACTAATGCAGAACGTACTGTTTGCATTTAAGAATTAGTAACTGAAATTTCAGATATTAATTAGTGACGATTTGAAATTAGTTCATTGTTAAAAAATATATTTCTATCATTTAAAAATCTTTTTATCGTTGAAAATAAATCATCCGATTTTTGAGTGTCATAGGTTGGCAAGTATGCTATAATGATTCACGCAGTAACCAAAGACCTGTGTCTATTCTGAGTAACTAAGTTATATGTGAATACGTTGTTTTTGTATTTTGTATTATAGTTTTGCACCTTGTTAAACCTATGTCATTCTACATCACTACTAGCTCTTAGTATTCGCACTTGTCATCACCGGTTCGACGGCTTTCTAGCTAGCACTGTCGTAAATCCATCTAATATTATAGGAGGAGGGGGGAGTTACATTAGTAAGAATTCGATTTCTTAATTTCTTTAAGTTATGGCCTTAATCTCTTTCGAAATTTTTAACTCAGTTACAGAAGGGGTAGTGCACCCTGGTGCACCCTGGTCAGTTACAGAAGGGGTAGTGCACCCTGGTGCACCCTGGTCAGTTACAGAAGGGGTAGTGCACCCTGGTAACACTATGCACAGGCACCCTGGTGTCTAACACCGTTACTACCAAGCATTGTAACATAACATCATCTGTATACGTCTCTACGAATCTATGCTCGGACAGTACAGAGCCGATTTTATAGTGTCTTATCACTCATCCCACTATGTGTTAACTGGAGGCGGTCGCTATAGTAACAACATTTCAAAGTGATGGGTCGTTTTGTTTTTAGCAAATGCTGTTCGCGAGAAAGGGAAAATTATGTAATAAAATGATGTCAAACTCGAATTGCATACGGAACAAATGCAAAACCTGAAAACAGCTGACGGGCCGGAATTTTTTAAATGAACTTAAATTTTTTTTTACTAAATATTTATCAAAACATACATAAACAGTAATAATAATGAAGTATTAAAAAAAATTCAAATTTATACTTATTTTCTCTGTGAAATAAAAAGGTTGGTATATGTAACAAATTTTTGTCGGTTACATTTTCTAATTTTAACTTACCCGCAGCAAAATATTAAATTTTCAGACTGAAATTTATTTCATATCATTCCAAAATGACTACTTGATAACTTACTTTAAGCATAAAAGTAAAAATAAACAGATTACGGAAATTTTCCTAGTTGATCGAATACCGTATATAATATATATCGGTTTAGAAATTTCAAAATTAATAAACTTTAAATTAATTATTAAATTCGCGCAGTCGCAAAATAAAGTGTCAAATGGTTACCAGTAACAGGAAGGACATATATTAAAATATAGTAATTCAATAAAATAACGATGAAAATAATGTAACAAAACAGATTGTGGAAAATTTTTCCGTCTTTTTCAAAGAGCAGCTTGGGTCCATCAACGGCCAAGCGGTGAAGTCGCTGAAAACTGGTAGTTTCGTTCATAGGCGTTTACATGGTTTTCCCCATGTGTAACGTGCATACGAGCCAGTTTCCCTTAGAAAGTCTTCCACGAAGGCATCTCTTATCCTTAGGCAGATAACTATCGTGTGCTTTGCCGTAATGAAATAAACCAAACCAAAGAGCAGTCGAAATTTTTAACAGAGCAACGTTTCTGAATTATATCTAGATTTATAAAGTCTGGATGATTATAATTATGATAGTCTGGATGATTATATTTCTGGATGATTATAAAGTCATGAAATAAATCAAAAGTTAATTAAAATAAAGCAAAAAAAAATCTGAAAGCCTTCAGATTTTACATCAGGACCAAAGGGACTTTTTTTAACGTGTTTGTGTGTTACCATTATTTATTAAATATCATGTTCTTCGCACTTAAACCACAAAATTCAATTCAGCAACAATATTGTAAAATGATTTTAAAATCATTATGTCTTTAGAATTTCCAATACACAGTCTCGCGCGCTGGAGATAATTCCCCCCCCGTACAATGTTGCCATTGCTCGCTTTAAAATCGTTAAGTTTGTTAATCAAGAATTCGTTAAGTGTTACAAAATATGAAATCGATAATGAAACAAATTCCAAATTAAGGCTTCTAAATCCCCATATTCGGTGAAAGATTACGTCATTCAAAATTCGATGGCTGTGGGTACCGTTGTTTTATCACAATGCGAGAAACATGCATACATTTATGCAGATTCTTCATTATTTAATTTCTTTCAATATAACACAGGGCGATGGTGGCAACAATTTGAAAAGTGATACGCCGTTTATAGTGATTCAACGCAAAATGCCAAAACGAAATTAATAGCCTTTCTGGGCTAACGCCCTTTGTGCTAAAAATTATTCTTTTTAATAAATTATCGGGATACAATCTACTCCAACGCGACCCAAAACAAAAAATTCTGTATAAAATTTAAACAGTAAAATAAAAATTTTCGAAGCAAGAAACCAGGTGGTAGGCTATTTAGTATAAATATTTTTTTACATCTTTCTTTAAGTTTCAGCTGAAAAATCTGACGACGTTTCGATTTTGATAACTATGAATTTAAATTACTACAAAGTATGTTCATCATAAATTGTAGATGCCTATTGGCCTGTCTGGTTCTTTTCTTAGAAGCGTTAATTTTCAACCTCAGGAAAAGCTATTCACATGTAAATGTGAATTTAAAGCTATTATTTTTATTGCAAAAATTCGCAACTGAGGGTATTTATCTTTTGAGAAGTACAAGAAAAAGTGAATTAAATCTGCATCTTGTCATGCCTTTTAATGTAACTTACATTCGTTTTAAATGATAATGAACATAAAGCAAATTTCGACTAAAAATCATTTAAGTTTTAAAGATTTTCTGCAAATCCAATGTCATAATAATGCTAATCAATTTACGGGAAATGTATTCGTGGACTTTGCGAAATTGTTTCGGAGGCCGAACGCGGCCCGTGGGCCGTCAGCTTGAAACCACCGTATATTATGTGTATTGCACATAAGCAAAAATAAAAAGTGTATATCGCCAATTCGTCATTAAATGCGCCAAGGTGGCCAAGATAAAAATATTTCTTATGAAAGCCGTACGAAAAATGGGTTATGGTTTGTTTCTATGGCAACAGACGCCTTGCAAATTTTTTTGTAGGAATGTGTGCTTATGGTAGACAATGGGGAAAGTTTTTCTCTTTTTTTTAAGTAGGCTAGACGAGTTCGAGACGGTGTCTTCTCTCCCATCGCGGAAGTATCTACATGGAGACATTCCTATGGAGCATCATAGTTTCCTTCTAGATATCTGCTGAATTACTGCACGCTTTCAACGTAGAAAAATCCCAGGAATGACCATTCGAAGTTACACAATGTGTAACTGTTGATCCTTCCTGTTTTTAAAATTTTTAGCCTTTGCTAAGGAAAATATTTCCCAGCAATATATGAAATTTATTGATTTAAAGAAACTTTAATTTTTTATTCTCAAACCGCTGATGATTTTCAAAATAATTTTTCTTTGTTAAATTCTATTTAATCTGTATTGCATTTTTTATTACATTTTATTTAGCTTATTAAATATCATTTGATCTGAACTGTTGAAATCTACTATAGACATTTGTGGACTTTTATATGAAGATTCAAGCAATGTTTGAACGGTTAATTTTTGTATTTAATTTTACTTCAATATTAAATCATCATAAGCCTTCATTATCAAGCTTAACTACACAAATGCTTTGTATATTAATTACCGCTTTTCCTCGCATATTTTCGCTGTAGATTGTTAGCACCAGGTTGTGAAAATTTAAAAAAATACTCGAGTAATTATCCCATTTCTCAGTGCGTTCAGAGAGCGACACCCCGAAATTTTAAAATAGATTCGTCTATGTAGCGATGCCTTACTCACAAAAACAAATCCTCGGAAACAACCTGCGAATGTCATGCCGAACTGTTCTAACTGTTGAACTGTATGCCGGCAAGAACCGACCCATCACAACAAAGCAAACACGAACAGAGATTCAGTCTAACATTTCGCTGAGTCAGCAACACATTCACCTTCTCTAATTGTTTATGGACAATTTGAGGCTAAAGGAGTAGCAGAGACTACAACAAGAATGGACGAGACTCAAGTTAAAGGGATGAAGAAATGATTTGTCTTATTAGGTGTTGGAATGATAATATTACTGTGTATTCTTACTGAAATACAGGTTTCTTTTTAAAAGAATAATATTGTAATAGTTACGGGTAGTTGTATGTTACTGGTATAGTTTATCCATGAATAGTTACGGGTAGTTTATCCATGAATACTTGACATTTGCTATGTTCTTACTGTAATGGCGAACTTCGGAAATTAAATTATTTGCATAATTTGTCCCTCTGGGTTTTCGCATGATAAAATTACTAAAAAGGGAAGGGATAAGGGAGGAAATACGGTATTGTTATTATTTCCCCCCTCCCCCATTGTATGTAAAAGTAGTTTGATAAATAAAACTTTCATTTCACTCCTTGGGATTTCTTGAGTTTTAAGAAAACTAAAAACGTAAATTAGCATAATAACGTAAAATTTAGAATATCTAATTAATTATTAACACATTTTACATCAGAATTGTCTTACAAGTAGTACAATAACCTAATTATAAATGAATTAAAGTCAGTTTGGAATTACTTTGAAATAGCGTCGCTGCAAGCGGGAAAACCTGCCGCTTCCAAATTTTTGTTTTAATTCTTTGCTCTTCTGGCATATTTATTCACAAAGTTTTTATCAGCTGTTCACACACAAAAAACATTAATTCAGTGCTGGAAACATTAGCAGGCTATAAGTTCATATATATTTTAAAAACCTATGTCATCAAGAAATGTAACTGAATAATTTTTTTTTAATTTTAAGAAATTTACACCTGTCAAAAAGATTTCTCATCACAAGGTAAAAATGACAAACGATTCTCTACATATAATAAAACAAAGAGTGTGTATGTGTGTGTCTTTCGTTCGTGTTGCGAGTAAGCTAATAGACCCAGGGCCACGAAATTCGGTACATAGGTGTATCTACACAAGAGCCAGTGCACCTCGAAGCGATTTTTTCGAAATTCGAATTAGAATTTTTTTTATTTTATGTTTTGTGACCAAATCGCGTCATTTTGAGACGTAATGGGCTACAGGAAAGCGAGATTTCACTCTATACATTTCATTTTTACATCGTCGTGAAGCGTAGACACTTAGCTATTTTACGAACTTAAAATAAATTTCGTATATTTCAATAAAACAATTAAATACGAATTTATTTAGGAAGGTGAGCTTAACACATTTTCAGTGGAATTTTTTAAAAAACTTATTTTAAAAAATGCGCTGTTTATTTTTCTTTGATTTTTGGACACGTTGAACTTTAATCCTTTCGACTCCTTTTAAAAAAAGAATTTTGGAAAAATAATAATATTTTGTATTTTTTTAAAATTTTTTAAATGAAGCTTCCGAATACACTTCTCACATCTCAGATATTTTAAAATGTAGTTTTGGCAACAATTTTCCTTTCTTATTGTTGTTGATAGATTTTTGATGAAATTGCATCATTTTGAATAGTTTCATTCTTTTAAAAATTTCGGTTTGGCAACAATTTTTCATCGTATTTCTTATGTTACTGTTTTTAAGAGACTGAAAAGTTTAAGAAATTAAAAAGTTGTTTCTTTTTGCAACGGTAAATTGTTTAATTACTTTATTAGGATAATTAACATTTGTATCAAGGGATATTGCTTATTTCATTGTAATATTTTATATTATGTTTTAACAAGTTAAATGGCTGCGATGTGACTGCTGACACATTTCCTCAGAAGATTACCTAAAGTATCATAACATTTCAAAATTTCAGAAAAAGGATCATTCAAACTATCGAGTAAGAAAATGTGTAAAAAATTTTAATTTTATTGTAGAATTTTTATATAATTTTTTATGTTGTCATGGTGGTGCTTAAGAACGGGGAAATAAATTATGCTTTAATGCACATCTCGTGCAATTAATTTGCTAAACATTCAAGATGTATATGTTTTTCTGAAGATACATCAGGGCCGTATACAAAAGAGGGTTGGAATCTTAACAAAGAGAAAAAAGTTGGAAGAACTTACGCGGCTATAGGTTCCAGGCTATAGGTTCTTTTAGGCATTTTTCCGGTACGTTTAAAAGCCAGACGAAGGCTGGCCGCACAGCGGCTAGTATAAAAATAAAATGTAATTTTTCATGGTACTAAAATAAAAGAATTGAAAAAAAATTACTAGAAATAAAAATATGGACAAAATTAAAAATTAATGTTTTTATTCTACATTTACTGATATATTTGCATATAAGCTATTGTGCGTACGCGTACAAGGAAGTCATGTGGTGTCTTCATCATATTTTTTAGATTAGAAGTGACATAGCTTCATGGAAAGCCCCTAAGAGACTGTGGGAAAAATAAATAGGTAAAATACTAATAGATACAACAAACAACTGCAATTAAGTAATATGTAAACAATATTGATAAGTTAATGATAAATAAGTAAATTAATTAAAATATGAAAATTCAAGTGAATAATACATTAATAATAAATCAAGTCACAAAAAATAAATGAAATGACAAAACAAAAAAATGAGTAAATTAATAAAGACAAGACATTATACTGAGGATAAAAGAAATTAAGTATTTTCATCAATATTCCGTAGGGTCAGATAAAAAAATTTCATATTTCAGCACTTTGCTATGTGTATATTTAAACTATAAACACATTACTAAGGCACTGAGTAATTAATCTTACAGCACAATTACAAAAAATCACAATTTATGAAAAACGTTAATAAGAAGAAAAAAAAAATCTCTTGTGTACATCACCTGATTTCCTTTTACGGAGTATTAAATTATACGCATTTTGCATTTCCTTTAAACTTATTGGATTGAATTAAATCTACGTCATTGATAGAGGATAAACAACAATAAAATAAATGCATTCTGTAAAATTCACTTTATTTATTTACCATAGCGACACTCTGGAGCTACCTTCATTTAACAGCGTTACATCTCATTCATTTTATAACTCATCGGAATGCACAAAAATTATGTCTATCATCTGGAGAATAAGCTAATCGTTGCCACATGTTCTATTCAAATACTATGATAAATCTAAAACGATGTGTAAACGAAATTTAAAAAAAAAAAAAGAAACAAATTTTCACAGACGATTCAGTATTTCTCATTCAATTAATTCAGTTCTCACTTCGTGACAAGGCAAAAATACATTAAAAAAAACTCAAAATATTTATATTAAAAATTACGAAATAAATTTTAAACACTTATTGCCTCGAATAAATTCCAGAATGCGGTAAGCATGATTTAATTCGAAATAATAAAAGAAGGCGTTATCTTTGTTGTTAGAAAGCATACTTTCTCTAGATTGGCAGCAAATCCACTATTCTGCTAAGTTTCAAATGTAAACAAATATGTCCGCCATGAGAAAAATGATAAGGCTTAGCAGCACATAAACAACTTTTAAATTGTTGATAATTCTACAAATCTTGCATGCAGATTTACTAAAATCATTTTTAAAGCAAAAAATGCGCAACTTAACATATAAGAATAAAAAAACTGAGCTCAATAAGCCGAGTAACAGAGTGGATGATATATATATACATAAATTTATGTACTTTCGGTGCAGCCGATTGCAACCAAACAGGAGGTGCACATCTACATGTTAACGTTCTGAACGAATGTCACTCAAAAACATCGTTAAATTGCATTCAATAGCGGTAAAAGTAGATATTTTCTTTGTAATATGATACCCGAAATTATTCGCGATTAGAATACTTCCTTTTTACTTCGTACAGTAAAAAATAGGTTGGAAATTTCAGAAACATTTAAAATTAGACAATAAACTAAACTATCAAAAGGCGCATAAAGCTTTTAACTCAAGTCTTCCACACAGAACATCAGTTCTACCGTTTAGGCCGTCTGCTTGATATAGGAACAGTTTGGAACAATAAAATGTGCCACTGCTCACTGTTTAATTGTACGGTTTGTTAATGAAAATTTCGTAAGCTTTCAAAATATGAAATAATAATGATAAAAAAAAAACTGAAAACTTTCAAAATTTACATTACGCCCAAAGGGCTTTTTTTTAACGTTTTGTATGTTACCTTTATTTATTAAATACCATCTTCTCCGCAGTTAAACCATGCAATTAAATTCAACAGCAATATCGCAAAACAATTTTAAAATGAACATATCTTTAGAATTTCCGATACACAGTCTCGCGCGCTGGAGATAATTTTTTTTTTCATAGTGTTAACATTCCTCGCTTTGAAATCGTTCAGTTTGTTAATCAAATCAAAAATTCTTTAATGTCTGACAAAATATGAAATAGGTAATAAAACAAATTCCAAATTACGGCTTCCAGATGCCCATATTCGGTGAAGGATTACTTATTCAGAATTTGATGGATCTAGATACCGTTGTTTTTTCACAATGCGAGAAACATACATACTTTTAGGCAAATTCTTCATTATTTAACTTCTTTAAATATAATACAGGGCTGTAATATTTGGTGGCAATTGTTAGAAAAGTGAATCGACGCAGAATTGTCTGACGCTGAAGAATGTTTCATGTTAAAATAATTGACACGATATATTATTGCCACGTTAATTCTCATATTGATATTGAAAAAAAAGTTGTTATATTGTATTGAATTTAAATCCTGAACTCATACGTATTAATCTGAAGCGCCAAAAGTTTTTGTTTCTTGGTTTACGACAAAAAAATTATTTACGAATTGGTTGTTGCTTCGAAAGAATGAACTGATTTTATACATAATGAAATAATATTATACATTTTCTTTTCAGCTGTACATAGAACAGATAAATTTCGTTTGGGCCGCAGCCTGTTAGTAACAGTATAAGATTTGATTCATTTATGACAGTTTCGTAGGCATCAAATGAAGTGAAAAGCAGGAATCAGAAAAATCAGAATTTCAAAAGTTTTTTTTTGGGGGGGGGGTACTGGCTTGATTTTCAAAAAGTCGATAAATGACTTTTAAGCAATTATTATAATATGTTTATTTAAAACAAAAATGCACTTGTGTCTTTGAGCAAAATAACGAAGAAAATGCATTTAAGCGAGAAAAATGTAATTCGTTATTTTGAGGTGGTGTTGAATTTATTGGCAGTATGAGTCAGTATCTGCTTCGATATATTATTAATAAAGTGTTTCATATTCTAAAACGCTAAGTCGAATTCGATGTGAAGTTTGATACGTGCCAAAATTAATATTGGGAGAACAAATAAGTCTTCGCCGTTTGATAAAAAAATGACGTCACAAGTAAATTATGGTTAAAATTATCTGATGTAAAATGTCATATCGTAAGGTTGGGCGTCTGTTAACACTATAACCTGGAAATAATAGGGATTTTGTGTCAGCATCATATATTTTTTCTCTTGCGAGCATATGATGGGGATGCCTAAGTGAAAGAGGTTATCCCTGAGTGGTTTCAAAAGTTTAACAACGATGAATCTGACGTCCAAGACAAAGAATGTAATGTACTTATTTCTACATCCTTCCGGATGAAAGTGTACGAAGACGCTGAACGCAACTGATGAGATTGAGCAGAGCACTCAAAGAAAATGCACCCAGAACTACTCCTCATATGATAAAATTAATTCTCCTGCATGATAACACCCATACACATGTTGCGGCGCCGGTCAAAACCTACTCGGAAAGCTCACGCTCAAATGAGTTTTCCCCGTCCCGTTGTATTCACCAGCATTGCTTCTTGTGATTATTACTTGTTCGATTGATGACGCGTGATCTGTCTGAAGAGCGCTTCTCATGATATGTAGATACTAAAAATTGGATAGCCTCGAAAGATAAAGCGTTCTTCCGACACAGGCTGCCAGAAAAATGGAAAAAGTAATGGCTACCGATCGACAATATTTTGAATAAATCATAACGAATCGTTTTTTCACAATAAATGCCCAATCTTTGATTTTAAAAAAATCGCGTTTAGAATACTTTCTTTTTACTTCGTACAAGGAAGTAAAAAAGAAGGCTGAGACTTATTTGTACTCCCGACACGTCTGAATTGTTACAATTTTTTACATGATATGTGAATTAACAAACATTTTTATTACATTCCCTATCTAAATTTGGTTATTAATAATAATTTGATTAATTAATTTGGTTATCAGTTATCCTCTTGCTTCTCCAGATCCTTCTGCTTCTTCAAACTTAGTGCTTTGCTTGACCTTCCGATTCCTCCCACGATTCATCACGCGCTTGGGAATATGTGTGCACGTCAACACCAGATATTTGTGACTTTTTTTCGTACCTCCTGCTCTTGGGGGTAGCACTGTGAATAACCAGTTCAGCTAATGGCTTCTTCTCAAGACAATCGCCTTCTTCAGTGTGCAGGAGAAAGGATTCATGGTGGCCTCCCATAGCTTCTCACATCTGCTGAAGAGCCCTCTTAGTGGTCGAGAGTTAATGTTGTTATTTGTTTCGTCTAAGAACGACACGTCCTGCAAACTACCTGCGAAGGCCACGCCGAACCTTTTCAACTGTTTAATTCTATACAGTCAGAGCAAACACGAACTAACATTCAGTCTACGATATCGCTCAGTCGCACATTCACCTTCTCTAATTATTTGTGGATGATTTGAGACCTGAGGAGTAGCAGAGACAACAGTAAGAACAGATGATATTCAAGTTGAAAGTAAAATTGAAGATGTCTTATTAGGTACTGTAGTCTTAATATTTCTGTGCATTCTTATTGGATTGTAGGTTTTATTTAAAGAAATAATATAGTGCTAATTACCTGTAAATTATCCATGACTACTTTTTATTTGTTATGTTCTTTACTGTAACCGCGTCCATCAGAAATTAAATCATCCGCATAATTTTTTGTCTCGAATTTTGGATAATGAAATCAGTAAAAAGAGGAAGAAAACTTCTTAAGGAAATACAGTATTTTAAATCTGCGATTCTTCACACCAGATGCAGAGAAACTTTACGCATTTTTAGAACCATTTCGAGGCCGTTTATATAATGTTTAAAATGTATAGAGTATTTTTTTTAACGTTTGATCTCATAATTTTTTCGAAGTAAGATTTTTTGTTTTGTTGCTAGGATAAAAGTGCTGGCATCTTTCGCAAGTTGGTCATGGCACCGTTATAGTAGTTAGTTTTTACCATGAAGAATGCAATCTTCCTCAAAATGCTGAAATACTCCTTTGAAGATTTTCAAATCAATAGCTACCAACTTGCGAAAAGGTGCTAACATCGTTATGAAATTATTAAAGGGCCAAGGCTTGAGTGTTTCCCCATTAGTCTATTCTTTTTTTTTTTTTCCTGGAGAAACTGTCATTAAATCTTCTTCATTTTTTTTCTGCATAATTTTGCAATTATGATTAATGTTTCATCCGATTCAACAGATTTCAGATAACTAGGCGGACCTATAGCCACTAAGAAATTTTGTAAATTCTCATAGCTGCTTTCATTTCTGATGCCATCGTTGCCCTGTGTTAGGCTCCTTACTGTTAACAAAATAGGACTGCTGTTACCAAAATAGGATTGCGCTCAGTAAAGTTCACACTTTTGAAAATAGGCTTCGCCAATGGCGGAGGCTGCAACGGCGTGGCTGCATGGGTATTTTTCATAGTTTTTGAAAGTCCTCCACAAAAGCATCCCTTAGGCCATGTGTCGTTTCCTATATTAAAATACACTGAAGCTCTATTGCAAAATTTTATAATTTTTGCTTCTTTTTGTTTTCAGCCATCCCTTAGTAAAGGATTTTATTGATGCCGCATGAATTAAAAAAGAAATTCAAGGAAAGCACATGAAAATTTTCTTAAGGAGAAAAGTCACATTTGAAGCCATTAGTTAGAAGTAGAATGGTGCTCTAGACACTATACGTACTGAAAACAAGTTCTGCTTTTGTATTATATCACTACAGACTTTACAAAAACAAACAAAAGACAAACTTTGTAATGATGTTATGATAAACAAACAAAAGACGAATTGCATAGTGATGTTATAGTTATGACATATGCTGTTCATAAGACTTCAGTGTTTGGGCTGTAGCTATAAAGCCAGCTCTGTGTATTCTAATTGTTAGAAGCCAATAACTTCCGTGCATGAATTATCGTGATGGAAGTGAAATTTAAAAGTTAATGCAGACAAGCACACTGAATAATATTCAATTTAATCCTTTGCACTCGAGGGCTTTTTCGTTGGACGAACCAGCAACTGCAGACGATTTTTCGCATATTCGGTGAATTTCTTACATCTAACTTTAAATGACTTTCTATACAATTTAGAGAAATTTATTGATTCTGTTATGTGGGATGATGCTTGCGGTCTTGCGGGTGTTTCACCGGATACAAACGGTATTTCTTGGAATTCTGTGCACCTTATCCATTCTGAATTTTCTGTCTATTCTCCTTAATCATTGTCGCTTTCATATTCACCATCTATTACCCTGATTTTTCGCCTTCTTACATCTTTTACTTCATCACTGCTTTCCTGCTCTCTGTCATCAACCAGTATTTACGTAGATGTAATTTCGTTCTTCATCAATGAAAAATCGAACTCATCTTCACTCGAACTGGTTTCTTCATCGCATTCAGCCCACCAGCAATAAAGCTGCTGAACACTGGTAGTTCGGTCTGAGGCTGGAATTCAGACAAATGGGCTAGATGCATAGACGTTTTCGTGGTTTTCTCCATTTGTGAAATGTATACGAGCCATTTTCCCTTAGAAAGTCCTCCACGAAGGCATCCCTTCCCTTAGGAAGATAGTCTTTGATTGCTTTGCCGTAGTTAAATAAACCAAAAACACACCTTCATCATGTTCCATGCTTACTGGGCTCCGTAACTGAAATGACCTTCCTGTTGCCACGAATTTAGAGCTCGAACTAACGTCAAAGACGTTATAATAATAAATATGTAACACAATATATTATACGTTATAATAATAAATCTAAGATTAAAGATTGGCAGTTGTTTTATACGTGTGTATTGTTGAATACACACATGCTGCGATATTGTCCAAACCAAATTTAAATAAACATCATTTCCTCTCGAATTGAGAGTCTCGTCTCGAGTGCAAAGGGTTAACTTTTAACGAGTGTGCTTGATAATTAGCATAAAATTCTAGTACAGTTCCCACAGCTAACTCCTTTCGACTCCATCCTTCAGACACCCCTAGACTCGGACTATCGCTCTTCAGATAGACAACTTCTCTACGGTTCCACTTAACCTTCTCATACTCCCTACTCTTGTCTCAAAATCTACGTAACGGTCAACAAGCTGAGGGCATAAGTAAGAACTGAGAATAAAGATGGCAATTAAAATACCAACTTGTTAGTTAAAATAAATTGTCACAATGTGAAAAATTCCAAAATATAAGTATCCAACTGAAAACACTATTAATCTGATTTGTAAAGTTAATTTTTTCCATAAAACATACAGAAGTGCATTATGCTTTAAAAACTACAGAAAAGCAGTTATGGAAATGAATATTGTGGGGTATTTAAAAATGAATAAATTGATAAAATGTTCCTGTAGTATGTGCAATTTTTGCATTTAATGATGTGAATGTGAACTGAAAATTTGAATTGGTGATAAATTTGTTCAATTATCAATGAATGTTGTGCTTGAAATATTTGTGTCACGTGCAATAAATCTTAGTCTCTGTTATTAAACTATGAAAAACAGACATGTATGTATGTGTCTGTGTATGTACAGAGAATACATAAATGAAAAATGTATGAATGTACGTATATATGTTATGTATGTATTTATTAAATAATAAAGATTTGTGTACGGATGTTTGTTCCTCGCGTAGTATAGAAATGACAGCATCTAGCGTAGTGGTTCTCAACCGGGGGGGGGATTTCATAGTTTTAAAGAGGGGGGTAATGCGATCACCCTCTTATTTAGCTGTTAAAAATTTAATTTATGAATATAAAAAACTACTTTTATTAAATTTTTGGTATATACTTTTTTTTTGTTTAATTTATTAGACATGTTAATTTTTTTTTAATCATCTAGATACAGTGTACACTCGTATACACATCTAGACACAGTATACAATGTACACTTGGTTATCCGGGCTAATGACAGAAAAGCAAATCACGGATAACTGAAAAGCGCGAATAATCCCAAACTATTAGTTTTCACGAATATTAGATGAGCTTATTTCTTTAAAAAATATCTGATGTGAATAATGCAAATTTTTTTGCTTTATTTCATTTAAACGCATTTCATTACAGGTATATTTCTCATTTAGTCAAGGCAAAATTGCATAAAATCTCAAAAACCTTCATTAAAAGTTGTAAAATACATAAAAACCTAAAACACCGAAAACAATTTAAAAAAAAAATTGCAATTAAAATTAAAGTTTCTACGCAAAGACAAGCAATTCGACCAGGAGGCAGATTTTTTTGGTACACAAAATTGAAAGTTTATTTTCGGTACCGATAGGCAAAAAGACACCGAGTGGACTTAATTCACTATTCTACTAGGAGTTTCAAATGTAAACAAATGGTGACCTCGTTAGGTTTAGTACCACTTATATAACTTTTAAATTGTTGATAATTCTACAACTATTGCATGCACATCAACTAAACGCACAAAAACCTTAACCGGAACTTAGAAGAAAAACATAATTCAATCATTTTTAAAGCCAAAATGCACAATTCACCAACATGTAAGAAAAAAAAAACTGAGCCAGGTAACAGAGTGAGGTATTTTGTACGTTCCGCAGGTGCTCCTTTTCGAGTTACGCGAGATATATATGTATACGAATACGTACGTAAAGAAACGACGTCCAAACGGCAGCGGCCGAGCGGTAAAGACGCTGAACACTGGTAGTTCGGTCCGGAGGGTCGAATCTCGCGAACGGGCTGGCTGCATGGGCGTTTTCGTAGTTTTCCCCATGTGTAAAGTGTATACGAGCCAGTTTCCCTTAGAAAGTCCTCCACGAAGGCATCCCTCCTTTTAGGCAGATAGTCCTCGTGTGCTTTGCCATAATTGAATAACCTAACCTAACCAAACGGGAGCAAAAGTGTTAAGGCTGTTTTGGGAACGAGCTCAATCTGCATTAATCCCTTAACTGCGGCTCATGACCTACATAAAGCTCTTTAGCCCTTTAAATGCTACGTGCTAGCAGCAAATAGTAGTTTTATTTTTGAAACTGAAATCGTGCAACGACTTACTTTTTTTTTCTTCTTATAAGCTCTGGCAGGACGTCAAAAGCTGCGTGAGAACTAGACGCCCCCATCCCGGCGATCGAACATCGTAGCATTATAAAATGTGTCTTCTTATATAGCATTTTAACTGCTTCATAGATCGTAATGTGTGGTAAAATAGTATCAATACATGTGTTGACTTCGTAGATGTTTCTCGTACCTATTGTCATTAATTATGTATCAGACACTCCTTTTTATGCTTTCATCACCCATAAATGTGTATTTAAAAATTAATTAAAAATGTTTGTAACAAAATGTTCTTGAATAAGATTTGCAGGACGTGCTCAGAAATATTCCTTTCAAAAAGTAAGAAATTTTACATTACAAAACATAAATCAAAAACAATTTCTTTTTATCATCACCAAAATATCAATTATTTACAGGATAATTTCATATAGTATTCCGGCAGTTAAAAAATAGAGATAAAAGAACTGAGGAAAAAGTTTTATTATAATGGTAAAGGAAAGGGTATCATAAATTACAGAGGGGTGAAAAAATTATCTTGCTGTTTCATATACACGGATTTTATCGCAAAGTGTTTTTTTTTTTTACTTGATTTTCAGTTGCAACGTGGTATTACTGCATTCGTAATACATCTTCATGATAACAAATAAACAAGCAATATATGTCATATTTTTTATTTTTGAATAAACTGCCTTAAGCCAAACATGTGAATTTTAGACACATATTTTGAAAACATTCTCATGCCTCTGACATGTAACTATAACTTTATTTTTAATGCTTGCAAAGCACGGAACATATATATCATAACTAGTTATAAATTACGTTCACATAACAAGCAAACATTTTAATGACAAACTAAGTTTTATATTGTTCTTATAATTTGTATGAGTAACCCCAAAATTCTTTTTAACGTTTAAAAGCGAAAGCTTAAAACATCCAAACTCTGTGTACATTCATGACAAATAATGTTCTAGGTTAGAAATATATGTTTATGAATATACATAAGCAGATATTTAATTTTCAGTCATTCATTTTCAATTTGCGATTACATGAATCTTTCAACTGAACGTGGCACATACAATTTGAAAAGAACCTTATTGACTTAAGCGATTAACCTCAGCATGTTTTAAACACTGTAAGAGCATTTATCCAGATTTCACCCGAATCATAAAGCATTTTTTATAATAATTCTATTTACGTCCGCCCAACAGCGGCCGAGCGGTAAAGTCGCTGAACACAGGTAGCTCGGCCTGAGGCTCGAATCCTGCGAAAGGGTTGGCTGCGTTGACGCTTTCGTGGTTTTTCCCATGTGTACGAGCCAATTTTCCTTAGAAAGTCCTCCACGAAGGGATGCCTCCCTTTAAGCAAATATCCCTCGAGGCTTTGCCGTAATCACATAAACGAACAAAATCTTTTTACGTCCAAAGCTTTTATTACTATAATTACACCATATAATTTATTAAAAACTACTATATACCACTGTACAATATGCCGTTATAATAAGGAGGACATTAGTTTTCTGATTTCCTTTTCAAAAACATAATGTGCGCGAAAGGTTTTTAGATAGTTTTTTAGCAAAAGCTTCAAACATCCAACTTTTACCACAAACGAAAAGCACTTTTCACAATAGCTTTTCATACATTTTATAAATGTATGAAGAGCTATTGTAAAAATTGTATGATTATGTTATACATAATTATCTAGGTTAGAAATATACCTTCATTAACCATTTCGCCCCGACTGTCACATATACGTGCCAGCAAGAAACGCACTCATTTCCTGGCCTACACGCTGGCTTGCCAGAGCGTTTTCTCGTTCCTCCCCGGCCGTCACGCATTTGTGCCAGTGTCCTCGAACGTTTTCAAAACTATAACTTTTGGCACAAGATGGCATTGTATGTCCATATGGTTTCAGATACATGTGTATTTGACCTTCTACTCAAACTGAGAGTAGCATGATTCATATGGTATGAGTAACCATATGATTCATAGTCCATACGGTTTCAGATACATGTAGATGTCCATTTAAATACTCTACAGAACATTATTAAACAACGCGCTGATATTTCGGTAATTTCATCGATTTAGGCTTAATAAGCAAAAAAAAAACCATCCGGACCTGGACAGACAATCGTAAAAAAGACTTCCGCCATAAGCGGTAAGCGCACATTTACGCTTCCCGTCGCGAAAGGGTTAAAATAAATTAGCAATTATTTTATTTTCTTGTATCATTTTCGTAAATCATACAATTTGTAAAGAACCTTATTGATTTATGCCAGTGGCGCGAAAATTTGTAGTGGGGTCGTAAGGTGGATAAAAATTCCTAAAATGTCTGAATTGATGGTTAAGGGTCGACGCGTTGATTGAGGTCGCGAGTCGCGCTGAAGTAAAGTTTGAATTCTACTGATGTAAGCTAACACTAGAAGCATTGTTTTAAACGCAATAAAAGCCTTCAATATCCAATTTCACCAGAATCACAATCATTAATTCTATTTCTCTTTTTAAGTCTTTTAATAACTATATTAAAAAATGTATACCGTCATGATCGTAAATAAGGAGGATATTAGTTTCCTGATTGCATTTTCAGAAATACGAGATAATGTGCACGAACAGATTCATATAAATCAAATTTTAACAATAAACACACTATCGGAAAGATCCTAAAGCCATTTATTTCCAAAACATCCCCCCCCTCCCCAACACAGCAAAAACTATGAAACAAACATTCAGACAGCTCAGACTCATAGAATCAAGTTTCTGATTAAATTGACACAGACAATTTGATTTTAAACGCAACAAAGCCTCAGATATCCAAATTTTACCTGAGTCAAACATAATTATAATAAATCTTATTGACATCAAAGTCTGTTATTACTTATGTCAGTAAATAAGAAGGATACTAGTTTTCTCATTTTATTTTCAGAACATGGTCTTCAAAACAGCAAATCAGATCATCGTAGAATCAAATTTGCGATTAAACTTACATAAATCATGTGTGTAAACATGGCGCATATTACGCATTAACACACTGGGAATGTTAAAATCTGTATTTGTGCAGTGCAATAAGTTAAAATTTTGTAAAGTAAATTATTACTGCAAGTCGCTGCTCCAGGTTATCGAAAGATAATCAAGAAGATGTCGGTTTATGCCACTAAACTATGCAAACTACTGTTACCCATCCAACAATGAATGTTTCTTGCACACAGGGTATCCCTGCTTTTCAGTCTAAGAGCAAATACCATTAACCTATTGGAGATCAGATCGTCTCTTATATAAGGGGGTTTTCCACCTAAAAGGCCTAACCCTCGCGTTTCCATCACTTTATCGCGCTATGATTAACCATCATGGCCAAGGAGCTTAGGAATCGTTAATAACTTAATTAACTATCCGCTCTGTATTGCGTATAAAAATACCAAATATTATAATAAAAGGATATAATATAAGTTATTACATATATATATATATATATTCATAATGAAAGTAATTAAAAGTAAATTAATAAGCCCAAGACTTGCGCTAAAGCTGCAAAGTAATAAAGCAATAATTCACTATAAATTATAAAAAGAAAACTCTCCATATTACATCTACAAGCAACGGAAATTCAAAATCATTGAAAAGGTATTTTTCAGAATTAAATATATATATATATATATATATATATATATAGAATTATCAGTCCTTGCTTTAAACACAGTTAAGGAAAAACTAAATCGTAAAAATGCCGAAATCAAAAGTAAACTTTTTAAGTATTGAAAAACCAGTTATTGTTATTGACAGTAACTAAAATAAGAGAGAGTGTTTCATCTTACTTCCAAGTAAGCATCAAATTATTTGCTAGATTCAAATCACTAATTGATACTCAATCAAAATAAAGATATTAGTCCACTCAAACCAAAAGAATCCTGTTAAAAAGCAAATAATCTTTAAGATTAAACACAATTAATCTGAACGAGATGCCTACTTTAGAAGACATATCCCCTACACTCTCTATACATTTCAAATACAAAAGTAGATTCAAGAACAAATTTTAAAAAATCATAAGAAGCTTAAAAGAAATAATCCATAAAATTAAAGTTAAAAACTGTAGTAAAAAAGAAATTTAAAATCAAACTAATAAGCAAAAATTAACCAACTTTCCTTCGAAATTTTAAAACCAAATGACTGGAATGCAAGTACGTATTAAGAGATGGAAGCAAAAGGGTTGTCGTAAAAGTAGTTTTCTATTGAAGAAAGTTTAGCCTAAATTGGTGACAAAACTACAAATTTTCTTGGAGATATAATACACAGAGAGCAGGCTGTTATTAAAATAGCGCTAAAGCTGCTATTAGTTTGAATTAGTATTCATAATGAAAGTAATTAAAAATATATATATATATCAATCTGAGAGGTTTCAGATTTTAAATTACGTCCAAAGGGGCGTTTTTTAACGTTTTTGTGTTACCTTTATTTATTAAATATCATATTCTTCGCACTCAAACAATAAAATTCAGTTCAAGAGAAATATCGCAAAATAATTTTAAAATGAGTCTATCTTTAGTCTATCTTTCCGATACACAGTTCCGCGCACTTTAGATAATTTTTTTTCCCCCGTAAAGTGTTGCCATTGCTCGCTTTTAAATCGTTTGAGTTTGTTCATAAAAAATTCGTTAAAGTTGTACAAAATATGAAATAGATAATAAAACAAATTCCAAAGTCGGGCTTCCAGATGCGTATATTCAGGTGGAAACGTAGGTATTCCAAATTGGGATGGCTCTAGGTACCGTTGTTTCATCACATTTGGAGAAATATGCATACATTTATGCAGATTCTTCATTATTTAATTTCTTTAAATATAATACAGGATTTGGTGGCAACAGTTTAAAAAGTGATTCAGACTTTTAATGTTTCCGACGCTCGCAAAACAAAGACAATAGTCCTTTAAGGTACAAAGCCTCTTCGAAATAAAAATCGTACAAACACACAAAAAAAATCAAAACTTATCATTATATTGATTTTTCCCTTTCCCTAATCTATCTCGAGCCACGTGGCTCCATCTATCTTTTTCATTTATTTTATTTTTATGCAATTTTCGTATTTTCTGACTTTACCGATATATATCGCGTCATACCTACGGCATATAAAGAAAGTTGGGTCATGAAGCCTATGAGGCAGATATAACTGAAAAAAAGGAAAGTGAAATCTTGAAAATAATCCTGTCTTCTCAACCGACCGCCCGAACCTACTACCTGAACAGTGAATACGATCCTGCGCTTTATGTCTTTGATGTTCTTTCACGTATAGTATGGAAGATTAATCTTCTAGTTCCGAAAAGGATATCTTAATTTTCATATCTTGAAAACCTACTATTAATTTTTGTGCAGGGGTCTTAGCATTCTTGAATTGGGTGGTGATTGACAGAATGTTTTGAAGGCAATCCATGACGTTTTGGTCTTGAAAAATTTCAGAGATTGGGTTGGAGCGGAAGTTCCGGTAGACATGTAGGAGGAGGTTGACGGGCTGGAACTCGTCGGCCAAGCATGTCCCACACGTGCTCTACTGGCTTCAAGTCTGGTGAGAATGCTGGCAAGTCCATACGGGTGATATACTCCGATTGAAGGCATTCGCTTACGATGTTTGCACGGTGAAAACGGCCGTTGTCATCCATAAACACAAATTGTGCGCCCATGGCGCCCCGAAACAAACGTACATGTTGTTCCAGGATAACGTCCCGATAGATTTGGCTTGTCATGGTTCCAATTTGAACATGCAGGTCAGTTCTGGAACCCAGAATAATTCCACCCCAAACGAGCACTCCTGCACACCGTAACGTTGTCGTTCAGTGATGTTTTCTTGGTGGTAACGGGTACCTGGAGCTCTCCATATGAAAGTCCGACGAGAATCAGACTGCAAGCTAAACCTGGACTCGTCGGGAAACATCACACAAGCCCACTGTTGCGGTGTCCACAATGCATGCTCTCTACTCCAGGCTAACCGCAGGCGACAGTGAGTTGCAGTTAGTGGAACGCATCTGACAGGATTAAAGTGATATCTCGTTGGAACATCTGGAGCGATGACTCTGATGTTGCTATTGAGTGCATAGTTATTAAGAATATTTCCGTTGTTGTTATTGATGCTGCAATTCCAGTTTGTATTCTTGGCGTTCATATCGCCGGCGATCAGGGTTGGGTAATCAAAATTGGTCAGGTTATCTAAGTCAGAATTAGTTAAAGTATTCTTGGGTGGGTTATATACTGAAATAAACAAGAAAGGAACGTTGAATCCAGTATAAATTAGAGCTGCAGTGGTTTCTACTCGGCCTGTATTCGGGATATTGAAGGTAGTGAACTTGATATGATTTTTAATTAGTATGGCGGTGCCGCCTCCGCTATTATGAGTGCGATCTTGTCGGATGACATTATAGCCTTGAATTTTGAATTTAAGATTTGGGTAAAGATGGGTTTTATTTAACGTCATTACTTCGATATTGTGTTTGTTCAGATAATTCGCCAATTCATATTTCTGTTTATTTACCCCGTTGGCATTAAAGAAGGAGACTAAGGAAACTAGTAGTAGTTGCAATAAGGCTTGGGGTAAACTGTGGGCCTCTAGAAGTCATAATTTTGGTTCATATAATATTCGATCGCTGCCATGCCGATCTCGAATTTCTCTATTAAAGTCTTGGCAGACTTGAATTTCATGAAAAATGCTTTGGCTTGCATAAGTTGCGTTTTAGTCCATTCGAAGAAATTTGGTGTTTCCTGATTGGATGGTTTTTCTCTGCTCCACGCTGAAGGTGGGTCAGGGATATTCTGTAGATTGCGCGACGGCAATTTGGGGAAGTCATCTTCTTTTAAAGTAAATCCAGTTTTAGTATTTTTACTAATTGAATTTTGCTCGGCTTTTCGCTCTGCAATTCGCTTCTTGATGTTTTCTGAGTTTTTGCTGCATCCGCGGTAGGATGAAACATGATTTTGTCCGCAAAGTACATAGACAGGCTGGTCTCTATCTTTTTTAGACTTACATAAGTTTCGTGCATTTCTGCGCATTTTAAACACCGTGGGGTGTAATGGCACAGGTCCCGTGTATGCCCATGACCGCCCGATATTCCTTTGCGAGTCCTTTTATAATCACTGGAAAGGCGGAGCTTCCAAGAAAAATCCCCCGATATTCCTTTGCAAGTCCTTTTATAATCTGTGGAAAGGCAGAGCTTCCAAGAAATGACATCAGCCAATCCAGTTCACTTTAAATATTTCCAGAACATTCAATAACTGTACGTGTAGAAAAAGAGGGAAAATCGACTTGGCTGTGGATTTAATTCCACGTACTTTCAAATAAGAGATCGTCGCCATTAAAATGAAAAGAACATGCATTTAGAATTATGACTGGGGAATAAACAAAAATAAAAGACGAAATTTAATTTAGGGTTTTTTATGTACTTTTGACTATGGAATTTTATTATTACATATATATTGTTACGATTCTCATCTTTGATAAAATGTTCGTTTTAAATTAGAGGATGTCCTGTTTTCAAGAGAACTAATCTTCAGGTAAATTAACTACGGAAGTGTGTTAAGGATGCATGCGTGTGTGGGTTCCATACGAACTATCACCCAGTGTCCGCTAAATGACTAGAAAGTAATTTCCACAGAAGAAACTCGTATTCCTTCCGAAATTAACGTAAAGGGGAAGAAAGAGTTTTTTTGTACGAGGCTTTGTTTTTAGATGATGCTCTAGGTAAGTCGCGCCACGTGACTGTTCAGCGCCGCATCAAGCGTTAGTTTTTGTATATATGGTTGTACTGTATTAATGATTTACTTTTTATTACTTAAGAAATCTTTTTTAAGTTTTAAAACAAATATTTAAAAGACCTGAGGTCTGTTTATTCATCCATTTCGGATGCCTTTCGTTACAATACATATGTATGAATACAAAAATGAACATTGCCAAAAAGCTCATTTGAAGTTACTTCGAATTCATATAACGATCATGTAATTCGCAGTTATTGTAGTCTTGAGTTCTTTGCACATTATCATGGATATGACAGTTGAAAAATAATTTAAGTGCATTTTGTGTATTAGGCTAGTCATTACAATTCACGTATTTACACACAGCTTTTGCATTTGTAATTGACTTGGGAATTTAAACAAACAAACAAAAAAAAAAAAAAACTGCAAGTGGTCTTTACTAAATATTTTAACATTTTGGGGATAAAATAAATATTTTTCACTCATCACAAAACATATATCAGTAAATGACGTTATATGGTGTACATAAAAGTTATTAAATAAATATAAATACTACAAAAATATTATTTACAATAATAAAGTCAGAAACAACGGCAAATCACTGAATGTACGATGTAAAAGTACTTACAAAAATAGTATATACAAGAATCGGAGTAAAAAATATGCAATTTAAAAGTAACAATTAATGTAATAAAGACATGTCATTTTGCCAAGGTATTGAGCTAACAGTAAAAAAATAATTAAAAAATATATTTTGTAAATACACGGAATTTGAAAGCAAACGTCTCTTTCGCCAATCTGAGCTATAAATGATCCCTATTTGGCTTTCAAGCCTGTTTACCAAATGAAGATGGTAAAAGATTTCGTGGAAACGCAGTTGCCAGAAATGTTTCTTTCCACGTCGTGTTGCAGCAACAAATAGTGTATGTGAGAGGAGTTTAAGAGTCACGGGTAAGGTGAGCCGCTAGCGGGCGGTTATCGCAATCCTGAGCTAAATATCCTTTTTTGTGGCAATCGTGGAGATCGCTTTATATACTGTGGGCCTTTGCAACCTTATTTCCTTTTAATAAAGAATTAAAAACTAACTCGATGAGCACGTGATACGGCTTGACGAATCAAACTTCGTGAGATCAGTGCCGGCTTGATGAATCAAACTTCTTGAGATCACGCGCATGCTCAAGCAATCAGAAATTTCTTAAAACCACGTGTCAAGACCAAACCAGATTCTCCACCGCTCCTCGTGGTAAATATTCTTCGTGTTGTAGTTCATTGAAATGTTGGGTGTTCAAGATACGTTTATTTTTATAGTAGTCTTGTATGAAAGCAGAAACATACAAGACTACTATAGCAGACTCGTTCAAGGTACGTTTATTCTTTTTATAGTTATTTTTTACAGTAGTTTTCCATATTAATTTTTAGTTTAAAATTTTTGCTATTTTACAATGCATGGCTTGTAAAATAGCCATCCATTATATGCTATTTACTAATTTATAAAGCTTTTATCTTTCGAATGGTGTTATTGTATTTACTCATTATTTCATCCTAGTTCTATCAATTTCGGTGTTACAGCATTATGTTCAGCTTTTTGTTTTTGCTCCTGGAGCGTTACGCGTACTCCAAACTTTAGTTTTAACCGAAGAAAAAATCGCAATCATCTTTGCATTTCAATGGGGTTTTATTTATTTATTTATTATGTGTGCATTCTTATTTAATTTCTTTTAAAAAAATATACGGATTCTTTTTTATATTTATGCAAAAAATTTCATTGTTCGGCATGTATCATTGCTTATAGTCGATCTTTTGATTAATTAATTAATGGGACAATTACAGTTGATTTATTTTATTTCATTTATATTGCTTTTTTATGGTATGTTTAGTAATTTTATTTTTACCGTTTGGACTTGAGCCACGTGTTTCGCCATATTACTTTACTTCTAGGTTTATGCAAAAGTTCTAGAATACATCTTAAAAGCATATATTTTGAGAATGAATCATATTTTCAAAATTAATTTCAGTTCCTAATTTAATACGCCATTTTAAAAATAATTTTATACAGAATTCAAAATCTTTTTACTGTTTTAAATTAGAGCATGAATTGGAAGAAAAAAAAAAGCTCACAAGTGTTCACCAATTTTAAAATTTCAACTGCTGTTCAATTCACTTTCCTGCCTTTTGGTTTGCTTGTTTAACTGCCTGAATTATTATTACGCTACTTTGGTGTATTTCATAAATTCAAAAATTTTATTTTTAGTTGCTTGAGATAATTTTGACTTCAAAATTTTTTAGCTTTTATTTAACAACAGTTCCTTTTGATTTGAGAATTTTTTTAGCAATTCTGCTTCGAAATTTAATTTATATTTATTTAGCAAATTGCTTTTAATATTTATTTAATTTATGGGTGCGCGTTATACGCCAGATATAAAAATGATATATTTAAAAGTAAGAAAAACAGGAGCATCCAAAGATTAGATTTTCTACTTGAACCTAATTGCTTTCTATTTAAAAGAAATGCATAGATTTCTTCGTAAAGAAAAGGGTGCACGTTTTATCGCTATATATCTACAAATTAAAAAAGAAGTAGTTTGAAATTCTAGGTACGCGATATATGCCGGGATATACGGTAATCATCAAGTTATAATCTGCTCCGGTGTGACCCTAAAACAAAAAATATAAAATAAGAATTAATGAAATAAAAGACCAGGGAAAGAAAAAAAAAACACTTTGGGGAAAATTAAAAGAAATGGGCTAAATAAATATTTAATTCAACTGGAGAGTTTTATACGTAAATTATCATTAGTTTCTTATTTATATTACTTTAAATAAATTTCCTTCAAAAGTAAATTCGTTTCCTCAAAGTTTTAGCTTTAAAAAATGTATTTACTTACTTTTGATTCGTAATAGTTGCTTTTGATTTACTGCGTTTATTAGAAGTTTTGTATTTTCTTCGGTTAAAATTTATTAGCCCAAAGGGACAATTTGCCCAGAAGGGCTATTAATTTCGTTTTGGCATTTTGCGTCGCCCACTATAAAACGGCATTTCACTTTTCAAATTGTTGCTACCAAATATTAGAGGCCTGCATTTAAAGAAATTAAAAAATGAAGAATCTGGATGAACGTATGTATGTTTCTTGCATTGTGAAAAAACAGCGGTACCTAGAGACCTCAAATTTTGACTCACACCTCTCGAATATCGGCATCTGGAGGCTCAAATTTCGAATTTGTTTTATTATCTATTTCATATTTTGGAAAGCTTTAACGAATTTTTGATTAACAAACTCAACGATTTCAAAGGGATCAATGACATAAATTAATTGGAGATAATTAAAAAATTATCTCCAGCGCGCGAGACTGTGTATCGGAAATTCTAAAGATATACTCTTTTTAAATATTTTGTGATATAGCTGTTTAATTGAATTTTACGTTTTAAGTGCGAAGAATAAGATTTTTAATAAATAGAGGTAACACACAAAACGTTAAAAAAAGCCCGTTTTGGGTGTAATATAAGATCTGAAAGATTTCAGCTTTTATTACTATATATTTTTAATATTTATTCGGTTTGATAGAAACTTTGTCGTTCGTTTCGAGACTAATACCCCAAGGTGTAGGGCCTATAAAGCCCCTCTGGGCTAATTTCCTTGATCCTTCATCATCGCTTCGTAAGTTGCCTACGACCTTTTGCCCTTTACCACTATATTTTCTCACTTCGCGTAAGGCAGTCGTATTTTTATAACATTCGTGAAATCCAAAAATGAAGACATGTGCACTTATCTGCTTCATTTCAAAGTTGACTTCGGCTTTACCGTAGATCTTAGCATTTTTTGCGTGCAATTATATAGCAGTATTGGTTCTTCAAAATGATTTAATAGCAATTACACGACTTACGATAGCAATATATATAGCAACTATAAATCTCTTTCACATGGTGATGCGTTATAATGCAATTTATTTCGAGATAAACATAGTTTAAAATAAATATGTACAATTCTTTCGAACCTTGATTGGCTCTAACTGACGATTTATTAGGATCTTCCAAGCTTGAAATCATTTTGAAATTAGATTGATTGCTTTTTGCAATCTTTCGTTTGCGTGTTGAGTTTAATTGAATTGCGTAAGATAACCGTGTCGTCTGCGTAGCATGTCAGTAATGCCAACGGAACGGAAGCCATATCGTGAGTGTACAGATTAAAAAGTATAGGTGAAATAACAGAACCCTGTGGAACACCTGCTCTGGAGTTCTTGCTATTAGAGAGAGTATTTTTGATTCTTTTCGTATTTTTTAAAAAGTTACCTGTAAGAAATATCAGCTCAGGTGGAAAATTGAAGGAGATAAGTTTGATAAGAAGGCCATTATGCCAAACCTTATCAAATGCTTTTCCAATATCGAGAAAAAGAGCAGCCACTGTTTTTGTTGAAAGCTATGTTCAACAATTCTAGTGACTTGGTATAGGGTTGAAAAACTGTCTAAATTAGTTGCAAATAACCGGCCGTTCTTTCTGGCTTTTTTATGATAGTGATGATAGCAAATTTCCAAGCTTGCTGGAAGGAATTATTTCTGAGGCACGCATTAAAAATATTTGTAATCCTTTTCTTGGCATATTATAAGGACTTTATTATTAATAGCATCATAGTCTGAGGCGTTCTTCGGGATTAACTTTTTTGAATGACTTTCTGAAATTCTCTAGGTGTTGTAGGGCTGCAGCTTGCAGAACTGTTATTATAACTGAACTTCATTACATGATGGTAAACAATGATGTCAATTGAATTGGAAAAGTTATTAATATTAAACCTGTTCATAATTATCCGCAAATACACAGTCCAGTCACATTAATGTGACCACCCCGTACTTTCCATGTCAGAGTTAAATAACCAATCACAGAAGGCAGGTGGCAGCACAGTGCAGTTGAGCGTATATAAAGGGTGTGTGAGGGCTTCGGAAAACATTTCAATCGTTGGCGTAATGCAGAAACGAAGCGATTTATCCGACTTCCAAAAGGGCATGATCATTGGCTTTCGGGCCAAGGGTGGAAGCATTTCCGAAACGGCTGAGTTTGTGAACTGTTCGCGTGCCGCCGTGGTAAAAGTGTACCGTGCATGGCAAAATGGGACTGTCCAAAATCAGCGACGTGGCAAATGTGGTGCACCACGGGCCATAGATGACAGAGGCGAACGACGGTTGCGGAGATGCGTTCGGGCAGATAGACGGGCTACCGTTGAGCAACTGACCACCAAAATGAACCAAGGGGCTACCAAAAGTGTCTCCCAAAGTACTATTCAGCGAACATTGCTGCGTCTGGGCCTCCGAAGCAGACGCCTGGTTCGTGCACCTATGCTGACTGCTGTTCATCGACGGCGAAGGCTAGAATTTGCACGCCAGTACAGCAGCTGGACGTCCACTGAGTGGCGACAGGTTGCGTTTTCGGATGAATCGCGTTTTATGCTCCATCGGACAGATGGACGTTGGCGTATAAGGCGTGAAACCTCTGAAAGGAACCACCCTGCAACCATTGCCGGAACGGTCCAAGCTGGAGGCGGGAGCATTATGGTCTGGGGAATGTTTTCCTGGCATTCTCTAGGTTCACTGATCATTGTGGAAGGCACAATGGATCAATACAAGTACGCATCTGTCCTTGCGGACCATGTTCACCCCTACATGCGCATTGTTTTTCCTCAGGATGATGGCATCTTCCAGCAGGACAATGCGAGGTGCCATACAGCTGCCAGTGTACGTGCGTGGTTCGAAGAGCACCAGGATGAGTTTACCGTCCTCCCCTGGCCAGCAAACTCACCTGACTTAAACCCAATCGAGCATCTGTGGGACCATCTCGATCGAGTTGTTCGCGCCATGGATCCTCAACCGCGTAATCTAGCGCAGCTGGCCACGGCATTAGAGTCGGCATGGCTCAACATCCCAAAGAACACCTTCAGGGACCTATGTGACTCTCTTCCTGCACGTCTCGCAGCAGTCCGCTCTGCGAAAGGTGGTTATTCTGGCTTTTGACAGATGGTCACATTAATGTGACTGGACTGTGTAAGTTAGCAGTTTCCGGTCTATGGATTTGTTTGTTATTATGCTTGATGGGTCCAGTAGTGTTATCTTTCACAATTTTCCAAACCGAGTGATCAGAGTGGGAAAGACTGCTTACGAAGTTATTACAAGATTCGTTGCGGTATTCCTTCATGATACGCCTAAGTTCTCTATTGATGCAGTTATATCTTCTGTTTTGAGGGTCTTGTGTTTGTGGGCGGTTTCTTTAAGCCTATTTTTCTCTCTGATTTTCATTCTAATGTAGTGCGGGAGCGTGAGATCTTCTGTTTTCGTGAAGTGAGAGCTATTATGAAGATTGCCGATTGCATTATTGATGTCATTGCTGTTAATTAGAGACGTAGAGGCTGAAATGCTATTGTTCATGATTTGAGTGTATTTGTTTCAAAGAAGGAAATTTAGAACCAATTTTTCACGAAGACCAAAAATTGAAATTCATAAGTAATAAATTTCAAATAATCCTATAAATGCAAAAAATAATTTTAAAAATGTTAAAACCAAAACACTTCAAACAAGCAATACTCCAATTCAAAAAATCAATAAAATTTAAAGGAAAAAAACTAAGAGCAAAATAGAAGAGGAATTCAGTCAACTTCAATGCCACTTCGTCAGGAGGAGGAACACTGAAATCAATCGCAATCTCTTCCACAGAAATCATTGCTTTTCTGTATCCACAATTAGCCGATGAACCATTTCAATGTATTTTAATTATAATAGTTCACCCGAAAATTCTGGCCTTTCCCCAAAGCAAGGAAAAACAAAGTAACTTCTAATTAATTTTTTTTTTACCTTTAAATAAATAGAACTCTCTTCAAAGAACTGAAAACGGATAATGTTCTCTTTGTTTAAAAGTAAAATTTTCATTTGAGTTTTTCCCTAAAGTATCTTATATCACATACGTTTCCAATTCTTTGAAATTCTTTCATAATTTAGGGGCAACAAAATTTTTAGAATTTAGGAAAGCACCGAGTAACAAAATTTTGAGAATTTAGCGGCGGTCAAATATTTTATATTTAGAGTATCCAGTAAAAAGATTAAGAAGGGCAGAGTTTTGAGAGTTTGGGAAAGGCACGAGACTGAACAATTTAAGGGCAGCAAATTTTTTTAGAATTTAGAGTAGCTCCAAACAAAAAAATTTAGCGATGACAAACTTTGTAGAATTTAAAGGAACGACAGAGCAGTGGAATTTGGGAGTGGCAACATATTTAGAATTTAGAGAAGCACTAACCAACAAAATTTAGTCATGGTAATTTTTTAGAATTTAGTGGAGTCACGAGGAACTCACACTTTAGTGGAGTCACGAGGAATTAAGGGGGAGGCTAAATTTCTAAAATTTAGGAAGACGCCGAATTAGGCCGCAGAGATTGCACAGGACGGCAAAACGCCTAGCGCCGACCCTGCTGGAGCGGAAAAGTGAAACGGAGATACAAAGTGAACGCCACAATTCTACTGTAATACAAAGAGAATGATGATTTGATGATGGAAGGATGACAGACAATGAATGGAGAGGATTGAGATGAAAAGGGAAAACATTGTGTTAAGGAGGCAGGTTTTTAAAAAATGAGCGATTTCGTGAGCTTTTCCGAGTGGCGGAAGGAGGCGGAAGTAATACTAAAAAGGCGATACTTGAAACAGTCTCTAAGTAGATTTCAGTTTTGGAAACATTTCTCGTTTTGCACAGAAAAGCAAACTTACTCTAGAACCCTTCTACATAACGCCTCCTTTTCCAAGATTTGAACAATTGCGATACTCAAATTCTTCGAATCTTTTGTCAGAGCAGTTTTTTTTTTAAATCTTTCAGAATAATTAAGCACATTGTGTATTATTCTTAATTACTTCCATTGAAGCTCAAGTCGCGAAAAACCGTTTGCGTGAATTGTGATGATGCTGCTTAATTTATTCAGAGCGTCTTCTAAAAATAGTTTCGTTCGTACGGCTGTTTTTTTTTTTTTTTTTTTTCCATGTCTGCTGGCAACCGCTGAGCAGACGTCATCTCTGAAGATACAACAACCCTATCGGGAGACAGGTTCGTTGCGCCGACTTCCTCGTTACACTTTTTTTTTAACCATAAGCTTAACGGTGAGATTGCCCTAACCGGGGGATCTGTTTCCCGAAAGCATGAACTGCCGTGCCTCGTTATTTGTTTATTTTATAAATGTCTATTGTTTT
>KK116494.1:93246-125819 GCA_000611955.2 Stegodyphus mimosarum
CGACCCAGCTTTACGTCGGTGAAATTTTAATTGAGTTTGTCCATTCTATTACGACGTAGGTAATAATAAAAAATTCCGATCTCAATATATTTGGCAAATCTCCACCTTTAAACGTTGTACTGAAAACCCAAATTCGATTTATCGCACGTGTGTAAAAGTGCAATAATCGCCTTAAAAATCCATTTCAGAATGATTCCATTTTTTTCAGTAAATTTATTTCATTATCGTATTTAGCCTTCTGTTTATTCAAGATTTTCATTGATGTAGTATGGCCTACCTGAGTATCTATGTTTTTTATGATATAATCGAGGGTGTTTTTATTTTTTTCCAGCATTCGCAAGCAATTAGGAATTTTGTTTTATTTACAGACTTTTTGTTAATCTTGTTCTTTCTATTCCCCATTTAAAATGCCTTTTGCTGTTTTTTATGTAAGAAAATATATTTTTTTTATATCTTTTCGCATTTTGCATAGTAACCAGTAAAGTGCAACTTCGCACCATCTTATGTAAAGTTTTCGTCAAAAAAACTCTAAATATTGGAGGTTCGATCCGGATATTGCAAGGTTTGCAGGCCAAATCTGGACAAGATTAAATATTCTACTTCCACCCTGCCAGGAGTGAAATAAATTGTGCCATCAGTCCATGGCCGTATTTAGGCTGAACTGAAAGGCCTGCAGCTTCCCGAAACTGAAGTTTGTTTTTAAATGGAATACAGTGACTACTTAAATTAAAGCTCTTCTTTCCTACTGACGATTTCCTCAGTTTAAAATGCAAGAAAATTACAAAACAAAATTAATCAAAGAGCACAAAATTTAGAATATCTAAATATTAATATATTTTGCATTAGAATCATATTATGAACCAATTGGATAATCTGTAGCATGCAATATAAAGCTAATTAAAATCAATTTGGAATTCTTTTGAAATGATGCCGCCTTGAAGGGAAAAAAATTTGGGGGGGAGATTTTTGTCTCATTAGCGGCCGAGCGGATAAGATCGCTGAACACTCGTAGTTTGATCTGATTTTTAGCTTCCTTTGAACAGGATATGCCACATGTATAGGAATTTTCGTCTCCTTCTTTCGTTAATAAAAGTAAGTTTTCTTTAAAAAGTCCTCCATTCGTATCGTTTTTATTATTTATTTATTTAGAATTATAATTAAAACTGTTTTTCCCCTTTGCTACGCAGACGAATTTGAAGAAAAGATACGTCGGAAAAATAAAAATAAAAGAGCGCGTGCATTTAATATTTAATAAATAAATATCTCGTAATTGTTGTGTTGCCATCCAGAAAAATCGAGAAAATAGGTTTTACCAGAATGTTCTAGTGAATAATTAAAAAACTTATAAAAGCCGAATTAAAACACCTCAGCTCAATTGTAGCTGTGTTAAGGGAACTGTTTGTTTACATAATGCTGTTAGTAATTGTAGCGATTTCGTTGTGAGGTAAAATTAGTTTCTCTGAGGAAATATTTCAGCATTTTGTTTTATTTATTGTGAAAATAAGTTTCATTAACTTTTGATCGACTTGTGCATTCAATCCATTACGAACCCGTACGCAGGCAACATTATTAACGTTTTCATATATATCTAATTACTTCGCGTTTAGTAGAATCCTTTGACATATGTTTAGTCAATTGACGAATAAGAAAAACGAGCGAAAATGATTTATCAAGGCCTTTTTGATAAATCTATATATATGCTTATCTTCCGGACAAGGCTGTCCTTCATAATAAGTTAATATTATCATTCTTAAGTGCTCTTCATTTTTTAATAAAACATTAAGTATCAGCTTGAAAATATCTTTCAATTGCAAGTATTCTTTTATTTATTCATTTTTTATAGATAAGCTAGAGATAGAATGCTTCAAATTAGGTGTAGATGTTACGACGTTTAATGTCGCGTGATAAGATCACATTAGTGAATGTGTGAAATGACTGAAAGGTATACTTATCATGTCTGCAAAAAAGCAGGTAAAATATTGATACTTATTAAAGGTACGTTTAACAAGAGGAATGGGCAAGATGATCGTAAGCTTCCAAGCAAAAACAGAGGTGTAGCCAGAGGAATGGGGGTCTACCCCAGGTGGCATTTTTTTGCGTGAAACATCGCTTTATGGAGAAAATTTTAAAAAAAAATAAAGAATAAAACAATCAAATGGCTCAGAGTTCGCAGAAAAGGACGCTTTTAAAGTTTAATATGCTTCATCAGCAGAGATTATTAATAGAGATACCCCAGGTTTTATTGTATATCAGCGAAACGATTTATAACGTATTAGATGAATATGCTTTTTGCCTAACATGGGAACTTTATATAGCTTCTGTATATTTAAAAAGTGAAAAAATATATTATGTAATTCTATAAAAATATTAAATATGTCATGAATTAAATGCTTTTTATTTAAATCAATCAGATTAAAACGTAAAAAAAATATTCTTAAGATATATACTGTTTTTAAATAACTTAATTTATTAATTAATAACGGATAGATTAAAGAACATTATCTTACGTTATTCTGAATGGCAACAGACTCGAATGAAAAGTGAAACAACGGAAAATAGTATTTCGAGGCTAATAGCCCTTTTGGCCTATTAAAGTTAATCACAGTTTGTTATTTCCAAAATTTCGATTTGGCTTTGCGAAACTTATCCACAAACTTTCTTTAAATGGCGGAATGGATTGTCTTAGAACCCTTTAACTTCAATAAAAATATGCAGTCATTAGTTAATGAAATTGATTTTTATACAATTTTTCCGAAAATTTTCAAAATTCTAGCATCTAGTTTTTCATTTGATTGTCTTCGCTAGACGGCGTTACGTTCGCTTATAAATAGGATTAATTTTTTTATAAATACGATTGTTTCTTCTTTTGCCTTTGTAAAAAAATTATTTCTGAAGGACCTATATAGTTCCAGAAACATTAACACGTATTCTTAAACGAGAGATTATAAAATCTCTCTTTTAAAAATGACGTGTATTTATTTAGCTTTTTGGTACAGAAAGGATAAATAATAATCATCGAAGAGCTTGAAACATAACTATAACATAATAATACATGATTAAAAGTAAACAGAGTTATTGTCTCCTAGATCATTAACCGAAAACTATTTGAATAAGATCCGTGACCGTAGCTGATTTGAATTAGATCCATCGTACAAGCAAGTCATTTAAAAGAGGATGTTGAAAGCTTAGTGTTTTCCCTTTCGTTTCATCCGATCATTATCGTTCCAACTCTCCACTTTCATTTCTTGAGATAAGTTATTTAGTAGATAATAGTCGTTATTTTGATTTAGAATCAAACACGGATTGAATGGGTGATATTTATTATATCGATTTATAATAAAACATATATTCGTTTGTGATATATCGCGATGATATAATCAGTGTCGCAATGATATATGTATTATAATTTGAAAATGGAAAAGAAGTAGAAAAATTTTTAAAGTAACGAATTTTAAAATTTATTTAAAAAGGACTTAAAAGTAAAATCCTGTGCTATTGCTGCAAAGATAAAATTTAATTTAATATAGAATATACTGTTGTGGAAATTAATAATTTGAATTTACGAATAATTAAAATGCAAAACTAAGGAATAAAACAAGGGAATTATTGCTGATTCGTTAGAAAGATACCAAACTTATCAAGGGGAACTGTAACCTCTCTGCACAACCACCAACAATTCACGCGGAATGCGTTTTGTTATATCGCATTTCTAAACAAAATACCAATTCCAATTTTATAAAATATGAATTTAAATCTTAAAGAAGTTCAAAAATGTGAAATAATTCTACGCGCGGAGAGACAGTAAGTTTCAATTAATTTTAAAAACAGATATAGTATTCATACAGAGAAAATATATGAAAAAAAAAGCAAATAAAAATCAAGATGCAAATGATGTGGAAAAAAATAAACAGGAGGTAATTTTGATGTATTAAAAGACCAGAATTAATTTTAAATTTTACTTACATTTCACGGTAGCAAAAGGAGATTTATAAACGACGCTGTCTCAGCATAAAGTTTTAGACGCTAAGGGTTGCCACGAGTAAAGTTCGGAAGAGTCTCGGATTTATATATATATATATATATGATGATGATGATATGATTTAGTTCCGTGCAATAATTTGATATGAGATGAGAGCTTGACTAGGGAAGCCATTATTTTGCAGTCGCGAGTGGATTGAGGTTAGAAGGTTACTGAAAATATCAATTACGTAGTGGAAGATGCGAAGAACTTTTGAAGACTCACAAAAATCACTTGATAATCCAAATATCTCTTTGGTACTTGTTTATCGCCCTATGGCATGACACATCACAATGGGGCCAATCTGCACTCCACAATTTTGGTGATGACGCAGTACATTGAATGCATACATGGTACTTTTAATGGAAGCAGCTAAGCAAGAGATGTCCTTAAGCTAGCAAACGTAGGCAGAGAAAGAGGAAGGGTAGGCCAAGTGGTCACGTTACCAAGTCACGTGAGCACAAGATGACATCTGATTGGCTGCTTACATTCGATCTAAAAATTAAACTAAAATGCAAATACAAGAGAAAACAATATAAAATTCTAAAAAATAAATACATGGAGGCAGAACTTCTGTATGCACTAGTCACGTGGGAGGTCACCCTCCCAAGTGCAGGCTTTGAGGATGCTGCTTCGTTTGTACAAGAGTTCGTACAATCAAGGAATAATTAAATAATATATAGCAGTTAAGTGAGAAAGTTCTGGTTGCTATTCAAAATGAGTGCAGAAAAAGGACGGAGATGTCTGTCCTCATGCAATATTTCCTAATGAAATAAATTGAATAAATTTATATGTCCACAATCTTTAGTTTTCCTGAAGAATTTACCGATGAAGACATTCAGTGGATTAATTTTCAAGTCCTTATGGAACACTTGGTTCCGCAAAATATAGTGACCGTTAGTAATCAAGAGGGAGGATAGTTCGATTGCAACGGTATTTGTAGTAAAACTTTTCGTTAATTTGATTGGCTAAAACTTAGGACAATGCAGGAATTTAAGAGGTCATAATGCGGAATTAATTTTCATATATGACGCAGTTTCGAGAAAGTTATTGATAGAGAGGATGTACCTAAATTAAAGATAAGCAATTAAGAGGCTTTTTAAGTTATAATTTTGATTTGCGTATTTCTTATTTTGCACAGTCCAAAAATATGTAAATCGTCTTTATAATGTAATTTAATAATAGCCTTTTAATTTGGTCATTTCTAGATTAATCAATGCCGCAAAGCTTGCGTAACGCTTATGACGGAGTTATTTCGGAACCCAAACTCTTGAGAACTGAAACCTTGGTAAACCAAAACCTTCCTCTTTGGTGAGCTACCGTATTAGATTAATGCTTACTTCGATTGTAACTCTGTTGCTGCTTAGACGTCATTTCGCTATGTTCTATTCCTGTCGAAATTTCATTCAAAATGTAAATGTTCTGAAAATAGGCACGATTAGATGGCCAAGTGAGCTGTGTGTGTAAGATAAAAAATATGTAAATCAAAATTATGATTTCAATTATGAATAGTCCCTTAATTTTTTATTCTAATTTGGATATTTTCCCTATCTGTTCATGTTATCGCAACAATAACATTGTTCGTTTCACATATATGGAATATGCACAATTAGTATGTTAAGTTAATTGTGGCCGCAAAATTTTTGACGGTTGAGTGTATCATCGCGACATTGAAATATTGAATAGTGAAAGATGAATATATTTTATTCGTAATATTTATTATTTTACTTTTGTAAAATTATTTGAAATGCAGTTATAAATATACTGGTAACTCGGTATACATTATTAATCCGTTCCATATCCTTGCGCATATACTAAATTAGACGGATTCCAAACGCAATTTTCCAGCAAGAAATAAAGAAAATATAATTAATCCTTTAAAAAAAATTCTGTTTTATTATTATAACACTGTTAATTGCTAAAATACAAACACATTGGGGAGCCATCAGCAGCGGAGCGGTAAAATGGCTGAATACTGGTACTTCTGACTTGATTTCGATTCTAGATGAAAGGGCTGTCTTCATGAGCGTTTTTGTGGTTTTCCTTCGTGTAACGTGTATACGAGCCAGTTTCCCATAGAAAGTCCCCCCCCTTAGGCAGATAGCCCTAGTATGCTTTGCCATAATCAACTAAACCAAACCAAATGCAGTGGGTGATCATCAAATCTATTCAGTAAATCATAGCTGCCGACTCTTCTGGTTTTTCATCGCATCTCCTGGTCTGTCGGTAGGTCACCAAATCTCTGTTTTTTAGTCTTATTAAGGAAAATGTTTCCTAGTACTAAATTAAATGTATTGAATTAATAAACTTAAATTAAGCCAATTCCATTCCAATATTTGTAATGATTTTTAGGAAAATTATTATTAAATTTTATTTCTTCTGCATTGTATTTTTTTCTTACAAAATTTTACTGATCTATTTAAATTTTATTTGATCAGAATTGTCTTAATATACTATAGGCATTTGTAGATTTTTATATGAAGATTCAAGGAATATTTAAGGAGTTAATATTTGTATTTAATTTTATTTTGTTTCAATAAACGAGACTACCAAGTTTACCCGCAAAGATACGATGTGTATTAATTACTAATTTTGTTTTCAGCGTATTTAAAAGTATTTTGATAAATAATGCTTGACTATTTGAAATTTTCTTTATTTAAAACTTAAAGAAAATTAAAATTATCATAAGAACATAAAATTTAGAATATCTAATTATATGCTACTGTATGTTACATCAAAATGATATTACAAATAGTTCGATAACCTTAATCGTGCATCAAAGTTACTTTAGTCATTTTAGCGTTAATTTGCAATCGTATAGCTGCTCAGCGTAAAAAAACTTTCCATTTTTTCCTATTTTTTTTTCAAAAATATCCCGTTTTTTAAGATTTGAAGTTTGGCAGCAATGCAAATGAAACAGAGGCAGAAAAATGCGGAAAGGAATTTTTTGGTCATATTTAGTCAGAGTAGTTCTGCATCTAGGATTAAAAGGCTTAGATAAACCTTACCACTGTGTTTAACACCAGAATCTTTCCTATTTGAGTTATTTTACTCTTTGAATTATAAGTTTGCTTTCTTTTAATAACCTTGCCAGTTTTGTTTTTGTAAAATATCCCTTTGAAAAAGTTACATAACGGAAGATGCAATGTCCTTGGCTATATTTCTGAAAGTCCCAAAATAGACGCCAACGCATGCCCCTAAAAAACTTGGAAGTTCTCGTGTCTGAAGACCTTGTCGAATAGACACAATATTCTGTCTAAAATAGTAAGCGAGTGAATTCCCCAAGTTGATTATTTGTAACAGTTTCTTCCTAGAACGGTGCCAAAACTGTCCTAAATGGCCTTCCAATTGATTTGTTGTGCAGTTTTCGCTCCATTAGATTCACTGAGGTGTTAAAAGTTACACCCCAGAAGTGAAGAGACGTTTTTAGAACTTCCGCGATGAAAAAAGAATCTCGTTCTGTGTTTCACTTATTACGTTACGTTCTAAATTATTACATCATTTGGTATATTCTTTTATGTAATATTTTTTCCACATAAATGATTACTACACAGAGGGTAAGATGATTAGCGAAGAGCTACCATACCAATAAACCTTGGCCCGCATCCTAGCTGTCTGTCTTTAAGTCCTCTTGACTTGTTGATGATAGAGGCAGGTCCTTGAAAATGTCTGCCTGAAGAGAATGCGGCGCAGGATCGGCATGGCTTAGAGTAAACAACTTCTCAATTTGCACACACGATCGAAAAAGCAACAATTTCAATCCTCTGTATGTACTCTAAAATTAATGATACAATCAAACACTTTTCCTCCTTAATAATCTGCTATTGCTAATTGCTCCTTATCTGCATTATGAAAATGTCGATTGTATGCCGGTGTCTATTCTACCCAGTGGCCATTGTGGTCGGTTGTTGCTAACTATAAACCTTGTCTACGTTTTGAAAATGTCGGTTGTATGCCAGTTTCTGTGGTGTCTCTATGTGCTGGCTGGGCAGGTAATAAATGAGATTTGTTTCAATATATCGGAAACTATCGATTGTGTGCCGTTATCGATCTTGACCATTGTCAGTCGTGTTGTTAATTATAAGTCTTGTCTTTGTTGTGGAAATGTCGACTGTATACCAGTCGATGCTACCCAGTGTCCATCGCGTCACTTAGTGAAATGTGCACGTGTTAAATGTGCTTTGTCTATACTATAGGAGAGACCATGCCGATTGTATACCGGTGTCGATCCTACTCAGTGTCGATCGTATGCCGATGTGGACTCTGTGCAGTTGATAAATGTGTTTTGTATGTATATTATAGGAGGTAATATGCTCTCACAAATACAATAAAACTATTTTTTTTTTAAATTGAAATTGGGAAAGTAGTACAGATACTGCCCACATCGAATATCTAAAGTCACTGTATAAAGTATTTTATGTTAATTAACCAATTTTTTTTATGATCTGGATCTTTACTATAATTTTTCCTTTCGGTTAGGCCTCACCAGGATGCAAGCGAGTTTAAAAACATGTAAGGCGAGGGGTTTTAATGCTTTAAATATAGATCTCCTGTCCGAGGCACTTGCAGCTTTACTTTCTACAGCCCAGCTCTGCTGCTAGTTAAAATTCCGGCATTATCCATTTGCTAGCCGACTTTAAATCGCGCCCTTAAAGTTTGAGCCAGCTTAGCTAGGTCAAATTTCTCTAGTCTTCGGCTGTGCTGCCTTTTAAACTGTAAATTCAACTTCTTATTATTTTAATCCCCCCAGGCGGCGGAATTTCGATTGTACTTTTAACTTGTGTCTTCTGTTCAGTTCATAAATAAATATGTTTAACATTTTAAGAGAGCGATTAAATCGCGTCACAGTCTGAAGGACTATTGAGTCAAGAACCGTTATGATCCAAATTTCTTTTTATCTTTTCTCATGTGCTGGTGACTAGGTAACTTACTATGCAGTGTCGATCCTGTGCAGTAACTGTTCTACACGCTACTGTGCAATGTCGGTTGTGTGGGAAGTAGATCCTGCACTATATCGATTATACGCAATGTGAATGCGTCAGTTGCGGATTTATGTAGCGTCTATTCTACGCCGTGTGAACGTCAGTGTCATTCCTGTGTAGCATTCGATTCTACACAGTGTCGGTTCTATGCAATGTGAATATGTCAGTCTTGATTGTATACAGCGACGTTTCTACACAGTGTCGATCCTGTGCGGTGTCGATTCTAAATAGTGTGAATGTGTTACTGTCGGTCCCGTGTAACTTCAGTTCTACACAGCGTCGATCGTGCGAAGTGTAGGTTCTACACAATGTGAATGTGTTAGTGTGTATCCTGTGCAGTGTCAGTTCTACGCAGTGTGAATGTGTCAGTGTCGGCCCTGTGGGGCGTCGATTTTACAATGTGGGGATTCTTTGCAGTTTCGGTTCTACGCAATGTGGATGTGCAAGTGTCGATCCTGTGTTAGTTCTACCCGTGACAATCTATAAATGTAAGCTGGTCTGGTTTTCGTGTACATGATCTTTTCGACTGTGATTGTTACAAACAATGAATCCGTAGGGTAAAAATGCATCGACACTGGCGACAACTGGTGAGAACTTGAAAAGCGTTTAAAAGACTTGTGAGGTTTATCTTAATTTTATTAATAGCTATTTTTAAGTTTATGCATCTTTCCTATCGCTTCTAGTTTCAGCTTGCAATTTCCTACCAGAATGTATTTTCTGAAACCCGGTTATTGCAAATGAGTAAAGAGTAGTATTCAAGTGGATGTTTCACCGACTTCGAGAGAGAGCCTGAGTTCCTGACTAGCGCGCGTTTGCTTTTTGGCTACGTCTCTCTAAACTATTGCTACGCTCGGCCGTACTTTAGGCCCTTGTTTAGCTTCGCCGACTTAATTAAGATTTAGGGGCCAACTACTTAGAATCTTGATAGCATCGGCTATATTTTTCAGTTAGTTTTAGTTAAGCTCAGTTAAGTTTAATTTCATATTAATTTAAATTCAAGCCCAAGTGGAGGCTGTGCTGTACGTCCCGAGTTAGGAACTGATTGTATCATATTTATTCTGAGCACTAATGTGTGGTTATTCAGTCTTACGTCAATGTTCACACACTTGAGTGATTATTCGCTTATCAGTGTTCATGGGGTTTCAAGGATTGAGCACTGAATTAAATAAGTAAACCCCGCAGACTTTTCAACAGCTTTTTAAGTTACCTATTCCTCTTAAAATCCAAACCAAAAATAATAATGAGAACATGTATTAACTGAGTATCTAATTTATTTCTGAGATATTAAACGTCCATCCATAGAGTGTAAAACGAAAGTAAAGCACTCATAGTGAGTGACTGAGTGTGATGTGGGCTTTTATATATGATATGAGAGAATGTAATAATGAACTTTTTGAGGAATTATATTACGTTCATAGTTAAAATGATATAAGAATTGAAAGTGAAAATTTCCTTGATTGGTTATATTTCACTATAAAGGCAAACTTAAAAAAAATTTTTAATGCAGAAGTTGCTTTCCTACTCAATTCGTTAGTTTAAATTAATTAATTAATTTTTTTTTTTTAGACGGGAATTCTATGTATAAAAAATGACTCCCCAGATAAGCTACTTGGAGTTTCATTTTTAAGTCCGAAGCTTTCAGAGAAATAGCACTTTAAAAGAAATATGCTCAGTTATTTTATTAGCTGTCCTTCCCTTCTTAATGATAATGTAATAAAACTTAACAATTATAAATAAAATTTTAAAAAATAATTAAATTGCTAAAGTTAAAAACCAGATTTAACGATTGAGGTGAGAACACCCTAATAGCGGATTTAACGATTTATGACGTCAGCGCATCACGTGATTCCTTAAATCCCGCTTAAGGATGTGATTAAATGTAATATGATTTGAGCAATAGATCCCATGCATTTCTCCAGTCGTCCTTTCATTGGGAGAAAAATGTAAGGTGAGCCCCCGTGCGTACTGTCGTGATGTAAGTAGTTAGGACCTCCAACTATCAACTGAAAGTTGCGGTATTTTTTTGCGCATTAACTCCCCGTCAGGTTTTTAGCGCCGGATCTTAAAAATTTCGACGTGTAAATTTTCTCTTCCTCAGTGCGTTCAAAGAAAGAGCTTCCCTAAAACAGATTTAGGTACTATTTTATTCTCACTAATAAAGTCAAATCCTCGCAAACTACCTGCAAATGTTACGCCTAACTTTCCCTTCTAGTTGTTGGCCTTATGCAAGAACCGACCCGTCGCAACGAAGCAAACACGAGTTCATATTAATCTACAATTTCGCTCGGCTGCACGTTCTGTAATTATTTAGGGATGATTTGAGGCCTAAGTAGCAGAGGCAAGAACTAGAGAGATTCAAGTTGTAGGAAAATGGAAATGAAGATACATTTTTAGATACTGTAATATTAACATTATTTACTGAAATTTGGGTTTCTTTTAAAGAAATAATATTGTAATAGTTACCAGTAGTGTATCCATGACTACTTGTTATGTTCTTAGTGAAATCCCTTCCTTCGAAGATAAAATTATTCGTACAATTTTCCCCTCACGATTTTCGGACGGTGAAATTAGTGAAAGGAGGGGGAATTATGCGAGGATCCGTAATTACGGTACCTTTTCAAATGCTTCCATAATTTCAAAATTTCAAGTTCATATTTTTTGTAGACATGCGCTAGATTAGACATAAACGTTAAGTAAAATTATTTAATTGCATGCTTAGTTTATCTTTTAGAATTAAAGTCATCTTTCAGTAAGTTGTCGCTCAAAAATTTTCCGGATTCAAAGAAAAAAGAAACCGAGAACTCTCCAGAAAAGATAATTTTAGGAACAAAAAGATTTATGGCGAAAGGAAGAAACTTTTTGGCAACCTTTTGTTCTTTCATTCTCCGCATTTAGTCAACCGAGACCTTGACAGCCCTGAATCTAGGGGGGTGGCGTAAAATGTACGTCACAGAGAGAGAGAGGAGGGCTAGATATAACTGGCTGTCAATTTTGATTCGGTCGTGGCCATTTAACAGCGGCAATTGAATAGAAGTAGATGCGTTTTAATAGAATTTCATCACCGGTCGTTGACATTTTGAAGCTTAAGTTTCATTGTCGAGAGTTTCCTTTTTGTCTTTAAAAAAGACTTAAATCTTTTTACTGAGTTTTCTGAACCTTGATACGTGCGCCGTAAGACTATGTTATTTTATTGCAAACTTTTAATAATACGCTTATTAAAAAGTTTGGTATTTCAATTCGTCTCTTCAATACCTTTTCAGCTGGCAAATTGACACTTGAGCTCGAAAACTAGTACAGTACCCCCATCCGGGACAAGGTTTAGTGGGGCAGATTACCGTACCGATGCACCCGGATTCGAATCCCGGGGAAAATATGGATGTTTGTTAGCATACAGTGTCTGTGCTGCAAAAGGGCAATGAAAATACACGGTGAGCCAAAAGACCTGTCGAGCGGCTGGTACTGCGGGCAGAGGAGTAAAAAACCATCGGAACGCCCTCCTCCGTGTTTTTCCTCTCAAAATTGAGGCAGAGCGACACGGTTAATTCGGTGAGACTATATCCGGACACTGTGGTGAAATTTTAGTATCTCATCCACTTACACCTGTATGTGATACTCTAAAATGGTAATTTAATCAAATTCTTATCCCCTTGATTATGAGTCATTGTTAAACACCTAACCTGCTGAGTTCCACCCACCTAACCTTCATAAATAAAGTGAGTCATTCGCTTTATTTATGAACTTTGGGCTGAAAGATCTGAGCTCAGTCTTACCTGTAACAAATATCCTCACATAACAAGAATCAGACTTCCAATGTATTAGCAAAATCAAGTCCCAAATCCTACACTAGTGTGCAAAACTTAAGCAACAGGTATTCGTGGAATCAATCAAACAAAAAAAAAAGACTTTATTGAACTCATAGTATCGTTACACATAATTGTCTGTACAAGAGAAAGAACAACAGGCAGATGTTCCTTAATATGGCATATGCCCTTCCCTTACTGCAGTGGTTGCTTCGCACCGTCTCTACATACTCAGCACTAGATTGTTCAACAGATCTTCAGGTAACAGGGCCCATTCCTCAATCAGCATCTGTTTCAGTTGTTGGCGGATGTAATCGTGCCTCAAGGCATCTTCGAAAAGCATCCCACACATGTTCTATGGGATTTAAATCAGGGGTGTACACTGACCAACCCATTCGAGTGATGTCTTCACTTTCCAGTAGCTGTTGAACAGCAGGAGTCCGGTATGGCCGTGCATTGTCATCCATAAAGACGAGTCTGCTCCAATGGCACCTCGGAACAGACGCACATGGAGAAGGATCACCTGCTGACAATAGCGATCTCCGATTACAGAACCTTTGTCGAAACCGTTGAGCTGTCCGCCCGCTCAGCATTTATGCCTACCCAGACGAGAACTCCAGAACTAACGTGTCGGTCTCTTTCCGTGATGTTACTGGGATGAAACCGTGTCTCGAGCTCTCTCGAAATCAACTCGCGTTGAGAATCGCTTGTGGTAGTAAAACGACTGTCATCCATAAAAAGGATACGGCTCCATTGATGAGATGTCTGGTTTTTGTGCTCCTTGCAACACTCTAAACGGTGGCGTCGATGGCCAACTTTCAAAGGGATGCAGCGTTTAGGATGGTCGGCGAATAGGCCACTTTTGTGAAGGCGTCTGGACACAGTAAACCGCGACACTTGTCCCGTTGCTGTGCACATTTGCTGAGCTGTGGCGCTTGTTGACTGGTTTCGGGCTTTTTTCGCCTGCAGGACGATAAATCGGTCATCCACTGCGGTTGTTTTCTTGGGGCGGCCACCACCAACCTTTCTAACAGCGGTACCTAAGTTTGGAAGGCTTTTCAAGAGTACGAAACGGCACTTTTGTTGATTCCGAATTCTTCAACTACACTGGTCACACTACACCTCTCCTCCAGCTTTCCGATTATTCTTCCACGTGTGAAGTCATACAGGTGATTTCTTCTAGCCATATTTTACGAAAGAACTCATTTGCACTTACAGCGAATGTCTTAATTGCGTGTCCGCCCATCCTTTTATTGTAGTCTTGAGTTGAGCGCGTTGACCGTACGCGTTTTGCATACGCTCACGTCGCCTGTGACGTTTTGTTCCTAACATTTGCATACGCATGACCTTTCTACTGAATTGCGTGGTCATTCAAGAACCCCTTTTCTGCAATTTCATGGCTATTTGATTAAAATTTTACATTGTTGCTTAAGGAGTGTACTTACGTAAAAATGCACACCAGTAGGAGTTACGTAAAAATGCACACCAGTGTAGGAGTACACCAGTGTACTTACGTAAAAATGCAAAATTTCCAGTGCAACGATCTCCAAAATATCAACTTTACTATATTTACGTAATCCAATATTTTAAGGTGTATACTAAACAGCTTGTGTTATTTATGTAACTTTGCCTAATTTTTTGTTATTACCCTCTCATGTTTAAATGTAACAACTTCGATGTATAACTCCAGTGTTACTTAGAAACAGCATATAGTCAGCTCAAGTTTTACATACTCTAACTGGTTAGTGTTTCATAACGGAGCATCAGCATAAAGCTCTGTGCACATCTTATGAAAATCAGTTTTTAAATTTTTTTGGGGGGGGACAACATCTATAAAGGTGCTTGCACTTTATGCAAGCCCAGTTTCCGTTTGCATTATTAATTCACAGTTGTCAATTCTACCGGTGTTTAATTTTTAGCCTTACTAAGGAAAATGTTTCCCAGTAATAATGAAATTTATTAAATTAGTGACTTTAATTAGGCAAATTCCATACCTCCACTTCTACTAGCTTTGAGAGTGATTTTTCTTATTAAATTTCATTTGATCTGAATTGTCTTAATCTACTGTAGACGTTCATAGATTTTTATATGAATATTCAAGCAATGTTTAATCAGTTAATATTTGTATTTAATTTTGAAATCTCGTTTCGCTCGGGTTTCTCGCAAAAATCTCATTGTTTTAAGATTTGCAAGGTTTGCTGCTATGCTGATTTAATTAGTTAATTAATAACAAGAGGGAAAATCTTAGCACCTTTAGGTAAAGTCCCTATTTGTTATTAATGATTTCCCTTAAGCCAATGCCTTAACGGCGTCATTCTTCTCCAGTGATCTATCTATATGAAGCCTTTGCACTCCTCATGTGTATAGTAGTTTGTCATTTCGGCGAACATAAAATGTAATTTATTGAAATGCCACTGCCACAGCATTCTTCCCAGGAATACAACCTGAAAATTCTTCTTTGGCAAAAACTTTCTCACCTTTATACCAGATCACCGTTTTTCATAAAGGTGCTGAAGGTATATTTCATTTCTTGGTTGATTACTTAATCAGCAAAGCAGGAGAAAAAAATCGGACTTTTATAAAAGTACTTCCATCCTTAGAAAGTCATTTTTTTCCCCTTCAAATTAAAAACTGATCTTCATAATGATGCGAAAAAATTTGTAATGCGACATCTTTCTGAAGGCAATCCGCCATCGCGCTAAACAATCGAATTGAGTCAAGAATGCCCCATTTCAGGCGTTCCCGATTCACCCTTTCGATAGGTGGCAATAGAAATTATACCATTTGAAGCTTCTGAATTTTACAAACACCCAAAATCGCTCAATTTCAGCCCTTTTATTTTTAATCTTTTGTTCTAGTTGGTGGATAAACATTGTAAGGTAAAATTCATATATTTGAAATTACTCCGGTTTGGTTTCTTTGATTACGACAAAGCACTCGAGAGCTATCTGCCTGAGTGCTTGAGGGGGGGGGAACTTTGTAGAGTACTTTCAAAGGAAAACTGGCTCATATACATGTTACACTTGGGGAAAACCACAGAAATGCCTATGCAGCTAGCCCGTTCGCCGGGATTCGAACCTCGGATCGAATTACCAGCGTTCAACGCTTTTAGTTATTCCGGAATAAACTGTGAGCGAAACAAGGAAACCCACCCAAAGAAAGGAGGCTTCTTAAGGTGCTTAAAGAACAATTTTTTCAGCCGGAAAACAAGATATAACAGGGGTCCTCAAGCAGCGGGATAATTTATCTGGTAATTATTTAGTTTTAGTTTATGAATATAAATAAACCACCTTTATTCAAATTTTGATATTTATCAACGTGTTTTCTATACCTTTAAAAACCAGTTAAAAAATAATCTAAATCAAAATAAGTGTATAGCTAATTATTTTTCGAGTTTGGGAAAGGATGGGCGAAAGAGGTGCATGGAGCTCCCTCCCCCCTTCGAAAAAAAGGGAACCACTGAGATACTAATATAATCTTGAATCTTTGTTTTGATAGCTTGTACTAACTCCGTTCGATAGATGGTTGTAAAAAATCGATTTTTTGTGTATGGTTTAATATTCTCCTTTACGATGACAGTCACATTTTTACCAACCTGGTAAAATAATTTTTCTTCTTTTATTGTAAACTTTGATAGCAGTATTACTGACGATTTTCACCATTCTTCGGAGTATTCTGTATAAAATACTTTTTATACAGATTTAATGGTAGCCAAAATCTCCAAAAGTTTTCTTTTTTCCCTTTCAACGTTTCAGTTTTCATGATACAGAATTCTCAGAATATTTTAACCTCGATTATTCTTTAAAAATGGTTTAGTTTTTTTTTTTAGTGTATTATATGTGATCACCGATGCCATTAATAGTTTATCTAAAGCAATGCCTAAACTAAATTTAAAGGATGAAACGTTCTTCTGACGTCACTTTAGATGCATTTTATGGTCACGTGAGCTTCCGTTTTTCACGCTGACCCTGAATAAAAAAGACTGACATGGGAATCATTCTAACTTATCTTACCAGGTGAGGGGGAAGTAGTGCGATTTTTAAAAAAGTCTCTCATGAAGCGTGAAAGGCGACATATAAATTTATACAAAGTTAAGCAATTAAAATTAGCACCAGTTTTAGAATAATATTGAATATAAAATTATAATTAAGGAATAAAACTAAAGCTTCTGCTCAATTATACGCTATATTTTTATAAAAAAAATTATAATATATAGAACTACTCTAGTTTGTATTTTACAGCGATATAATTCGGACACTTTCTACACATTTATAAAATAGTTTTTTCGTTTGCTAAATTAAATTCCAAAATTCTAAGATGTGCATCCCTTAAACTTCGTTAATGATATGTATTTTCATCTATCATAAAATGATTCAAATATAAGCGGAATAAAATGAAATTTAAAGTGCATCTATATGAAAAGTTATCTCGAATTAAAGGTAATAAAGACAAAACGTCAGTACAAAAGTAGTTCTAGATGCAAAGACAAGATTCCAGCATCTTGCATCAGATTTAATGATAACAATTCAGATCATGGAAAACCCTTCATAAGTAACAACGTAAACAACAATTTACATTATTATTGGAATTAGTTATATAGTAAGATATTCATTTATCTCAAATAAAAGAATAAAAGAGAAATAAATGTAATTTACATTGCTGCCAGTTGTATGTAAAACCTTTATAAGATAAAATCTCCACAACTAGCACTAAATTAGGATGGAATACTTATACTAAATGAAAATTTAAAAAAAAAAAAAAAAAGTTCCATTTGAATTCACAGCCTGGAAGTCCGCCAACACCCCCTAGAACTTAATTCTTATATCTTAAGGGGGGGGGTTGAGTTCCGCATAGAACCGAGCTCTTTGGCCCTCACGTGAAGCGATTTAAAGGGCTGTTCAGGAAACGTTTAAGTGTCTAGCAATATATGGCGCTAGTTTCTGAGTCAAGGAGTTGATCAATTTTGATGATTCCCGAATTCATTCGGACGTTTTTTGGGGGGGGGGAGAGCGGGCTTGTCGTCTGTACGTTGGGACAGAGTAACGAACTCTTTTTTTCCAAAACGGATAAATGGATTCAAAAGGACTTTTTTCGTAACTTCTATACATACGTGCATAGATATGTATCTTGCATAACTCAAAAACTATTAATCGCAGAATGTTTAAATTTTGTATATGGGACTGTTTAACATCTTACGAACGTTGAAATTTTGGCACAGTAGAATAAATTTATTTGCTTCTTTTTAAAAGAGGTTCTTATATTGTTCAACAGATGACGGACGCTACAGTTATTAACCCAAAGGAGCGCTACCTCAGAAGGGCTATTAATTTCGTTTTGGCATTTTGAGTTGAAATATTGGTTCACTTTAAATCGTTGCCACCAAATATTATAGCCCAGCATTATATTTAAAGAAATCAAATAATGAAGAATCTGCATAAATTTATATGTTTCTCGCATTGTGATAAAACAGCGGTAACTAGAGCCATCAAACTTTGAACAACGTAATCTTCCACTATGGGCATCTGGAAGCCCTAATTTGGAAATTGAAATTTGTTACGGTATCTAGAGCCATCAAATTTTGAATAAGCACCCGAATATCGGCAACTGGAACCAAATTTTTAGAATTTGTTTTATTATCTATTTCATATTATGTAAAACTTTAGCGAATTTTTGATTAAGGAAGTCCACGATTTCAAAGCAAGAAATGGCAACACTGTACGGGGGGGGGTTATCTCCGGCGTGCGAGACTGCGTATCGGAAATTCTAAAGCAGTGATTCTCACTTTTTTTTTTTTTTTTTTTTTTTTTCTTTCGCCACACACTTTTAACCATTCAAAATTTGGCGGCCCCCTAAGAAAACGATAAGTTTAAAGGTTGTGTATTTACCTATAATACACTGCATAAAATAGTTTATCATAATACAAAAACAGCAGTACCTTTATTAAGGGATTAATTACAAGTTAATAATAAGAATACTTTTAATGGGAAATTTGAGCTTGATGGTTTTTGTTAATTTCATTTATATTTAGTCGTAAAAAATGGCAATGCTACTCTCATATCGTCTTCTACATTTAACAGTCTCGTTCTTTTATTCCCTTTTATGTTGGTTAAAATAATACCGAAAATCCGAATTCACATAAATAAGATGTAGAAAATTGTAATAATATTTTTTAAACTTTTTTGCCCATCATGGGAAAAATCGCATCTAATGCTAATCCAGAATGAATTAATTGATTCTTTCGCATATTTTAAAATTAAATCTCGATTATTAGAAAGTGAAATTAATTCTTCTTCATTCAAAGTTAATTCAAATACAGAAGTATTCGTTATCACAAATGGATTACGAACCCCATCAAATTTTTTATATCTAAATTTGGGAAATTTAGGATAAGAAATAAATTTAAAACAATAGTTTATCATAAATAGAGGCCTTTAGTACGTAACAGTAAAAAAATATGTAATATTCATCAGCCAAATCATTTCTTTTATTAATGGAAGTACTGTAATCGCGAAAAATTAAATGGGCACCATATTTAAAGAAAAATATACATTTTGACCATTCTGGAATCCATTTGAACGATGTTTTTCCGTTACATCTGTACCTATGGGCAGAATAAAAGCCTCTTTTTCCCCAAGCCGATTATAAAATTGATTTAAAATGGATTCAGAAAAGATTTTTTTGTGACATCTGTACGTACATATGTATGTATCTCGCATAACTCAAAAGCGAGTAGCTCTAAAGCGTTGAAATTTATATATGGGACTGCTATAACATATAGTTACGGTTCTCCCTTTTTCTGTTCATTCGACTATTCTGTTACTCGCTTTAGAGAACTCAGTTTGTTTATTATTATATATTGCTAAACTGTACATTTTTTGCTCGAAAAGTGGTTGAATTATGTTGGTCTTGCGTTCCGGGTAAGGTTTTCATGCCTTTTGTTTATCTGCATTGGATAGTTGTAGAATTATCGACAATTTAAAAGTTAAGTGGTGCTAGGCCTAACGAAGCCGTCATTTGTTTAAATATGAAACCATTAGTAAGAATACTGAGTAAAGTTAGTTTCGTGCACCATTGTCAATGTCTTTTTGCACAATGGGACCAAAAGTTAATTTGCGTATTTTGTGCACCGAAAATTTGGTCTTCTTGGTTCGCCAATTGCTCGTAAAAACTTTAATTTTCTTTGTAAAATATATTTTTAACTCCTTTTAACGATATTTTATGTTCTGTGCTTTTGTGTATTTTATAGTTTTTAATGAATATGTTTTCAGTATTTCTGCCTTGCTGCGAAGTGAGAAATGAACTGATTGAATGAGAAATATATCTGTAATGAAATTCAAGGAAATAAGTTTAAATGAAGTGCAGCAAAAAGTGTGTATATTTTAATAGGCCGTATAAGGAAGTCATGTGGTGTCCACATCAGATTTTTTTCTTCTCCTTTTCTGTAATTTCCGTGGATAGTTTATTTTACGCTGCTTTATAATAATTTTTCCATTCTGCCGCAATAAACAACTTACTAATATTATTTACTACTATTAATTAGTTACTTGTACTCCGAGATTCTGCAATGAATCGGATACGCAAATGCATGAAGCTCTGTCAAGATGGTTATGATGCCAAAATCACTGCCAACTTGGCGATTTCTCGCCAATTCGGCGAGATAGCCATTTACTCAGTGTTAAATAAATGGTCATGCTCCTTTTTTTTCCGGCAGAGCATCGTCTCTTTCAAGCATTTCATGCTACATTATTTAAAAAAAAAATTCAATTTTACATGTAATTTCACTCAAGCTATTTGCATTTATATACAAAATCCGTAACATTATTAAAAGTTTACAGCGGCGAAAAGAGGGCAAGACGTTCCATCCTAGAGACACCATAGTTAATTATTCAAGGTGTATATTTCTAAATGCACTGAAAACTGAGGCTAAAATTCTGTTTAGTATTAAATTTCGAAGTTGGTTAACTGTGTAATTTTCCCCTTTTATCACGTTCTGCAGACGAGACGCTCTATTATTTTTCTGATACAAGAAAACGATAATTGTCCAGTTTTGTTTTGTCTGACACCCCACGCGACTCGCACGTGAATCGCTTATTAAAAGTATCGTCACGTGTCTGTTTTTTGCATCCCGTGTTACGCAATACAACGCATCGCTGCTCTCGAAAAATAGAATGGCTTCAACAGTTTGTCCGAGTTGAAAATAGCCAGGAAGCAATCTGCGGAATATGTGAAGAAACATCAGCACGGAATGGAACATAACCGAAAGTAGTTTGTAGGTAATGGACTTTTCAGGCTCCATTTGATGACCCACTTCTGGTATTTTGTTAAACTTGAGGAACAAGGATGGTCACATGTTTGGTATCGAAACCTTTCCGTCTTTTCTTTTCTTTTCCCTTTAGGATGGCCTCGATGGGCGTTGGCTGCAAATATTTGCTCATATAGCCTGTATATTTAATTTCCTGGTTTAGTATTCAGGTTATTGGCATCGGCGGTCAGCTGTTAAATCGCAGCGCTGAAAGAATGACCACCGCCGTAACAATTGGGAATAGATTTGATGTCTAAAGCGTATAAATTGATGAACAGTCAACTCCTCATTAGCTCGGCCCTGTCCTCTTTTATTTATTTATTTTATTAGCCAAAAAGGGCTATTAACTTCGAAATGGGGTTTTGCATCGAATCAGTTTAAATGCGTCGATTCACTTTTCATTTGAGTTTGTTGCCATTCCACAAGACTAAGATATTCGTAAATTAACAAACTAAGCTGTTTGAAAGCAAGCAGTCCAGCTCTTAAGAATATTCGTTTTGTTACTTCAGAAGTCATTAATTTGAATAATAAAAATGCATTTAATTCACGATCTATTTAATTAAAAGTATTCGTTATTTTCATAGAATAACGTTATGCACTTTTTTATTATTTATTTTATATTTTGTAAACCTTTAATGACTTTTTAATTAACAAACTCAACAGTATATCGGCAACACTGTACGGAATAAAGCAGTATCTCTAGCGCGCTAACCTGCCCATCGGCATTTCTAAAGATATGCTGTGTTTAAATATTTTGTAATTTTGCTGTCGAACTCAGTTTTATGCGGCGTAAGTATGAATAACGAGTAACGAGATATTTATTAAATAAAGTTAACATACAAAACATTTAATAACAGAATTTTTTTTTTTATCGAAAAGTGATATGCTTTATATCGTAAACTGAGAAAAGACTGAAAAATAAGAAAAAATGTATGCCAGCACTTAATATTGTATCGGGAGTTCTAAACGTGTGCCGCTTTTAAAATTTTTATGATTTTGCTGTTGAAACATGTGGCATAAGTGCAAAGAAAATGATGCTTAATAATAAAGCTAAAATGGGAATGAGCTAAAGTGGTCGAACAGGAGTAATTGCAACAACTGACAAGGTCGCGAGTGTAAAATACCTTAACAAACACTTCTCAGCGATCGCTAAAGTTAATTTTATTTATTAAATTTTTTTAAAGTTTATTGCGTAAAGATGGCGACATTATTTCCACAAACCATCAACATAAGTAAAAATTTATGAAAAGTGCGCAAAATAACAAATGATAGGACATGATGAGAAAGGAAATCTGAGATTTGTTTTTATTCGCAACAGTGCATAATTTATTTATTATACGTAATCAAATAATTAGCATATAAATAAAAGGCAGACCACATTCTCTCCTGGTTGTGAACCCGATATATATATAATACTTGGTGATTTTTCTTATATATTCACAGATAAATATTCTAGCAGTTAAATGAAATAGCAAAGGGGAAAAATTTGTTTTGCGAACCATTTATGCATGTATTTTTATATGCTGAATTACAAGTGACTTTCATTTTATCACAGTAACTATATAATTTGTTTGCTGTCTCCTTCAAAGTTTCTACCTATTTTATCGACATTTTTTTAAGTTCCTTTGATTTCAAAATTTTCTAACTATGAACTATCAGTTTTAAATTAATAACAGATTTTGTATATAAAATAAAAAAACTTTTACGTTCTTTGACGTAAAAGGAAAGAAATGAATAAAAGTCAGTTTTTACATTGCATGCCGTACAAAACGCTTAATATTGTTTGAAAAGCAAGACGTTTTCAAATTATCCATTGTTTCCTTCCTTAAAAAATTAGCATGATTTTCTAAACACTTACCTCTCTTTGAAAGGATTAGTCTTTAAAATCGTACCATTTTGAAGTTTTAACATCGCATTACGTATTAATTTAAAAGTCAAACAACAAAAACTAGCGTTATATTTTCAAATTTTCGCAGGACTAGTTTCGATGGATTTACCGAACCACCATCCTCAGCTGCAAAAGCGCAAGTAAACGCAAATGCTCTCGTTCATTTGCATGATTTTAGGTTTATTAGATATTTACTGGATTTATCTGTAATACAAAATAAGTCTGTGAAGTAGTTATATTAATTTTTTTTTTTTTTAAGAATAATTTCTCTAAAAATTGAAATGTTTTAAGGCAGCATTTCTCAATCTGTGAATCCTTGCTTGCCCTTGTGGTCCTCCTAACTTTCCAAAACAGACAAAAAAAGGGGGGGGAAAATGAAAAATCTGAAAGGTTTCAGATTTTTAATTATGTCCAAAGGGGCGTTTTTTAAACATTTTGTGTGTTACCTGTATTTATTAAATATCATGTTCTTCGCATTTAAACCATAAAATTCAGTTCAAGAGCAATATCGCAAAATAATTTTGTAAGGTTTATTATACGTTTTCTAACAGTTATTTTAAGTTTTGTATCTTTCCTATCTTATTCCAATTTCAGCTTACAATTTCCTGCCAGAATGTGAATTCAGAAACTCAGATAATGCAAATGAGAATGAGTACTATTATTTAGTCGTGACTTAACTGACTTCCACAGAGGGAGTCTGATTTCCTGACTAGCGCGCGTTTGCCTTCTGGCTACATCTCTCTTAGCTATTACTACGCTCGGCCATATCTTAGGCCCTTGCTAGGCTTCGCCGATTTAATTAATACTTAGGGGCAACTAGTTAGTTTTTGATAGCTTAGGCTATATTTCTTAAGAGCTTTAGTTAAGCTAGTTTTAGTTCTAAGTATTTAAGTTCAAGCCCGAGTGGCGGCTTATGTAAAGTTCCAAGCCGGAACTGATTGTAAATATACTGAATAATAAAGGGTTTTAAACCCTTCTTAAGTCTCACGTATTCTGTTCACACACTTAAGCGATTATTTGCTTATTTATAAAGTGTTCGTGGGGTTCGAAGCTAGAACTTTAGATTTAAAGAGTTGAACCTCATAATTTTAAAGTCAGTATATCTTTAAAATTTCCGATACACAGTCCCGTGGGCTGGAGTAAAAATATTTTTTCTGCACAATGTTGCCATTGCTTGCTTTGAAATCTCCGAGTTTGCTAATCAAAAATTTGTTAAGATTTTACAAAATATGAAATCGATAATAAAACAAATTCCAAATAGACGCCCATATTCGCAGGAGGATCACATTATTCAAAATTTGATGGCTCTAGGTATCTATGAACTTAATACCTATATAAAATATAACAAATTTTAATAGTGTATTAAAAATATAAGTGTACTAGTAGTAACATATGATTAAAAAAATTGCTTTCCGAAGGAACAGCAAGGTGGTTCACAAAATATAATTTATAAACATAATCTCTATTTGAAAAAAGTTTGAGAAACACCATGTTGTGATACCTAATCAAATAATATGAAACAGGAAAATTAATTCAATTATGGGTTTATAGTGGTAATTTCAGCTGTATGCTTTAAGCTTGATGATCAACATTAAAAAATTCTCAAAATGGGTTAAATTGGATCAAAACTGCAGATTTAGTATTTTAAATGTTCCTCTCATAGACATTTTAATATTTGTATTTTTTAGACAGAGTGACTCTTTAGTTTTATAGATATTCAGCTGTTTACTAATTACAATTACTTTTTACAACAAGAACAAGTGATACCTGATTGTATTAAGTGGTACTTAAGACACTAACTTAACACAGTTGCATGAAAAATATTAGACACTGAAAGACAAGGTTCACAATCAGAATCCGAAAACTTATTGACTTTAATTGCACTGACATCTAATAGCAATATGACATACTTAGGTATAAATATACAGTGAAACCTCTATATAATCATCCATAATTCTGAAAAATTTTCATATTTAAGGAGGTGGTTACTTCACAAAGCATGATTTTTAGTGATATTCAGTATCAATGTTTGTATTACCAGAATACCTAGCATACTCACTTACAGAGGTATAGCTGCCGAGGAAGGTTTTTCTGTACTTCGAACAATGGTTTGCATATTTTAAAATCATTTAAAAAAGTATATTTTTCTGGCGCTGTTTTTTAAAAAGTTTAAACAAAAATTTCATATTTTTTATGCTTAAGAGTCATTTATTTAGTTGTAACTTACAGGAAGCTATCTTAAATGCTCGAAAGTTTTAATTTATGATAAACAGCCTTTACGATGTGGTGCCCATTACATTTAAAATTCCTGTTATTTTTTAAAACTAGTTCAAATACTCTAAGCATATGTTTGCATGGAGTTGCATAACCAGCAAAATTTATAATTTTAAAAATATGAACTATGAAAACCAGTCTCTGATTTTACCTTCACCCTTAGATTTATTAAATCTATGATGCCAAAGAAATATGACGCCCGAAACTAAGCAATGACTTATTTAATCTGGTATTAAAATGGGTCCTTTCAAGTTTGGCTATATCAACAACTTATTTCTCAGTATCATTGGATAGAGAATTTGTAATTTTTATTCATTCTTAAAATATATATACATGAAAAAACTAGAATAAAATGTTTAGGTTTTTCAGATGAACTCATAGATACAAAAAATCTGAACTAATTTGTTTAATTTCATCAAGTAACTCTTGAAAATGCAATCAACGATTACTTAAAACTAACTGCAATTCAAATTGATACTCTTTGTTAAAAGAAGAAATAGAACTTTCTTCAAACATTTAGCGATAAATTATTTTTTGAACACATTTTTAATGTAATAGGAGTTTCAAACATAATAAACGGAATAGAATATGAGGATAATTTTGAAAGTGATTCAAATTAAAATATACGAAAAAGAGATTTTTAAATGCAAAAATAACACAAAAGAATTATTCTTGAATACATGTGATCTCGGATATCGAAGAAATTTGGCTTTAAGCTGAATATTCAAATTAATATACGCAGCTGATGTATCATTACTTGATTTTCCATGATTTATATCAAATGATATAACTATCACATATTAGTAAATGCATTTTATGAAATTTGCACTGAATTTACATTACAATACAAACTTAATAGCTTCGTATAGTAAGTACATCGTAGTTAAAAATATGTCTAAGTCATAACATTTCGATTATTGTCTTTGTTACCGCTGGTTGAAATGTAACTTAATAGATGTATTATAAGTTAGCAAACAAGCTTGTCCTGGATTAAAACTATCTTAACACAAAAAATAAAATTTACACTGAATACTTTTACAAATAACAAATGCTTAGTTGCTATCCGATTATATAATCATTTATGGCAAAACTTATCACATGCGTTAATGAAATAATATCCCATTTTTAGTTCATGTTGCAGTAAAGTGATTTTCACGATAATATATATATATATATATTACATTCACTTTCTCTTTTCCCTTGAGATTAATAATAACATATGTGTGTGTAATAATGCTATGAAAAATATTCTAACACAGTTCCCTCTGGTATTAATGATAACATGGATGGAATAATAAAGTTATGTCTGTCCACAGAATGAAAAATATGAATCTTCTAACGCGATATGTTTTAAAACATACATAAATACTTAACATGAGAAATTATTAGACTATACACAGTTAGACTATACACAAAATAAAGTAAAGAAATGCTAGAAATTTAGTAAAGTTTACAAAATCATGGTAAATTTACAAAGAAGCTCCTTCTTGGTGTTGCATTTTCAATGTCGAGCAGTGTATTACATTCATTTTCTCTTTTCCGTTGAGATTAATAATAGCATACATGGTGTAATAATGCTATGAAAAATATTCTAACGCAATTCCCTCTGGGAATAATGATAACATGTATGGAATAATAAATTTACGTCTGTCCATAGAATGAAAAATATGAAGCTTCTAACGCGATATGTTTTAAAACATACATAAATACCTAACATGAGAAACTATTAGACTATACATAATTAGTATTTAACATAAGTAACAAATTTACTCTGTTTCGAAATAAGAGCAGTTTAATTGCATACACTTGCATAGACGTGCAGATTTGTACTTGTGATGAATAAAAGTTGTTGTTTTACTAAATGGTACATAAGCTTTGTAATTTGAACACACAACAAAAGTTGAACACAGGTTTATTTAGACGTACTAGTACTAAAAGATAAACATTAATATAATTTAATTATAGATAGTGTAAAGAATATAACAAATACATTACATAAAATGTTCGTCAAACATTGATTAAAGTTCGAACTTACCTGGAGACAAGCGTCAACCATTTTTTGCTGTGGCGTCATTCAACTCTCCCTGATTGGTCAGCTTCGGCTCCGCTTCTAAACCACGTGATCAGACGTTACGGACAAATTCAAGGCAAAACTTCTCGAAAAATTCCTGTAAGTTTACAGCTCAGTGCGGTTCTGTATACGTTACAGGTATTTCCTTCGTAAACGTTCGCAATTCTGTAACTATACACGACTCCCCCCCTTTTTTTTATACAGTGTGCTGAGTTTAATTTGCCTAATAAATGCTTCTGCCGCAAGAGGGCGCTGCAGTGCAGCGATCGTGAAAATCCTTGAATTCAAAATCCCTGGCAAATTTTTCCTTCGTTCGTCTAAAAATTACTTGTGCCGCAAGAGGGCGCTGCGATGCAACAATCTATAAAATCATGATATGCGTGAATTTTTAGGTGGCTGAAGTGGATTAGGCTCAGATGTGTAATGTCTGAGCCGCTTTAAAAAACTATTATAACTAAAGGTATTAACTCGCGAAACCGGTAAACTGTACGAGCAGTCAGACTCATTTAAAAACTGCAGACACGTACGGGACATAATTTCATAAGACATTATACTCTGTTACTTTAAATTAGGCACCTCAAGGTCTTAGCCAGCCCTCCCCATTTGCGATCGTAACGCATGTCATACCATCTCATTTCTTCACCTCATTTTAGAATAAAATTCAAGTTATCCTTCATTCGCGCTCTTTTTATGAAGCTAAGCACGCTAAACGAAAATGAAAATAATAATAATAATAATAAGTTAAGCGACTCAAATCGTCTACTGCAGCTGTCGTTCCCATGGTTACGAGACAAACGTACGACAATAAGTAACCTTTAGGCTCCTATTTTTAAGCAACAGATTGCAGGGGCGTGACTTTTATCAAGATTTGCCCAATATGTAATATGAATACATAAACATTTTTCTTGGAAATACCACTACGAAAGCATTCCTCCCAAGGGGCATAACTCTTGAGAACTTTATCATGATAATCGAATTTGGTATGCATGTATAAGAAGTAAGCATGTCAGTCTGAAAGGAACACGTTTGTAATTATGTGTTACTTAATTTGCGTACAATTTTGGCATAATTTTTTCATGCTGTTACGAAAGTATCGCTTCATTTAATTAAATGGCTCTTGAGTTCTCTGTCATATTAACTATCTTAATTTTTAAGTAATTTATCAGAGAAAGGTTCCGATTTCATAAAATCTTGATTAATCGAACTGAAATCTGCAGAGTAACTTTTATTTATATCTTTTTATAATCAAAGGTTATTTATTTATATTTTATCCATAAATTAATTCTTAGAACGATTCATTTCTAAAATATGCAGCAAAAATTCAGGCTTTAAAACGATAACTGTGATTTTCGAAGCGGCAACGGTGGTCGAGCGGTAAAAGACCGCTGAATAGTGATATTTTGTCCGAGGCGAACGGTTAGGCTACATTGTTCGTTTTCGGTATTTTTTCTATATGTAACGTTAAAACAAGCCGGGTTTCCTGAAATTCCTCCCCGAAGGCACCCTCCCTCTTAGGAAGATAGACTTCATGTGCTTATGCACCATTCAAAATCTTCATCGATTAATGTATGTAATGCATTAAAGGTATTAAATTAGCATTGAAAACAAAAGGAACTTGCTACAAGCAGTGCAAGAATAAATATCACTAGATTTTTTTTAATATATATAATAAATTATATATAGCGTTTAAGAACAGTATTCACAAGCTTGATTATTGGAATGTGTCAAAGCACGCGAAGTTAAGTCTAAGGAGAGGAATGCCTTTCTGGAAAACTTTCTAATGGTAACTGGTTTGTAATCACGTTATCTGTGCGGAAAGAAAACCATGCAGCCAGCCATTTCCCTTTGGATCGAACTACCTGTATTCAATGGTCTTAATTACTGGATCACTGCCAAGGCGTAAAAGTCACATGGCAAAAAAAGTCTGTTAAAGCTTTCAGTTTTCATACACTTATGGATAAACTGCTAGTTTTGCTTATGGACTAGTTTTTATGGATAAACTGCTAGTTTTGCTAAACTGCTTATGGATAAACTGCTATGGATAAACTGCTAGTCTCGACGAAATAGGCGGCTGCATGAGCGTTTTCGTGGTGTTCCTCATGCGTAACGAAATACGAACTAGTTTCCTTAGAAAATCCTCCACGAAGGCATCCCTTCTCTTACACAGATAGCCCTTGCATACTTTGCTATAACCAAATAAACCAAACAGTTAAACACAAAAGCAACTCCGAAATACTATGACATAATCCACTATCACTGATTCCACTCATCCCCCCGCTTTATTTTAATTTTCGAATATAATTTTCCTTTACTAATCGTTATGATAGTAATTTTTTTATCGTAGTACCTGGTTAATCTGCCGTGGTTAAACGGGAGTTGACAATGTAATATTTTTGCTCATTTTTTTATAAATTTTTATTCCCCAGATATCACCACTGTGTGAAAGCTATCTTGTCATTTTACTACTTTAATTTGGAGTTCTAAAAGGCTATTAAAATTCTCCCATGAAGCGCGCTCGTAACATAAATTCCTCGGCTTAGGCGAGATGCAACTTTCTCACCGAAACATACACCTTACCTTGACCTGCGTTAAACGCGCAGACTTTTTTTCCTGCGTTTTTTCACCTACTTACCTGATAGAAATATGTTAATAAAAAGTTCCCGCCAAAACTGTACTCTTTTATATGAAAGCTATTTTATCGGGACCCCAAAGTTCGTGCTTTTTTTTTTTTAGGGGGAATTGACATCTGGGATCTGGTGGGTAACTTGACGGAAGAAGTTAGCATTTTCATGAGGTTATTGCCTATATATGTGCATTCCTTTGTATTCTCGACGAAATTATTGGTAATCGTTAATTAACGACTCATTTTTTTACGGAAAAATGCTGGCACCGATGTGTAAGTTAAAAATTTCATGTTATATCTACCAGGGCTTACTTTCTATTATTAAAGTGCCAGAACCCTATGGAAGGTTATTTAGAGAACATAAATAATTAAAATAGTAATTAAATATCTTTAAAATTGCCCATTTTCCCAAAGAATGTTAGGGGTTGCCATGTTCACTACACTATTTCTTTAAAATTATATTAAAAACTAGTCGCTCGCGATGTCAGCCGCCTAAAATAATTATCATAAAAACGAAAGAGTATATCATAATTTTAATGAATCTAGTTCTTCTGAATTTCTAATTCGATATCCCATGATTTTTTAATACATGTTTATTTAAATCAATCATATTTAAAAAAATGTATTCTTAAGAACTGTGCTTACTGCTTTTAAATCGCTTAATTTCTTATTCAGTATACTTCCAGATTAAATTTTAAATTATGTTTACTGAATGGCAAGGCCTGGCATAAGCTATTTAATTTTTCTTTTAAGCATAATATACCGGCTAATGATTATCAAGTTAGCGAATTAAAAGCAATAAACCTGATTTAGAATCCTTACTAAAATTTACCCCCAAAAATGATGGAATTCGTTTAATTGATTGAGTTAATGGAAATTAAGCACATATTAAAAAATACTATAAATCATGGAAGAATGAATCTTAAATACCACTAAAAGCCTATCCCATTTCTACAATTTTCGCGAAATATTAGTTCATTTTATTGGGTATAACTTTTTTACAAATGTTGCAATTTCTTGCTAAGAGATGGCGCTGCTTTGTTGAACTGTTACTAAATCTGTATTTGAAGCACATGTTCTTCTATACGTTTGGGTTACCGTATTAGTTCGTTCTTCTCTTTCAAACAGTCGATTTCATGCATCGCCAGATTTGGCGAATTATCTATATTTTGGTGATTTTTAACACCATTTTCAAATTTTACAAAGTACAAAAATTTTTATCCTCGTGAATCATTTTATCTCTCATGAATTTCATTACATTTGTTTTAATTAATAACACTGCTACAATGTGATTAAATTAATATATCGTATTTATTCAAAAATGAGGTTTTTTTTAAGGGGGGATATCTGGGTTGGCAGGATCTTGAATTTGGATCTTTTGTTCAATGAAATTGCAGACAGAAGTTGTTTTGATTTTCATACTATACAAAATAAGTACATTATTTAAATGCTAAAACTACATATATGAATATTTAGCATTTAAGCAATGTAGTAATAATAGCCATAGTAGAACATTACGTTTAATAATTTTTGTCATTAAAGGATAATGTAATTTTTACTTTATGAATATCTTTAAAATATTGTGCATTTACAGAACTCTCATTTTAAACTCTGCATCTTTTTTCAATAAACTTAAATTAGAAATGAAAATCTAAAAAACTTATCTTGTCTGACAGAAAAAGTTAACTTTGTTTGTTGCGGGATGTTGGACAAACTGCAATTGCATAGCATTAGTATAAAATAGACATTTTAATCACTAAGAGAATTAAATCCCAATTAATGTTTTCTTGTTCATTTCTTGTTATGTTTTTTCTTTCTTGTATTGTTTTAATGCTACTTAGTTCTTCATTTTCTATAATTCGTGTTTTGCAGTTCTATAATTCGTGCAATGGTCCTTTGGTAATAATTGCCAACTTTTATGATTATGTACAAAAAAACTGCTTCGGTTTTACTGTCTAGAGCATCATATTTTTTTTAATCTTGCAATTTCTTGTTACTAGATGGCGCTTCCTGTCTTTATTGGGTTTGCCAGACTCTTTAGGGTTACCATATGAGTATGTTCCTTTCGTGTTGACATATGTATTTTTTCCGCCATTTTTTGCGATTTATCAACCTTTTTAGTGATTTTAAAAACAGTTTCTTTACAGAATATTTTCATCCACTAATTCGTGAATTTCATAACAATTTTCTTAAAAATTAGTAATATTATTATGATATCTTTGTAATATTATTATTGATATTTTAAGGTATCATTCAGATAATGATAGATTAAGATTATGTTTTGAAAAAAAAAAAAGTAATGTTCAGCGAATCATTTTTATTTCCCTGTTTTATATTTTAAAACGTTACTCTTCATTTTTGAAGATCTTGATTCTGAATTAAATAATGATAAAGTGAATGTTATGAACCAGTTTTCTTTAAAAAAAAAAAAAACTGCACAGAGGCATATCTCCCGAGCGAATCTCGAATGCTTTGCTATAATTAGCTGGAATTCATAATCTTGTTACCATATTTTTTAAGTAACGATGTATTAAAATTACATGTTTTGTGTAATTAACATTAAAACGAGACCCCCTACACAGGTTTTAAAATAACACCCTTCATTTTGGTGGCTT
>KK116494.1:129552-142367 GCA_000611955.2 Stegodyphus mimosarum
ATTTTTAATGCGTTCTATAAACTAAACAACTAAAAGTATATGAAATATTGATAAAAAAAGAAAGCTCGATATTCCTCTTTTTATATTTATAAATTAAATTAGATACTTAACAGTTTCCCCCTGTCTGGAAATTATGAAATCCCCCCCCCGGTTGAGAAGCCCTGCTATAAACGTTGTTTAAATATGATTACACTTATTCACCGTTAAACACCGTAACAGCCTTAAACAATTAAGAAAAAATTAACGTCAAGTATAAATATATACTAGAAATGTATATACATACTTTACGTAGCGTAATAAAAGCATATTCTTATGTCATATTAATTAGAAATTATAGGTTAAAAATCTTTAAAAGCTGTTATACAAAATTTTCATTTATAAACACATATTTTTAGATTTCCGGAGATGATCAAGTATGTCAGATTGCGCCTTTTTCGTTTAAACAACAGTAGGAATATCCATATCAGTTTCATCAAAAAATATTTATCATTCGAGGGCGTTCTGTTCCTGATATGTGTAGGGATGTTCTGTATTTAATCTGTGTGTTTGGTTTAATTAATTACGGCAAAGCACTCTAGATCTATCTGTTTAAGGCGAGCGATGCCTTCGTGGATGACTTTTTGAGGGATACTACTGTTACACATGGAAAAGCACGTACAGCCATCCCATTCACAGGGATTCGAACCCTATACCGAACTACCAGTGTTCAGCGACTTTGCCGCTCAGCCACTGATAGGCCTGTCTGTTCTAAATATAGGGCTTTTTAAAGGTTATTTTCGTGTATTACGCGTGGAAAATAAATCTAAATTATCACGTGGATAAAAAGTGTTCATGCCATTCTATTCTCTGGTCGAATTACCAGTGTATGGCGTCCACGGAAAACTTTTGGGGAAGGGGGCAAAAATTGGAGGTAACTAATGACATCGGTAAATATTTAGTGGGGAAAATTGCTAAATTGGAGTCAGAAATAGATTGTAAAAAGGGTGAAAAACAAGCGTTCAGGTTGGAACTACCAGCGTTCAGCGATTTGGCCGCTGTGGGCCCGAAACGGTCTCCGTAAATGATCAAAAAGGTGTGAAACGGGGTGGTCGTATTGCTTGCCATTCTAAAGAAATGGCAACAGTTGCTGTTCTGCCAGGATACGAAACTCGCATAATGTAAGCAATAAAACTTATGTCGAGGTGTTAAAATTTTCGTTATTTACTTATCAGCTGAAGACAAATTCCTGATATTACTAAATAAACAATAAAGCAATGAATTAAATTTTATTTTTTTGGGTTTTAAATCTTATTTTCATTTTTAATATGCCTCCCCCCCAAAAAAAGATTAAAAATGCATACAGTGAACCTTCTGTAAAGATCATCGATGATTAATAACTAATTAGACCATCGATGATTCTGATTAGATTTTTCCCTATTGATAAAAGCTTTAGGCTTCGTGTACTGAATAACTTAACCAAAATTCTTCTCATTCTATGTCCCGAAGTTCCAATCTAACATTCAAGTCAAAAGCTAGTATGTACAGCAAAACGTCTGATCACACTAAACAACGAAAAACTATAAATATAGATTAACCCTCACTCAAAAAATTGCAAACTTGGTGATTTTTTTTTTTTTTTTTTAAATCCTTAGGAACCAAAATGGCAGGCAAATGAGTGAAATGATATAGGGTAGAGCTTTTTAATTCAGGAACCCTTTTTATAATCGAAAGTTTTTCGCAGTCCTAGATATAAATAAAGTTATAAAAATATATATTTTATTTCTTTGGTGAGTAATTTATACTATTAAAATCTGTGCCCGCGTCAGGAAGCCATTTTCGACCATTCGTATCTTCGTACGACTTAATCAGCCGGAGATGCTAAAAGTGTTGCTACTGCTTTCTTTCGAATACTAGAATTTGTTATTAAAAAATTCGTGAGTTTTACAAAATATGAAATAAAAAATAGCATTGCCAAACATTAACTATGTTATTATTGTATAATGTCATATTCTGACGTGAAAGAAAGTTTAGCCATAGCTGCTGTTGCCAACTTTTTTTTTGTTTCAGGTTAGGGTAACTGATACGATGTGTTATTGCAACGTTAATTCTTTTATTGATATTGAGAATAAGTTGTTATGTTACATTAAATTTAAATCATAATGGTATACGTATAAATATTAATTCAGGTGTACATAGAACGTATAAATTTTGCTTTGGCCGCAAACGCTAGTATACATTTGAAAAGAAGTAGTTTTCGGATTTGTTTCAGATATACAAAAATTAATGACAGAACATCGCGTGGTAATGAGAAGTATGTGCGTGTTTTTGGCTGCATAATAAATTTGGAGCAGTATTTGACACTGTTTCGCTTAAAGCAACATTGTTCAGCGTTGAATTGCGTTTGGACTTAAGGAGGTTCGTACACCTTAAAACCCTTAAGATGTTCGAATTTGTTACTGTTGCAAGAAATAGGATAACTTATTTATTTTAAAAGCAATTACATAATATAGTTGCTTTGAGACTACATAATATAGCTGCTTTGAGAACTTGTAACCAGCAAGTTTATGTTGCCACAAATAGTTTTATAATTTAATCTGCTTTTTGACAAAATGTTTTATGCGCTCACGTCATGTTTCCACCTTGCGCGCATGATATTTTAAAAATGGCTAATGGTACATACGTGAAATTTGATGGAATTCTTTATATGGGCACTATCTTCTAACTGAACCAAAAATCTGATGAATATTTTAGAATTAAAAAATTTTGTGTGTGAAAACATTACAGATATTTTTAATAAAATACATTTTATAAACTCAACCCTAAAAAAAAATAAGAATTTAACATGAAATTCTTAGGGTTTTTGGTTCACAATAGTTTTCAAATGTTATAAAAGCTACATATTAAATATGGAATTAAATTACGCAACAGAATGTTTTAAACTGCGCGCGCAAATTGGTGTGAACGCATAAAAAATTTTGTCACAAAGCAGATTAAATTATAAAAATATTTGTGGCAACACAATGTTCTAGTTACTAGTTCCCAATGCAGCTATATTAAGTAGTCAACTGTAAAGAGTTGGAAATAATTGCTTTTAAAATAAATAAGTTACCCCAATTCTTGCACCAGTAACATATTCAAATATCTTTTTTTTTTTAAGGGTTTTAAGGTGTACGAGTTTCCTTAATAAGCATTACGGCTGAAAAGTCGTTTCACGTAAATGCGTGATTCTAAATTACAGAAGACCATGGCCATTTCAGAAATTGTGGAAAATTCAATTCTATCTTCGATCCAGAATTCAATCGAGGACTTTTGTGGAACTTCAAGTTTGACTTTTTAAAAAATTATACTCTTTGCATCGTTAATGAAATTCTTTTAAAATCAAATTCTTATTGGGAAATTATGTTGGATTCTTATCCCTAGGTAATTTTCAGGGATTTTGAAATAGAGTAGCAATCTTTCCTTTAGAAAACGCTACTAAGGTCACTTTCCTTTTGAAATAAATACGTTTGGGCTTTTGTCATGTCTGGTGGACAACACGTATTTTCAAACAATCTTATCAGTGTGTTTATTCGAATAGCAGTCTTACTCATTCTTGTAATATGAGAAACTCTTTCCTAGGGTAACAACAAAGCTATTATTTCTCAGGCATCTTTGAAATAGAAAAGTCTTTAGATCTTACTAGAAGTTTACAAACAGAATACTCTGAGGACCTAAAATATGCAGATCTTTTGTGACTGCTTTATATTGTGACCACAATACATGGAACCTTCTACTCCGAATTTCGAAATTTATTTATTATATTTTTTATTCTTTATGTTGAGAGTTTCAAACGTTGTCTTTTCTTGGCATGTCGGTTGCAGCAGATATTTCTTATTGAGACATCTGTCCACAATTGTCTATTTCAGTCGTAACATTAGACGGAATTTTCCACAAAAGTATGAAAATATACTAGCAATATATGTATATGAAATACATATTTCAATAATACAAACACATGTTTTTACGTTGATATCGATTAGAAATGAAAGGTTATTTAGCTGTATTTGGTATTTTCTGTATTTTAAAATTTTTATGAAGATGTTTTGAGTTTTTTATGTATTTCTGCTCTGCCTCGAAGTGAGAACTGAATTGATTGAATAAGATATTTTTCATTCAATCAGTTCTCTAATGAAGTTCGAGATAATAAGTTTGCATGAAGTGCAGCTAAAATTGCTTAAAATTTTAAAACCTATATTCCTAAGCTGATCTGCCGTATTTTTAGATATTAATTTCATAGCGAATAAAAAGAAAAGCAATTTTTCCCCTCCCTAACTCGGATTTTAGTAGTCATTTTGTCATTCTAAAAGAATTGAATAATGCAATAAAATTTCAAAAGTTGTATCGAGACGAAAACAGTAATAAACAACTTATGGCTTTGAGATACCCAGGAACATTTATAAGGTGTTTCTACCGCCTTCTTCGCATGCCTTCGTGTAGTGGTTAGTACGCTCGACGCATAAACGAAAGGTCCGTGGTTCGATTCCCACGGAAGGCCTTGCTCATTTTTCATATTCCCTGCTTCGAAATAACCAAATGTCTCTTCACATTATGGGCGTACGTTATATATATATATATATATTATATATACCAACGTAGGTTAAATATGACGTTATACATATCTAATACACTGTATTAGATCCGGTGCAATTTTCTGCCTCCCGTTTTCTTGCTAAACTCCAAAAATTTTACCCCCCACCCTAAAATGTGCTGCCCGATGCGCAGACATATGATTGCACTGGATGCACTAGCTCTCGCGTCGGTGTTGTACTTTATTAAGATACGCAACAAATGGCGTTAGAAATAATTTTTATTAATTTTAAGAGTAGTACAAATGTTTTAAAATTATTAGGTATATAAATTATAAATTCTGCAAGCAAATATAAATTGTGCTAAATAAATATATTATTAAAAAAACTAAAATTTAAAAAACAATTGAAAGCTTTCAGATTTCATATTACGCCCAAAGGGGCGATTTTTTAACATTTTGTGTGTTACCTTTATTAATTAAATATCATGTTCGTTGCACTTAAACCATTAAATTCAATTCAACAACAATATCGCAGAATAATCTTAAAATGACCACAGTCCTGCGCTGGAGATAAATTACCCCTCCCCCGTACAGTGTTTCCATTGCTCGCTTTGAAATCTTCAAGTTTGTTGAATCAAAAATTCTGTAAAGTTTTACAAAATAGGAAATAGATAATAAAGGAAATCCCAAATTTTGGATTCCAAATGCCCATATTCGAGTGGAGAACTACGTTATTCAAAATTTGTTGTCTCAAGGTGCTATTACTTTTTCGCAATGCGAGAAACACACATACATTCATGCAGATTCTTCATTATTTAATTACTTTAAATATAATGCAGGGCTTTTAATATATGGTGACAATAATTTCAAAAGTGAAAAGCCGTTTTATGTTGAACTACGCAAAATGTCAAAAAGAAATTAATTAAAATAAAATTTAGAAGAATAAATTAAATATTAAAGTAATATATTTTACATATAAATAGTTCAGTAACCCGAGTATTTCATTAAGAATTCATTTTAATTTTTCACTCGAGCCCCAATAAAATCAAGTCTTCGTGCTGCCTGGATTTTCATATTTCGAGATTATTATTATTACTGTTATTTATGTCTGCTGATGTATTAGTGGAGAAATATTATATTTAAGTTCAGTTTATAGCCGTTTGTGAGAAATTTTATTAGAATTCCTTATTTAGGAATTTTTAAAATGGTAGCCTTACAACCTGCATGTTACTCTTGCATGTTTAGGCGCGAAACATTTCCCTTAACCTTAGAGATAAGAGTTTCTTTTGTAATTAAGAAACAAATTCTGTTTCTATTCTTCTTACAAACCCCAGTACCTACAAGGTGAGCTGTCCATTAACATATGCCATTATACATCTTTGTTCAGACAAAAACCCCACACCACTGCAGGTGTTCCAACCGACCTTGTTTATGCACCCCTTCCCTACATTTTCCAAGAAACGGAAATTCTTTTGAATGAAATTCTTCTAAATGCTACAACCTTCCACATTCGGGGAATTATAAATTTAACAGCTTAGCAGTTCACATTTCTGTCCCCGAATGCTGGACTTGTGTCCGAGAACTCCAGTAAGCCGCCATTTTACTGTTATCCTAAACAAATACTAGGTAAAAAGTATTCCTAAGACCATGAATATCCCAAATAAAATTTTTAAAGAAAAAAAAAAAATCTGATGTCTACACTACATCACTTCCTTGTACGGAATATTAAATTATACGCATTTTTTCTTGCAATTCATTTAAACTTATTGGATTGAATTAAATCTACTTCGTCGTTAGCCCATAAACCACAATAGAATGAATGTAAATTATTATGTAAAATTTTAAATTCACTATATTTGTTTACCACAGCGACACTTTGGCGCTAGGTTCACTTAACAGCCTTTCATCTCATCCATTTTATAACTAAAATGCACAAAAATTATGTATATCTCTGAAGAATTATCTAATCGTTGCCATATTCAAATACTATAATAAATCTAAAACTATTTATAAAAGAAATTAAACAAACAAACAAAAACAAGAAAAAAAAACGGTTTTTCACAGACGGTTCAACATTTCTCATTCAATTAATTCAGTTCTCACTTCGCCACAAGGCAAAAGTACATAAATACTCAAAATATCTATATTAAAAATTACGAAGTATATCTTGTATTTATTGTTAAAAGACTTACTTGTATTTACTCTAATAAATTCCAGAATGGGTTAAGCGTAATTTAATTGGCAATAATAAAAGAAAGAATCTGTTGTTGCGAAGCTTAGTTTCTCTAGACTGGCAAGAAATCCACTATTCTGCTGTGTTTCAAATGTAAACAAATATGGCTGCTTTCGTAAACATAATCAAGCTTACCCGCACTCAAGCAACTTTTAAATTGTTGATAATTCTACAAGTATTGCTTGCCGATTTACTAAAGGCATAAAAACCTTAACCGGAATAAAAGAACAACATAATTCAATCATTTTTATTGCAAAAAATGCGCAATTTACCAACATATAAGAATAAGAAAGTCTGAACTCACTGAGCCGAGTAACAGAGTGGGTATATATGTATATATATTCAGAAAGTTTTCGAAACTCCTACATGAAGATGAAAGATAAATATGTAGAAAATCAGTGCCTAGTGCTGCTAAATTTTATAATCGAATTTGGGAAATTAAAATTAATAGAATTTTTCAAGTATCTGTAAGAATTATGATCTTCTACCCATTGCTTATTTCCATGAACTTTGCAAAATGATTTGAAAAGAACATTTTATACAGAAATGATAAAAATATAAAAAATACTAGAGTCGCAATTAAAGTTAATCTCTTTCATTCAAAGCTTTAAACAAAGTCAATTAACTGGACAATCAAAAACGAGTTTCGTTCCGACAAATCCACTGAGACTTCAACGTTCTAACCAGCACATTTTTTTTTTTTTTTTACTTTTTTTATGTTGCCGATTGCAACCAAAAAGGGAGGTGCCCATCTAAATCTTATAGCAGTCCCATATACAAAATTTCAACATTCTGAGGCTACTCGTTTTTGAGTTATGTTAAATACATACGTACGTACGCACAGACGCAACGAAAAAAATCTCTTCAGAATCTATTTTTAAATCCCTTTTATAATTTTTTGGGGGTAAAAGAGTCCTTTATTCTGTCCTTACGTACACATGTCATGCAAAAACATCGTTAAATTGCATTCGATAGCTGTCAAAATGGATACGTTCGTTGAAATATGATACCCCAAATTTTTGTCGTTTACAATACTTCCTTTTTACTTCGTACAAGGAAATAAAAATGGTGCAGTATTATCATCCATTTAGCTAGGAATTTACATTTGAGCCGTTTCTTACAGAAATCGATTAGCTCCATAAAAGGGGAGAAATGCGATGAAATAATGTTCGTTGTTTTCTAAATTCCCTTTATAATATATATTCAATTAAATACTGTAGAATGTATTAATACAGATATAGCTTTCCTCTAACGGTATATAAAATTAATAAGAAAGAATAGTCAAAAAGTAACTAACGGTCATGTTACATGGAGTTTATAAATTTGGCAAGAAACAAAGTTAAATTCAAAACTGAAATTTTTAGTCCAAAGGGATTTAGTCCCTGCGATTTTGCGTCGGAAACACAAAAACGGCGTATCACTTTTCAAATTGTTGCCACTAAATGTTATCGCTCTGCATTAAATTTTAAAAAATGAAAAATCTGCATAAATGTATGCATGTTTCTCGCATTGTGATAAAACCTAGAGCCATCGAATTTTGAATGACGTAATCCTACTGCGAATATGGGCATCTGGAAGCCCTAATTTTGAATTTGAAATTTGCTTTATTATCGATTTTATGTTTTGTAACATTTCAACGAATTTCTGATTAACAAACTAAATGATTTGAAAGCGAGCAATGGCAACACTGTACGGAAAGAAAAAAAAAAAACATTTTTATCTCCAGCGCACGAGACTTCCGGAAATTCTGAAGATATGTTCATTTTAAAATGATTTTGCGATATTGATTTTGAACTGAATTTTATGGTTTGAGTACGTAGTACATGATATTTAATAAAAAAAGGTAGCACACGAAACGTTAAAAAAAACGCGCCTTTGGACGTGATTTAAAATCTGAAATCTTTCAGATTTTTTTTTTTAATTTTTTTATTACAGATAGTTAATTATTATATATTTTATTACACATTTGTCGTAAAAATGAATGTTACCAGTTCTGTTATAACATATTGTTTGTGATTAATTCATCAGGAATATGAATATTATCTTCTTCTTCAGCCGTATATGTGAGGTTTCGTGATTTCAGTTTCCTCTAAAGTTTAAAGAATTTAAAATGGACTCTGAAGAGAATTTTTTGTATATTTGTACGTAGGTAGGTGTGTATCTCGCATAACTCAAAAACGAGTAACCTGAGAGCGTTTTGCTTTAAAAATGATTGAATTATGTTGTTCTTGTCTTCCGCTTAAGATTTTCATGCCTTTAGTTAATCAGCATGCAACAGTTGTAGAATTACCAACAATTTAAAAGTGGTTTAAGTGCGCCTAAGGTCAATTCATTTACCATAGCAGCCATATCTGTTTACATTTGAAACTCAATCCCAATAGTCGACTTGTTGCTAATCTAGAGAAACTAAGCTTCGCAACAACAGAGATAACGCCTGCTTTTGCTATTGCAAATTAAATCATGCTTACCCCATTCTGGAATTTATCCGAGGAAATAAGTGTTTAAGATTTACTTCGTAATTTTTAATATAGATATTTTTTTATGTACTTTTGCCTTGTGTCGAAGTGAGAACTGAATTAATTGAATGAGAAATGTTGAACCGTTTCTTTTATAAACAGTTTTAGATTCATTATGGTAGTTGAATAGAACATATGGCAACGATTTGATCATTCCTCAGAGATATGCATAATTTTTGTGTATGTTGAGTTATAAAATGGATGAGATGAAAGGCTGTTGAGTGAACCTAGCGCCAGAGTGTTGCTATGTTAAAAAAATATCGTGAATTTTAAAGAGCGCATTCATTCTATTGTGGTTTATGGGCTAACGACGAAGTAGATTTAATTCAATGCAATAAGTTTAAATGAATTTCAAGAAAAAATGCGTATAATTTAATATTCCGTACAAGGAAGTGATGTGGTGTAGACATCAGATTTTTTTTCTTTAAAAATTTTATATGGGATGCTCATGGTCTTAGGTAGGAATAATTTTTACCTAGAATTTGTTTAGGATACCAGTAAAATGGCGGCTTACTGGAGTTCTTGGACACAGGTCCAGCATTCCGGGACAGAAGTGTGAAATGCTATGCTGTTAAATTTAGAATTCCTCGAATGTGGACCGTTGGAGCATTTAGAAGGATTTCATTCAAAAGAATTTCCGTTTCTTGGAAAATGTAGGGAAGGGGTGCATAAACAAGGTCGGTTAGAACACCTGCAGTGGTGTGGGGGTTTTGTCTGAACAAAGATGTCTAATGGCATAAGTTAATGGACAGCTCACCTTGCCGGAACTGTGGTTTGTAAGAAGAATAGAAACAGAATTCCTTTCTCAATTACAAAGGAAATTCTTATCTCTAAGATTAAGGGAAACATTTGGTTAAGGGAATTAAATTATTCCATATAGATCTCAGCATAATGTGGGCAACAAATTAAGTGGTCTTCGGTGTCTTTTTGGCGAGTGGAACCAAAAGTAAACTTTTAGTTTTGTGCACCGAAAAATCTGCTTTCTTGCCTGCTAGTCGAGTTGCTTGTTTTTGCGTAGAAACTCTAATTTTAATTGTAAAAATTATTTTAATTGTATTTGGTGTTTTAGGGTTTTCAATTTTTAATGAAAATATTTTGAGGTTTATTGTATTTTGCTTTGTCTGGAAGTGAGGACTGAATTAATTGAATGAGAAATCTCTTTATTTTATTTTCTCTGTTTCGTGTTCGAGAATTACATTATCATCATACATTAGATATTTTATATCATATTTCCTGTGTATTGTGAGGCGCAGTAAAAGCCCGGCAATATCACTTCTACATGGTCATTCTACACTGAATTCACAAACATTCATGCTTTATTCGGGTTTCAAACCCTGCCCTATAGAACCAAAAAGTGCTTCATAGCACCAGAAAAATGTTGGTTACCTCGAAAGGCGTAATAAACATTTAAACAGGGGTAAAAAACGAAAGGCCGGTTAAAAATGTAATACTTGTTTCAAAACTGAAATTCACGTTAGTTTTTTTTTTTTTTTTCTGAAGTAGATTCTTGAATCATTAGCTACAAATTAATATTAATAAAGATTGTGGTAAATTGGTTTAACGGGGGTTTTCACCTTTAACAGACAATCGTACCCCTTCTTTCGAAAAGTCGAATAATGGATACATTTAAACAAGAAAAAGGTAGGAACAAATGGTAAGAAATACCCAAACTTGAATAAAAATAGTTTTTTATATTGATAAATTAAAACTAAATTTTTAGTCGATAAATAAAACGCTGACCGCATCTCCCTCCCCCTCAAAAAAACTCCTCTGGCTGAGAACTTCTCCCGAGTTGTGAGAGCCCTTAGTTTATATAATTAAATTGTAGGTTTATGGAATGAAATTGTAGATTTAATACAAATAAAGCTGAAATTGATCGGAATTTCATATTGAATTCGCCAATAAAAATTCAGAAAGTAGTCACTCTCCCCCCGACTGTGCTTTGTTCAAATTGTTATTTGTTATTTGTTATTTGTTTTATTATCAATATCATATTTTGTAAAACTTTAACGAATTTTTTATTGATAAACTCAAGGATTTCAAAGCGAGCAATGGCAACGTTGTACAGAAAAAACATTTTTATCTCCAGCGCGCGAGACTGTGTATCGGAAATTCTAAAGATATGCTCAATATAAAATTATTTTGCGATATTGCTCTGGAACTGAACTTGATGATTTAAGTGCGAAGAACATGATATTTAATAAATAAAGATAACACAAATTTAAAATGTGAAAGTTTAAGTTTTTTTTTTTTTTTTAACTGGACTTCTTTTAACTTTCTCCTTCAACTCAAACCTGTATTGGATATGTTCTCTTCTATTCATATCTCGGGGGGAGGAGGAATTTTTAAAGTAAATAATTAGATACTATGCTTATAAATGAAGTAGTTACTTCGGTACGCGGGAATAATTGAGTTCGAGTTAATTCGGTTGATAACAGTTGCTTATGGAGTTAAATTGTAGGCTCACAAACTCAGAAAAATAAAATTCTGTTTCCAGTAATGGCTGTATTGGAACTGTAAGTAAAGCAACAATGCTTACTGCTTTGTTGCCATGGTGGTATGAAAACCCAAACCCTAGTCTCGTGCCCGGGTTCGTGGCTGGTGGTAAAGCTAGGGTGTTAGGTAGAAGAATCTGAAATGTATCCCCTGCGGTGCTGTCCGTTAAAATGGTTCCAGAACTGGACAAACTTGTACTGTCTTTAGGGTTGCAACTGCATTGAAACCGTATGTTTAAACAAAAAATGTGCATGGAAGCTGTCAAAATTCTTACCGTTTCCACGAAATCGGAGAGTACAGTCCTCCTTATTCACGAGAATGGTGTACTCACCTGGGTACACTATCTAATCAAAATTAGAAATTCTTAATTCTGGGTACAATAACAAAAATACATTATGGAACCCTTTTTTTTTAATAGGTGGAAAAAAAGCAGATAAATTTAGAATGGAGATCCGAAAAGTATGATAGAAACATTTATTTAGAACACACATTCAGTAACAAGCAAGCTGTCGTTGGCATTAATCTAAACCAGCTTGGATGTTTTTGCTGCCACTTATACCCGAAATTTTTATTCTGCGGTGTGCTTTGTGTACGATTTTTTATTATTATTTTGAAGGGAAAAAAAACTCGTTTTACAATTAATCATTTTCGTACTTAAATATTTAATAAATGGTTGCTATGAAATTATATGAATATTTCTAATGATATACTATATTAAATTATACTTTCATTTTAAATATCTGTGGTAATACATTTCCATAAATAAATTCATAGATGTAACATTTGTTATTTTTAAAAATTACTATAAAAAGTGGAGGTGAGTAGTGAGGAGCTTAACCTTTAAAACTTAAAGTTTTAAGTAACCTTTTACATTTTACACTTTTACTTTTTACACAAACTTTTACACTTTACTTTTAAACCTTAAAACTTTAAGGTTTGAAAGTAAAAGGTTACTTAAAGTTTTAGGTAACCTGCGAAAGGTTACTTAAGTTACTAAGGCAAGAAATTCAAAAAATTATCGTGA
>KK116494.1:142409-153112 GCA_000611955.2 Stegodyphus mimosarum
GTACACCCCCCCCCCAATTGCAGACAGCGGAAAGAAAGCTGGAACTTGACAAAAGTGCGTAAAGCATATTTAGGTTATTATTGCTTTTAAGAAATGGGCCAAATTTCAAAGTGCGCAAATATATAAATTCACGTATATCTTAAGAAATTTTGAATAAAACACTCTTTAATTTTTTGCATGTATGTTTAAATATTTAGAAATACATCTACTTTTAAGATGATGGTAAAAATTTTATAGATCATAATTCAACATTTTTTTCGAAAAATTTATGAAAATGATTTAAAAATAGAAATCATAAAAAATGGGCGAATTTTATTTGGAATGAACCTAAATTTCGAAATGTGAAAGGAGTCGAATAAGTTTAATAAAAAGAAATGCTATTAATACGTATATATCAAACTCAATTAAAAATTTTGAGAGCTAATTTTTTAAAAACTACTCGTGCGATTTTTAAAAATTTTGTAATTTCGCATAATTTGAGTCGTAGAGTTGAAATATGGGAAAAAATTGGTATATCATTTCAGAAAAACTCCGATTTTGTGTAAAAATGCCTATATTGGAACAATGCTATATATAAATCTAATATATAACCTAAGTCGCGCTTTCGGGACATGAAAAACGCAGTTTGAATTTTGTCAATCGGCCCAGTAGAACGGGATTATATAGAACTTTACCTTTTTTTTTAATCCAAAGGGGCTTTGTCCCTGTACCTAGAGCCATCCAATTTTGAATAACATACGTTTCCACCCAAATTTGGAATTCTATTTCATATTTTGTAAAACTTTAACGAATTTTTGATCAACAAACTCAAGGATTTCAAAGTAAGCAATGGCGACGATGTACAGAAAAAACATTATCTCCAGCGCGCGAGACTGTGTATCGGAAATTCTAAAGATATGCTCAGTTTAAAATTGTTTTGCAATATTGCTGTTGAACTGAATTTTAAGTACGAAGAACATGCTATTTAATAAAGAAAGGTAACACACAAAACGTTTTAAAAAAGAAAAGAAAAAACGCCCCTCTGGGCGTAATTTAAAAATCTGAAACATTTCAGTTTTTTTTTCCCGGCAGTGTACATGCCGCCAGCGGGTGTCCCAGACAAAGTTTAACCCTTTGACTACTAACGGGACATTTATGTCCCAATAAAAGTTTAAAAAGTACTTAGAATCTCCTGAATGTTGGGGATTATCTTTCAACAGTTGTAAAATCAAGTCACCGCTGTGCTCGTTGCACACAAATGAGAATTTAATTATAGAGAAGAGAACGAATAATGAGTTGCCCAATGTGTAATGTTGAGTCGTGCAAAGAATGCTTTACCCTGTACCATTGTAGAGACATTAGGTTTAACGAAGCAGAAGAGATGAAAAATATGCATCGCCTTCGCCGGGAATCGAACCACGGACCTCTGAAATACCGGCTCAGTGTGCTGACCACTACAGCACGAAGGCACGCTAAGGTTTTAGGGGACCTAGTCGCCAAATCCTGGGTGTGGAGAGTCATCATCCACAACCCTTTTAGTTCGGGCGCCAGTGTAGAGACATTAGGTTATTTCGAAGCAGGAGACATGAAAAATGAGCAACGCCTTCGCCGGGAATCGGTTAGGTTAGGTTATTCAATTATGGCAAAGCACACGAGGGCTATCTGCCTAAAGGGAGGGATGCCTTCGTGGAGGACTTTCTAAGGGAAACTGGCTCGTATACACGTTACACATGGGGAAAACCACGAAAATGCCCATGCAGCCAGCCCGTTCGCGGGATTCGAACCTCGGACCGAACTACCAGTGTTCAGCGTCTTTACCGCTCGGCCGCTGGTAGGCTCGCCGGGAATCGAACCACGGACCTCTGAAATACCGGCTCAGTGTGCTGACCACTACACCACGAAGGCACGCTAAGAATGTGGGAGATATACCTTATACCATAACGATGTAAAATCTATTTCATATAATAAAGTTTTCCAGAATAATAAATGTACTTATAGTTAAGTCGATCGCTACATCATGTGGGACATACGTATCCCACCGTTTACTATGGCTGGTTCGTATGTGTCCCAGCTTTTGGTTTCAAAACCGTTTGTCAAAAAAATCCCAAATGCTACATTTACCTTATTTATGACATATTTTGTTCATTTGGATAGAAATTTTAAAAACTCTTTTATTATACTATCATTACAGAACAACAACTGAAGTAACAGAACAGACTTGATTTTTTTTACTGAAAAATTTAACCGAGAATTTTAATTTTTTTTTATTTCCCTTTGAGTTATTAATATGTTTTATTTGTATGTTATTAATATATATTATTTACAGGAGACCATCTTATTAATCGCATAAAATGCTAAGTCTTATTTTCGTTCCCATAATCGAGGGGAGGGATGAGTGTAGGTTTCGGTAAAGCTGTATCACTTTCGAGTACGAACAGACATGGGTACATACCTAATACCTACATAGAAGGATGCTTCAAGGAAGACTTTTTAACTCTGAAAAAAGCAAAAATATTGTTAGTCCTAGTCCTATGAATGACCACTAAGTGCTGAAATCAATATAAAGTGCTCCTTGAAATAAAATTGTCTCGTCACGCTCTGAAGATGAAATTTGATAAATCGATTTAATGAAGCTAAAGACGAGGAAAGCTATGGAAAATTCCGCTGGTGTCAAAACTGAAGTGACGAGGAAGAAAGTTTAAATAATATTAGAAAATGTAAATTTGCCGAAGCATTAAATATAGTTGTAAACTTTACAAAGTGTGGCTATAAAGCAGTGAGGAATGAATGACTCTTCATATTCTCCAATTGAATTTTCCAATACGAATTTTTCCTTATACTATTTGACAGAATTTCAAGCAACGTTTTATTTTTATTATTAAATGAATCCTTTATGTATATTATTAACTGCAAATTTGTTTAATTGTTTGAGTTATGTAATGTGCTAGAAATACAGCGGAGAAAGTAATGTATCTGCAGATTTGGAAAGGTCAAAAACCTGACCTTAACTTGCTTTCCTTTTCCGGACTTTCTATCCGTAAGCGATATGGGGCTTTTAGCTCATTCAGGTTTTTGAGGGGGTGACCTTGGATGCCAGAAGGCTTCGAAATTTGTCTTATCTCTATGAGGTACCTTTATCAATTCCAAAGTAACAAAGAAAACGCACACTATCTTTCGGGAAAAAAAAAAAAGATGTGAGATTGAAAGGATTTAATGATGGTAACTATAATGTCGTCATATCCGCGCGAATAGCAAATTCTACATAAATTTAAGATATTCATATAATGACGATTACTTGAGAAATAAAAAAAATAATACATTAGTATCATTATGAAATAATACAGTATTTTGCCAGTACATCATAATAAGAGGGAACACAAACTTTGTCAGGAGCTGCAGCTGCATATATTTATATCATTTTAAAAGCCGTGAAATGATTTTTGAAAAGAAAAATTATTTCCTGTTATTAGATAGCGATCATTTCACATTTATATACTTTTTATCAGATTTATAATTATTTTATAAATTTTTATAAACCTTTATACAACATTTTATAGTTTATATGAGTGTTTAAATATACATATAAAAAATTCTCGTTACTGTTTCCGCTGTATTCAGGAAAGTGTTTAAATTTTAAACTTCTGTATGGTGTACTAACTTTTTTTTAAACCGAAAATTTATTTTTTCTGGTTTTGAACTTTTTTTGCTAATAATAATTTGCAACGGATTTTACAATAAGAGTAAACAAAAGAAATATAGTAGCAGCGATCCGCCCTGAGCGGCACATTTTTGGGAGTAGTAATTTTCGTATAAAATATAATTTTATAGGGTGTAGTCGTATGTATCATCAAAGAAGGAAAGCATGGGTTTTATTGAAAATTGTAGTCCTTCTTTTCGTAGCAAAGCTCACAACGATTGTTATTGCCTTCGCGGAGGATTAAAGCTGTCCATAGGTGGCTAAGAAACTCAGATTTGGCTCTTATTAATGCCACAAGATGCTCGTACTGAGGACAAGAATATCTGAATACTGCGTTATACATAAGATAAACCTCACAGAAGCTTATGCAGCAACCTGTTCTTTGGGATTTGACACCAGATCGAACTACTGGTAACCATCCATCTTATCCACTCGATCACTGGTGAAGTGAAAAATCACGACATGCTCAATTATTCTACTTAACTGAAATGAGGAGTGAATTGTTTTTACAAGTATTCAAGAAAACGGCACAAAGAATGTAATAGAATGTAATGTAAATGCGCTTGCTATGAATTCACTGCTTCATTGAAACGTTTAAATTCCCGAGTTCAGAATGCGAATGTCAATTAAATTGTGATCAGAATGACATAAAAGTCTTCCTGACTGAAAGAGAAATATTTCAGAATTTTATTTCTATTATTACTTGGAAAAACGAAATATTAATAGATGATGAATTTCTAGTTTATTGTAAAATACAGCTTCCAGAAGGCAGTTCTAAATATTACAATACTTTTGACAATTTTCCTCTTAATTGCTGTAAATACTTTTTATTTTCAGGAATTTTTCTGAGTACAAGTAGTTGAGCACGCAAGACCTAAAAATGAGAGAATACCTCGCATTTAAGAAATCTTATATATCATGTACAGTAAAGCAAATGAAATAATTAAAAAAAAAAACCTCCCAGAATGTCAGCACAATATCGCTAACAACAAGCCAAAATAGCACTTTTTAGTCCAAAGGGATTTAGTCCCGAAGGACTATTACTTTCGTTTTGCGATTTTGCGTCGATTCACTCTGAATGCCCGTTTCACTTTTCAAATTGTTGCCACTAAATGTTATCGCTCTGCATTAAATTTAAAAAAATGAAAAATCTGCATAAATGTATGCATGTTTCTCGCATTGTGATAAAACCTAGAGCCATCGAATTTTGAATGACGTAATCCTACTGCGAATATGGGCATCTGGAAGCCCTAATTTTGAATTTGAAATTTGCTTTATTATCGATTTTATGTTTTGTAACATTTCAACGAATTTCTGATTAACAAACTAAATGATTTCAAAGCGAGCAATGGCAACACTGTACGGAAAAAAAAAAACATTTTTATCTCCAGCGCACGAGACTTACGGAAATTCTGAAGATATGTTCATTTTAAAATGATTTTGCGATATTGATTTTGAACTGAATTTTATGGTTTGAGTACGTAGTACATGATATTTAATAAAAAAAAAGGTAGCACACGAAACGTTAAAAAAACGCGCCTTTGGACGTAATTTAAAATCTGAAATCTTTCAGATTTTTGTAATTTTTTTTTTTAAAGGCAATATTAAGCTGACGAATCGGGAAGATAATTAGTGAATATAAACTATTGGCGTTTTGTAAATTATTGTGAACGGTGAACTATGAGAAATTTCATCGTAAAACACTTTTCTGTTAGCTGCATTTAAGGTTCCTAATTTTAACTGCAAAATGGTAATTTTCTTCAAGCTGAGAGTACAGCTAAGCAGTTTTTTAGGGAAAAATTTTAAAAAATATATATTAATTATCCCTTATATGCATGAATTTTTATTTTTTAATTTAAGACAAAAATACACTAGAATTGATATCAAATAAAATAGGAAACATACTAAAATAAATCTAAACTTGGGAGTTTTTATTCCAATTTTTGAAAAAATATTATTGTTGCCAAATGACTACATTATGAAAAAAAAATATGATAGGCAAATGTGTAATAACAATTTTATGTATATATGTGTACAAACAATTTTAAAACTTCGAATACATCAAAATAACAACAAACACAAAATCGTAAACACAAATGATCTCGACACTCTGCACATCAACTCACAGTAATGACCGTTATACCGTAAGTGATGCCACCACGCTCAAACTTTCAAAACTATATACGTAAATAGTGTGCATGCAATTGGTTACATTATGCAGTAAGCTACAGTTTTGTGTTTTGATTTGATTTACATGATTAAATGTGAGTATGTTGCCAAGTGGCAACGACATGCGCTTAAGGGTTAATAAATTTCTGGGGTTTCCATAACACAGCAAGAAATAATTTAATATATTAAAGTGATTAAATTTCTCGAATGGAATGATTTTGACATTTTATAGAAGTTTTGGTACTCATTGAAATGGACGCAAAATACACCGTCCCGAACAGTAAACGCTCTAGATACACCACTCCACAGAAGACCTAAAGCTCTGGATACAAAACAGTTTTCTTTAGAAAGTCTCCCCACGGAAGTATTCCTCCTCTTTGCCATAACCCAAATAATCCAATTCAATTAATTATTTGATTGAACTCACATATTATAGGTTAGGTTGTTTGAATATCTCCAAAAAAACGTGTAATTCGGGGAATGGTTGCATGATTTACTTGTCTTTGTCTATGTATATAATTATATAAACTTATTAAAATCAGATCTTTTCCGTTATTGGATAACACGCGCCATTTCAGTTTTCTGTAGAAAGACAGTGAGTGTTCTTGTTTTCGAAGGTAGTCATTCCTGTAAAAAGTTTCATTCTACTTCGTTCTAGTGCAGTGGTCTCTAAATAGAAATTCGGAAAGAGAATTTCTATAAAACACTCACATTATAAATTATTACTTAAAAAATATAAAGACTGTACTGTCACGTAATGAGTAAATCGCATTAATTTTTAGTCCAAAGGAGGCTTTGTCCCTGAAGGACTATTATTTTCGTTTTGCGATTTTGCGTCGGAAACATTAAAAGTCTGAATCACTTTTCAAACTGTTGCCACAAAATATTGCAGCCCTGTATTATATTTCAAGAAATTAAATAATGAAGAATGTTCATAAATGTATGCATGTTTCTCGCATTGTGATAAAACGACGGTGTCTAGAGCCGTCGTTTATGAATTTTACGAATTTTGAATGAAGTAATCCTGCTGCGAATATGGGCATCTGGAAGCCCAAATTTGAAATTTGGAATTTGTTTTATTAACGATTTCATATTTTGTAAAACTTTAACGAATTTTTGATTAACAAACTCAAGGATTTCACAGCGGGCAACGGCAACGTTGTAAAGAAAAAAACATTTTTATCTGCAGCGCGTGAGACTGTGTGTAGGAAATTCCTAAGATATGCTCAGTTTAAAATTACTTTGCGATATTGTTCTTTAACTGAATTTTATGGTTTAAATGGGGAGAACATGATATTCAATAAATAAAAGTAACATACAAAATGTTTAAAAAACGCCCCTTTGGACGTAATTTAAAATCTGAAATCTTTCAGATTTTTTTTTTATTTATTTATTTATTTATTGTGCTTATATATTTATTTGAATTTTTAGGTTATCAATGGCCAATGGGAGATTTTTCAAGCAGGGCCCCTAGAGTAAGGAGTGGCTAGACCTTCAAAAATGCGTAGAAGAAAAACCTACATTTTCGAACATAGTCTCCCTAAGGGTCCTAAGTTTTCGAAAAAATTGCCATGTTGATGGCCTCTCATCAGTAAGTAATAATTTAATTTCAATTATCCTACATTGCAGTAATGCATCTCAGAGCATAATTTGTAATATTAGAAGTACCAGAGCCCTAGCAAAGTTATATAAATAAAATGATAAGCTATGAACAATTCAAATCTAAAAAAAATGAAAAGATAAATAGAAATACTAGAAAATAAGTTAATGATCACTGTGAAAATGAAACTGCCATAATAAAAAAATGAAAAATGGGTAAATGAATGTAAACAAAACATAATACCGAGGACTTCTTTTTAAAGGTAAATATTTTGAAAAACAGTCTTTGCAGTCAGATAATAAAACAAATGTAAGATGAGTAAGTTATTAATATTTAGATAAGGTACGGAAGACTAAAAAAGTATTCTTCTTGCTCAAGCAAAATTGCTTAATTCGTGTAAAGCCTCGATTACATGAATACAGTTCAAGCTTTCTTGACCAGATAAGCACAGCTCATAAATATTCCTCCTCTTGAAGTGATCCGCATTTCGAAATGGTATTTTTCTTCTCGGCTCAAGATGTGTTTGAGCAGATGTGACGTTCTCATGAAAACTCAGATGTGTTTGAGCTCAATCAGTTTTTAACTAAGGAAAATGCTATAATAATAGCAGAATGTTCTGGTGATATTTAGATTAATTATGAAAGAAAATACCGGAGCTTGCCGTATTTGGGATCCCGGATTCGTTATCCGGCGTACTCCGATTGAAATTAGAATTTGACGCAAAACGTGAAAAGCACCAGAGCCTAACTCTGGTGAGTTCCGACTGTTTTTTTATTAATCAATGGCGGGCCCTCAGCCGATTTCGACTTGCCCACTGCTAAGGCCAGAAGTGGTGGTCACTTTATTATGGAGGCATCTGAGAGGTGGGCCACCTTTGCCTCCTATGAAGGGACGGACAGTTACAACCATGCCTTCTTTGGGATTCGAACTCGGGCCCTTTGGTATCGCAGTAGGCTTCCCTAACCACTATACCGTCTGGGCGGCTCCGACTGAATATAAGTTCTGGTGTTTTCAGCAACTTTTTAGTAGATTTTACATTTCGTAAATCTATCTTCTCTAGATTTGTAGTATAATTTGAAATAGCTATATCTGTATGCTTATGTTATGATGTTCTGAGCACTGGAAGAGCGCACACTCTTAGCTGTTAATTTTTTGTTTATTTTTCAAATTATTATTTTGTTTCTGGTTAGAAATTCCTGTTTAACAACTTCAGCTGTTCCAGAATTTGCTGCTAGTGAAGATAATTTATTTTATCGGGCTAATATGAGCAGAATTGAAGTCCGTACTAATTGTTTCTAGTTTAATCCTCCAGATTTTGATGAACCGCACAATAAACTTTGAATTTTATTCTTATCAACAATGTTGAAGAAAATATTACTCTGGCTTGCAATGAGGCCTCCACTATAACTCTCTTATTATCCGCAGACGAAATAAGAGAAATTTATGTCTGACAGAAATCGTCCCAGGAAACAATATTAACCACTTGGCATCCTGAACTCAAGACACATATCAATAAGACAAGTTAATTTATTAAATTAAGGATCGCTGAAAGGCAAGCAAAAAGGGAGTTAACTTAATACGACTCCCTTTAGAAGTTTAAAAAATGCGTATGAGTAACAAGCCCATGCAGACGGACACTGAAATTTCTTATTGGGATAAACAAAAGGCTGAAATGTTTGTCTGCTATTGAAGAATCAGTTTATTCCAACATTGCCTCAGCGGAACCTGATTTTTATCAATCATATGGACAGTTCAACTAATGAATACATCTGTATTTCCATAGCACATAGCATAATTGACCTCATATCTGCGGGCGAAGTTCAAGGGTTTATCAAGAGTTTGAGCATGAGAAAGACATCAGTCTAGGCCAGGGATGGGCAAACTACGGCCCGCGGGCCAAATCCGGCCCCTTGGAAGACTGTATCCGGCCCGCGGAGATAATCTTAATTTGCCGGTCCGAGGCAAATTAAAAGAAATATATATTTAAATATTAAAGCTCCATCTCCTTTTCTACTTTATTTAAATATTACTTTTTTTCTTCCTTTTGTTCAAATTATTGATGATCTTTTTACTGTCTCTATTTTTGTTTTACAAAACATAAATCGATGGAAATAGCAAGCACAAACACCTTTCAATCGGTAAAGTGTTAAACGCGGAAGTACTTTGGTAGTTATGCTGTAGATTGGCTTAAGAATCGTTATCTGTTTTTCGGGGAGAAGTATGCGAATCCAATATAACTGAATCAGACCTCACATTTGGCAGACTGCGCATTTTAAGCTCCAGCCAGCGGTCTTTTTTTCTTTTGTCGCGAATTCTAGTATTATTGATTGCGTATGGAAAGATTGCGGACATATAGCATCATTGTGAATAGTGGTTTTGAAATTGTTAAAAGTATAGCTTAGCTAGTGCTTGTTTGGGTTATTCGTAAAATATTTCAACCCCAAAATGTCTACTAAAAAACGCAAAGTTGATTCAGAATGCCATGCTTTTAATGATGAATGGACCTAGAAATATTTTTTACAGTTGTAAAAGATAAACCAGTGTGTCTCATCTGCAATGAAGCTGTAGCAGTCTTCAAAGAATATAACATCATTATCGAAAGTGAGTTTCCCGAATTTAATATCTCACGCCCAGAAAATCAGTGCTATGTTTGCTTCATCTTATATATGTGAACAAGTGTTTTCAACAATGAACCTTAGAAAGAATTATTTAAGAAGTAGAGTGACAGATGAGCAGTTAGCCTCGTTCCTTAGAATCAGTACATCTCACTTCGAACCTCAATATAAGAAACTTTTAAAAATGAAAGCGCAATTTCATTCTTCTCATTAACATATTTAAATTGTAATACTTGTATATGTTTTTAAAATTTTAGAAAAATTTAACTTGGCCCGCCGAACATTTTTTTTTTCGATTTTTGGCCCGCGAACAAAAACGTTTGCCCATCCCTGGTCTAGGCATTGATGATGGGATTACCAAAAATATGCTGCGGAATTTGTCACCAAAATAATGAGGGTTTTTAAAATCTGAACATATTTGTATTTTTATAGCCATGGAAGATGATAAATCTTCTTCTAAACTTTGAAAGTGTCAGGTGAAACTGATGGCTACTAGTCGGTAGGCCTTAATACAGGAACAGGACTTCGCAAATCGCTGAAGGGACTGTTCCGCAGAAGACTGAATATCTGTGTCTTCTTCCTGGTAAACACTGTAGCTTTAAGGGAGAGCTAAACACTAAGCAATTAGTACGGATTACAGAAT
>KK116494.1:169346-183000 GCA_000611955.2 Stegodyphus mimosarum
TTTATTAAGGGATTAATTACAAGTTAATAATACTTTTAATGAGAAATTTGAGCTTGATGTTTTTTGATAATTTCATTCATATTGGGTCGTAAAAATGGCAATGCTACTCTCATATCGTCTTCTATATTTAACAGTCTCGATCTTTTATTCCCTTTTATGTTGGTTAAAATAATACTGAAAATCCGAATTCACATAAATAAGGTGTAGAAAATTGTAATAATATTTTTAAAACTTTTTTGCCCATCATGGGATAATTGCATCTAATGCTAATCCAAAATGAATTAATTGATTCTTCCGAATATTTTAAAATTAAATCTCGATTATTAGAAAGTGAAATTAATTCTTCTTCATTCAAATACAGAAGTATTCGTTATCACAAATAGATTACGAACCTCATCAATTTTTTTTTTTTTCATCTGAATTCGGGATATAATGAATAATTCTGTCATCTAATCTTGTCAATAACAATTTTATGAATAATTTTATTAAAATCTTTTGGGACTGATTCAAACTTTTCCAAATTGCCTTCTTGCATAAAGTTATTCTTCCATAAAGTTATTTGTTTTTGGAATCCCACCAGTTTATCTGTTGAGTTTAATACATTTTCTTTCGGCCCTTGCATACTTGAATTTATGTTATTAAAAATAACAAAAATGTCTGATAAGGAAGCTAGTCTCCCATTTGCACCAATCAGAACTTCTCAATTTAAATTACATACTGAGCATACGCGAAAATGCTCCGAAATGCGCTCTCCTCCGGAGCACTAAAATCGGCTTGGATAAAACAATTGACGCTGTTATTAATGTCTTAAAAATCGAATTTCGCCAATTCTCATGTGTACCGTATACTAGGATTAAACCCATTATAATTTTTACTATATATATTTCTAATATTTGGAGATACACTTTAAGAATTCGGAGGCACACAAAAGTGCCGCGGCACAGTGGTTGAGAATCACTGCTGTAGTTTATCCATGACTACGTTACATTTGTTATATTCTTACTGTGACCGTGTCCTTTAAAAATTAAATTATTCACACAAATTTCCCGTCTGATTTTTGACTGTAAAATTTGTAAAAAAAAATCGCGGGATTTCCTTGTACGCCTATTAAATTTTACACGTCTTTTGCTCCCCTTAAACTTATTTCCTCGAATTATTCTAACTCAATTAACCGATTCCTCGAGACAAGTTAAAAACGATATCAAAAACTGCAAAATTTTGGAATTAAATATCCTGGTCAATTTTTCCCTTAGAGAGAAACTTCTGGTATTTTTAACTTTTCATAACGAGCGCAAAGCGTTCCCAAATATAATTATAGGAACTGCATATTTAAAGTGAGATTTCGTTAATTGTCCATTTTTTTTTTTTTTTCTATTTGACTTTGCGAGAACATGAATATTTTCGTCATTTAGCACACCTTTGTAACTGGAAGTATATTACTATGATCAACGATTGCGAAAATAAAGCCCGGATAAGGAACTTTTAAACCGGATAAAGGTCGTCCCTTTTTTATTGCAATCGGCAGTACCAAAATTATATATATATATACTAGCCGCTATGCGGTCAGCCTTCGTCTGGCTTTTAAACGTACCGGAAAAATGCCTAAAAGACACACCTTTAACCGATAGCCCCGAAGTTCTTCCAACTATTTTTTCTTCGTTAAGAATAAAACCCTCCCTTGCATATGGCCCTGATGTATTACCAGAAAAACATATGCATCTTGAATTTTTAGCAAACTGATTGCATGAGATGTGTATTAAACATTTGTTAAAATATAATTTATATCCGCCTTCTTAACCACCACCATAACTACATAAAACATTATATAAAAATTCTACAATAATATAAATAACTCCATGCCATTTCTGACGAGTCAAAATTTTTAAAACATATATAAAAAATGACAATGAAATAAGCAATATCCGTAAATGCAAATATTACTTATCCTAATAAATAAATTAATCAACTTCCCTTTGCAAAATCTTAAGAACTCAAATGGTATAAACAGATTAAGAGCCTTATTTCCTAAAAAAAAATCATGTAAAATTTTTTATAATTAAAATTATAAATAATTAAAACATAATATAAAAAAATTACAATGAAATAAGCAATATCCCTTCATATAAATATTAATTATTCTAATGAATTAATTAAACAATTTACCTTTGCAAAAAGAAACAATTTTTCAATTTCTTAAAAAAAGCGACATAAGAAATACAATGAAAAACATTGCCAAACCCACATTTCTAAAAGAATGAAATTATTCAAAATGATGCGATTTCATTAAAAAACTATCATTAACAATAAGAAAGAAAAATTGTTGCCAAAATCATATTTTGAAATATGTGAGATGTGAGAAGTGTATTCGGAAGCTTCATTTAACAATTTTTTGAAAAATACAAAATATTATTATTTTTCCAAAATTCTTTTTGTAAAAGGAGTCGGAAGGATTAAAGTTTAACGTGTCCAAAAATAATAGGAAAATAAACAGTGCATTTTTTAAAATAAACTTTAAAAAAAAAAATTCCGTTGCAAAGGTGTTAAGCTCACTTTAATTTAGCAAAGCTCACTTTGCTAAATAAATTCGTATTTGATCTATTTATTGAAATACCAAATTTAAGTTCGTAAAATAGCTAAGTGCCTGCGTTTCACGACGATGTGAAAATGAAATGTAAAATAAAAAATAATCTAATTCGAATTTCGAAAAAATCGCTTCGAGGTGCATTGACTCTTGTCTAGATGTGCATATGTACTGGTACCCAGGGCTTAATTTGCTTAATTTACCATTATGTACCCAGGGCTTAATTTCGTACCCTAGGTCTATTAGCTTAAACGCAGAACGAATAAAAGACACACACAAAAACTCTTTCTTTTATTATATGTAGAGAAGATATACAAAACGAAACATAGTAATAGGCCAAAAATTTGTTAAACAGTTCTGCGCTGTAGCTGCAGGATTGAAGTAAATTAAACTTAAAGCATTTAAAATTAAATTGGAATCGAAACAAGGCAATTCCCCAACAATATTAATAACTGCAACCGTGGATAAGAGGTTTAGCACTATATCAAATCAAAGCAAACGAGATTCGATTTTTTAAGTGAATTTTAATGTTTTAAATGAAATTCAATTTAATCTTTTTTCGGTTTTTGATTTCAAATGAATCAGAAGAACGAAACATGTATTCGACACATATTAATCGACTTTTATGAAACTTTAATTAATTTTCCCTTGATGTGTTTGTTCTGAATTAGGGTTCCAGAAAAAAGGAGATTAATTTTTATATTCTTATAATTTTTTGTTTACTTTTTTCCTTTTCACATTTTTATTTTTCGGGTTTATTATACTAATGAATTCTTATTTTATTTTTGATTTGTGTGTATCAAAACAAATCAAATGACATTCGATTTCTCGGTTTTAAGTGAATTTTAATGTTCTAAATGAAATTTTAATTTAATCTTTTTTCGGTTTTTGAACTCAAATGAATCAGAAGAACGAAACATGTATTCGACACATATTAATCGACTTTTATAAAACTTTAATTCATTTTCCCTTGATGTGTTTGTTCTGAATTAGGGTTCCAGAAAAAAGGAGATTAATTTTTATATTCTTATAATTTTTTGTTTACTTTTTTCCTTTTCACATTTTTATTTTTCGGGTTTATTATACTAATGAATTATTGTTTTAATTTTGATTTGGTTTGATACAAGTGTTAAACCTCTTATCGACGGTTGCAATTATTAATATTGTTGGGGAATTGCCTAGTTTTGATTCCACTTTAACTTTACCAGTCATTTCGTTTGAAATTTTAGCAGACGTGTAAATTAATTTTAATTTCCTTCCTAGACTTGATTTTTAAAAAAGTTTTCTTAAATAACTAATTTTAAGGATTTTGTCAGTTTTGATCTTGTTTTGATTTTGCATTACTTTTTAAATATTAAAAAATGTATAACTTTTGTTTTTACTTTTGTATTTGAGTTTGAAAATGAGAGTGTCGGGGATATATCTTCTAAAGTAAGCATCCCTTTTAGTTGTTTCCAGTTTTGTTTAGTAGTGTTCTTAATGAGCAATTTAAATTTAAAAGATTAATTACTAATTTATTTTGTTTTTTAATTCTTTTGGCTTAAATGGACTAATGTCTTTACTTTAATTGAGTATTATTCATAACTTATGATTTGGCTCTAGCAGAAATATAATTTGATGCTTACTTAGAAGAAAGACAAAACACTCTCACTATATTTAGTTGTTGTTAATTGGTGGTAGATTGGTTTATTTTTCTTCATGAGTCGATTAATCTGCGATTAATGACAATAGCTACTTTTTCAACTCTTAAAAGGTTTTTAATTTTGATTTTGGTATTTTTGCGATTAAGAATTTAAGTTCGTAAAATAGCTAAGTGCCTGCGTTTCACGACGATGTGAAAATGAAATGTAAAATAAAAAATAATCTAATTCGAATTTCGAAAAAATCGCTTCGAGGTGCATTGACTCTTGTCTAGATGTGCATATGTACTGGTACCCAGGGCTTAATTTGCTTAATTTACCATTATGTACCCAGGGCTTAATTTCGTACCCTAGGTCTATTAGCTTAAACGCAGAACGAATAAAAGACACACACAAAAACTCTTTCTTTTATTATATGTAGAGAAGATATACAAAACGAAACATAGTAATAGGCCAAAAATTTGTTAAACAGTTCTGCGCTGTAGCTGCAGGATTGAAGTAAATTAAACTTAAAGCATTTAAAATTAAATTGGAATCGAAACAAGGCAATTCCCCAACAATATTAATAACTGCAACCGTGGATAAGAGGTTTAGCACTATATCAAATCAAAGCAAACGAGATTCGATTTTTTAAGTGAATTTTAATGTTTTAAATGAAATTCAATTTAATCTTTTTTCGGTTTTTGATTTCAAATGAATCAGAAGAACGAAACATGTATTCGACACATATTAATCGACTTTTATAAAACTTTAATTCATTTTCCCTTGATGTGTTTGTTCTGAATTAGGGTTCCAGAAAAAAGGAGATTAATTTTTATATTCTTATAATTTTTTGTTTACTTTTTTCCTTTTCACATTTTTATTTTTCGGGTTTATTATACTAATGAATTCTTATTTTATTTTTGATTTGTGTGTATCAAAACAAATCAAATGACATTCGATTTCTCGGTTTTAAGTGAATTTTAATGTTCTAAATGAAATTTTAATTTAATCTTTTTTCGGTTTTTGAACTCAAATGAATCAGAAGAACGAAACATGTATTCGACACATATTAATCGACTTTTATAAAACTTTAATTCATTTTCCCTTGATGTGTTTGTTCTGAATTAGGGTTCCAGAAAAAAGGAGATTAATTTTTATATTCTTATAATTTTTTGTTTACTTTTTTCCTTTTCACATTTTTATTTTTCGGGTTTATTATACTAATGAATTATTGTTTTAATTTTGATTTGGTTTGATACAAGTGTTAAACCTCTTATCGACGGTTGCAATTATTAATATTGTTGGGGAATTGCCTAGTTTTGATTCCACTTTAACTTTACCAGTCATTTCGTTTGAAATTTTAGCAGACGTGTAAATTAATTTTAATTTCCTTCCTAGACTTGATTTTTAAAAAAGTTTTCTTAAATAACTAATTTTAAGGATTTTGTCAGTTTTGATCTTGTTTTGATTTTGCATTACTTTTTAAATATTAAAAAATGTATAACTTTTGTTTTTACTTTTGTATTTGAGTTTGAAAATGAGAGTGTCGGGGATATATCTTCTAAAGTAAGCATCCCTTTTAGTTGTTTCCAGTTTTGTTTAGTAGTGTTCTTAATGAGCAATTTAAATTTAAAAGATTAATTACTAATTTATTTTGTTTTTTAATTCTTTTGGCTTAAATGGACTAATGTCTTTACTTTAATTGAGTATTATTCATAACTTATGATTTGGCTCTAGCAGAAATATAATTTGATGCTTACTTAGAAGAAAGACAAAACACTCTCACTATATTTAGTTGTTGTTAATTGGTGGTAGATTGGTTTATTTTTCTTCATGAGTCGATTAATCTGCGATTAATGACAATAGCTACTTTTTCAACTCTTAAAAGGTTTTTAATTTTGATTTTGGTATTTTTGCGATTAAGGATTTTTCTTTACAGATTTTTATATTTTTAAAGCAATAGAGAGGTTTAGAAAATACTAATTTAAAAATCTAACTAAAATACTGGCTAAAAAAGTTCTTAAATGTTCATGGTTTTAAATGAATTTCTGTTCCTTGGAAATGGTACAAGAAAAGTTTTCTAATTATATATATATATATAAAGAAACAAACTAATAGGCCAAAAACTAAAAACGAACATTTTTTAATCATAGGAGCTGCAGGATTGAAGTAAATTAAACTTAAAACATCTAAAGTTAAAATTAAATTGGAATCAAAGCAACGCAAATTCCTCAACAATATTACTGACTGCAACCATGGATAAGAAAAATTCAGAGGGAAAATTCTGGATACATTTGAGATTTGAGTTTTCGGTTTTAAACGAATTACAATGTCTTTAATGAAAATACGCGAAAAGGAAATCTCTCTCTCTCTCTCTCTCTATATATATATATATGTATGTATATATATATTATTTTATTTAATACTTCAGTACTTGTAATATCTCCTAATAATATAAAAGGAAAAGAAAACTGTTAATTTGGTCATGTGTTCCCAGTACGCTTTGAAATGAGAAGTAGTTTCCTTGCAATATCAGCTGAATGGGGAAATGTATTCCTATGTCCCGTCTTTGTACGTGATCTCAACTTTATGCGATCCTGATGTAACACCGCTTTGGAGAGATCGTGACCAATTATGTTATCAATTTGCCGAATTCATAGAACCTAAGATTATTAATTAATTTTCATTTTTGCCGCATTCTGGGTGGAAGGGGGTGGTGGAAAACACGCAGTGACAAGTGTCTCGTTGTGGTAAGGATCCAGGTCACATTTACTTCCGAAGAATTTGACGTTGCTAACGCCTGATAATTTTCAAACCGACGAGTTTCTCTCGGAGAAAAGAGGGGAAAGATGAATCGATTATTTTCAGCAAGTTAATAATTTTTGTAAATGTGTAGAGATATCAGGTATTTTTGAAGCAGGAGAGACGTGAAAAATGAGCAATGCCCTCGCAGGGACTCGAACCTCGGACCTCTCGAATACCGCCCGAGTGTGCTGGCCTTTACACCACGAAGACATGCTAAGAAGGCGGGAGAAATCTCTAGATATAATAAAACAAAGAGTCTGCGTGTGTGTGTGCGTGCGTGTGTGTCTTTCGTTCGTGTTGCGAGTAAGCTAATAGACCCAGGGCCACGAAATTTGGTACATAGGTGTATCTACTAAAGAGCCAGCGCACCTCGAAGCGATTTTTTCGAAATTCGAATTAGAATTTTTTTTATTTTATGTTTTAGGACCAAATCGCGTCATTTTGAGACATAATGGGCTACAGGCAAACGAGATTTCACTCTATACATTTCATTTTTACATCGTCGTGAAGCGTAGACACTTAGCTATTTTACGAACTTAAAATAAATTTCGTATTTCAATAAATCGATTAAATACGAATTTATTTAGGAAGGTGAACTTAACACCTTTTCGGCGGAATTTTTTTTAAAAAAAACTTATTTTAAAAAATGTGCTGTTTATTTTCCTTTGATTTTTGGACACGTTGAACTTTAATCCTTTCGACTCCTTCTAAAAGAGGAATTTCGGAAAAATAATAATATTTTGTATTTTTTTTTAATTTTTTAAATGAAGCTTCCGAATACACTTCTCACATCTCAAATATTTTAACATGTAGTTTTGGCAACAATTTTCCTTTCTTATTGTTGTTGATAGAGTTTTGATAAAATTGCATCATTTTGAATAGTTTTATTCTTTTAAAAATTTCGGTTTGGCAACAATTTTTCATCGTATTTTTTATGTTACTGTTTTTAAGAGACTGAAAAGTTTAAGAAATTAAAAATTACAACGGTAAATTGTTTAATTACTTTCTTAGGATAATTAACATTTGTATCCAGGGATATTGCTTATTTCATTGTAATATTATGTTTTAATTATATAAAAAAAGTTTTGCATGATATTTTTTAATCTGTTTAAGTTCTTAATCTGTTTATACCATTTGAGTTCTTAAGATTTTGCAAAGGGAAGTTGGTTAATTTATTTATTAGGATAATTAATATTTGTATTAAGGGATATTGCTTATTTCGTTGTATGCTTTTTATATGTAATGCATTTTTAACTGAATTTTTTTTCCCGTTGTTGTTTGTTTCTTTTTCGATAAAATTGTTCTGCAGAGTAAAATTCTGTGCGAGTTTTCAAATTTAATGTTTGGGGTTCTCTTTAGGCATTTTTCTGGTACACTTAAAAGCCAGACCAATGCTGGCCGCGCAGCGGCTAGTACCTTATAAATGTATAAGTCTGCAGTAATTTTTTTATGAGTCTCGTTTGACCTCCTTTTATTTGGCATTTAGCTACCTTCCTCTACCTTTTGTTTTCCTTTTTAAACAGCCTATTCTGCCTAAATGAAAACCTATTAAATTTATTGTTTCTTGTAAACGCCGATGAATATTCCTTTTATTAAATTTCGGAACATATATCGATTGTTTCTTTTTAACTTTGATAAATAATCCTTTTATTAATTGCAATTTTCTTACATAATTTTAAATTAATGTTTCACTTTTAAACAGCCTCGCCGTCTTAAAAGGAGACCGAAGGAGCAGCTGACGTTTCCGGAATTTCCAGAGAAGATGAGCTTGGTAAGTTCGAGAACATATACCGATGGCTTCTTTTAAGCATTGATAAATATTCTTTTTATTAATTTCAATTTTATTAAATAATTTTAAACTAATGTTTCACTTTTAAACAGCTTCGGCGATCTAGAGAAAGACCGAAGATGCAGCTGACTTTTCCGGAATTTCCAGAGAAGATGAGCTTGGTAAGTTCGAGAACATATACCGATGGCTTCTTTTAAGCATTGATAAATATTCTTTTTATTAATTTCAATTTTATTAAATAATTTTAAACTAATGTTTCACTTTTAAACAGCTTCGGCGACCTAGAGGAAGACCGAAGAAACAGCTGACTGTTCCGGAATTTCCAGAGAAGATAATCGCGGTAAGTTCGAGAACATATACCGATTGCTTCTTTTAAGCATTGATAAATATTCTTTTTATTACTTAAATTTTTATTATCTAATTTTAAATTAATTTTTCACATTTAAACAGCCTCGCCGAACTAGAGCAAGACCTCAAAATTACTTAATGTGTCCGGACTTTCTAGATGAGGAGGACGAGGTAAGTACTGATTGTTTCTTTTAAACCATTGTCACTTCGTAAAACAGTAAGCATCCCTGGTTCTTCAGTTATCATCAATTTCTTCTTTCTGCTCCGAACAGCCATGATTACCCCTATAAAATTATATCTCACGTGAAAAATGAGTCGGGTGGAGGGGACAGTCTTCTTTACCCTCTCCAGCTACGCCAGTGCCAGTTAACAAGAGTGTTTAGTTCATACATACAACCTACTCAAGAAAAAGGGTGCTAGATTTGTAAACAGAAAAATATAAATTATTGTATTAATTTCCTTATTTTTCTGGTCACTTCTGGGAGGTAGGTTTTCAATCGGTCTTCCTTGAATGAAGGGATAAAGTTTCAAAGGTACTTCCTGTCTCGCCAGAAGCAAACGGGGCAGAGGACTCCTGAATTCACTTTCAGTGAGCTTCTCAATCCTCCTAAAGTATACAATTACGCATTTTTTTCTATAATTACCGTGGCTGGCTATGTATATATATATATATATATAAAATCTTAAATTATGTAAATAAATCAACTACATCCAAAGACCAAGGGGGAAATTAAAAGGCGCTAAAAGCTATTAATTTTCATAAAGGTAATTTCTTTGGAAGTAGTTGATTTATTTACGTAATTTAAGATTTAACTGGAGCTGTTTTAGCGCTTGATGTTAAGAATAAAATGTTGATTTCGTATTTTAGCTTTTTATGCCTTTGAGGGGGGGGGGAACATACACTGAGCTTTTTAAATTATCGAACGGGCTGGATGCACTAGTGTTTTCGTTGTTTTTCCAATGCGCAGTGTGGATGCAACACAGTTACCCTTAGAAAATCCTTCACGAAAGCCTCTCTATCCTTAGGCGGATAACCTTCGTGTGCTTTGCCGTATTCATATAACCTAAACTTAGATTATTAATTTATGATTTATAATTAGCGTGATGATAATTAGCGATAATTCCAAAATTTAATTTAAAGATCGTCAGGACACAAAATACTGCGAATGGCCAATCAAAAGCTATGTTTTAAAGAAACTGTATTTTAAATCAGTAAGTCATTCATATGCTTGATTGTTGAATTGATAAGCGTGAACTGGATTGTTTGGAGCACACGAGGACTGTCTAGTTAAGCTGAGGGTGCCTTCGTGGAGGACTGTTTAAAGGAACTGGATCGCATTTGTATTACATATGAGAAACACTTCGAAAATTCTTATGCAGTTAGCAGAACGTCGATCGAATTACCAGTGTTCAGCAAGTTAACCGCTCAGCTGCTAGTAGGCTGGTTTTAAGCATTGATAAATATTTTTTTATTAATTTCAATTTTATTACATAATTTTAAACTAATATTTCACTTTTAAAATGCTCAGCTGCTAGTAGTCTGGTTTTAAGAATCGATAAATATTCTTTTTATTAAACAGGTTTAGTTTAGTTTAGTTTAGTTTATTATAGAAAAGAACACTAGGTCTATTTGCCTAAGGGGAGGGATGCGTTCGCGGAGGACTTCCTAGGGAAAACTGGCTCATATACACGTTACTTATGGAGAAAACTACGAAGACGCCCATATAGCCAGCCCATTCGTCTGGATTCGAACCTATTTCGGAACTACCAGTGTTTAGCGATTTTACGTCTCGGCAACTGGTGGGCTTCTGCTAGTAAGCTGACTTGGTAAATAATTTAATTGCATTAACTTGGTTATATAACTATAATATAACTTGTTAATTTGTTTGCATAACTGTATTTTAATAAATTAATTTGGTTATGTAGCTATAATATAATTCCATATGATCGAATCTAATTATAAAATTAATTTGTTTTATTTGATTAATTTGTTATTTTACAAATGCCAAACATTAGCGCTTAAAGCCAGGTTCACGGGCTCTCCAGTATTTTTTAACAACGTATTCAGTATTTTTTAACAATACCAAGAAAGTGCAATACAATTATTTAAATGTTCAAAAATCATAGGCTGATTGGAGTGGCACAAAACATAGTTTGGGGAATCCACCATTCCAGTTCTATAGAGGTGGTCCCGCAAGCAGTCATGTCCGGTCAGACGTCTAAATAGAGCTACGGCTGTCTTTCTTGAAAAACTGGGAATGAAAGCTATCTCCCCCCCGAATCCTTCATCTCTTATCCATAGCACTTTGAATCATATCCTGCTTAAGAATTTCCTTAAGAGTTAGGGTAACAAACAATTTAATCCTATGAAAAAATAGGTTAGGTTAGGTTATTCAATTATGGCAAAGCACACGAGGGCTATCTGCCTAAGGGGAGGGATGCCTTCGTGGAGGACTTTCTAAGGGAAACTGGCTCGTATACACGTTAGACATGGGGAAAACCACGAAAACGCCCATGCAGCCAGCCCGTTCGCGGGATTTGAACCTAGGACCGAACTACCAGTGTTCAGCGTTTTTACCGCTCGGCCGCTGGTGGGCCCTATGAAAAGCAACCGGTCGATTAATGCCTTGCATTATTAAAGTTTCTTTCTTAGCCAATGTTTCAGCTTTTTCGTTGCCCATAATTCCCCATTGAGCTGGAATCCATTGGAAAGAAATTCTGCGTGCCATTGCCTTAAACAAAGGCCTTAAGCTTTTGTAATAGGTTTCGCATTAGGTCCCGATTTTGCAGTCGCCCACAGATTTTTGAACAGGGGTTCCCAAAGAGGTCGGTAATGACCTCCTGGGGGTTAATGGAATTTTGTAAAACATGATACTGCTGCGATGTCTACTGCTGGTGGATAGCATTCGAATATGCATCGAAAGTTGACCGTCTTAATGAAGATGTTATTGATTACAAAAAAAATTGATTAATAAAAACTTGTAATTAATTATTTACTGATATAAAGCTGTAGCATATAGTAAACAAGATATATAAAAGAAAAGAATCACTAATATTTCTTAATATATAAATTTTTTATGTAATAAATGCAATAAGAAAAAGCAAAACGAAAGAACGGAAGAAGATAGTACGATTAAAAAAAATAATAATAAATAAATACGAAGGACGTAAAACTGAACAAGAAACAGACTGAATATTTTAGAACGAGGTGCTTTAAAAATTAAATTGAGCCATTTTATGCCAATAGTAAAAAAACATGCATCAAGCTTAGCCAGCACATTACCTAAAATCGAACTCTTGTGCATTGATATTGATGAAGTTGTAAAAAATTTTTTAGAAGCTCGCCCAAAAAAAGTGCTTTTAAACATTTTTCTTAAATCATCAGAAATGGGAGATCAATAAGCTTTTTTAAATATATGTTTGTCTGCTAGATGTAAGGTGATTTTTCTTCAGTCTTGAGATATTTTGTTTTTCAAATAATTTTAACTAAATAAATTTAAATTATACATTTGTGTTGACATCTTATATGGTGATCATTCAAATAAGAGGCCCCAGGAAGATATCCGCCTAGGGCTCAATAGCTGTACCTCTGCCACTGCATCCAATGGCCGGTCATTGGTAAGCTGAAAATAACTGGGTGACAATGTATCACTAAAAATCGATCTGGAACTTAAATCTTACATCTAGCCTAAGCTTTTATTGGGGGGGGGGATAAAGAATGTCAGCTGACATTAAATATATTTCAATTACTTCTTTTCGTACGATTAACAGTGATATTTCATTCTAAATTATATAAACAATCAGAACGAAAACCACAGTGAACTAATTACCACAAAGGTTAGGTTAAGTTATTCAATTATGGCAAAGCACACGAGGATTATCTGCCTAAAGGGAGGGATGCTTTCGTGGAGGACATTCTAAGGGAAACTGGCTCGTATACACGTTACACATGGGGAAAACCACGAAAACGCCCATGCAGCCAGCTCGTTCGCGGGATTCGAACCTCGGACCGAACTACCAGTGTTCAGCGTCTTTACCGCTCGACCGCTGGTGGGCCCTAATTACCACAAAACAGTAATGAATTAAAGCTAACTAAAATGTATTACATGACAAAACATTCCCAGTTTTTATGTATTTTCTTCAGACGCAATAAATTACATCAGATTCCATTTTTAGAAGTATATTTTAATCTATTTTCAAATTGAAAAGAACTTCAGAATTGGGCTTTTTCTGTTGTGAGAGTATATATTTATAGCTTCCTCTTTAAGTAAAATATAATTTTTCAAAGTTAAATTCAAACAGGAATACGACAATCGAGCTGTGCCAGTCAAATATTGAAGCATTTAAATATATATATATATATATATAATGTTTCATAACAATAAATTTTATTTAATTATTTATTAAATTTAAACAATTCATTGCGCCATTGCTGCAAGGAATGAAATTTAAATTATAGTAAACAGTAACTACTTAAAATAGTAATTTTAAGATAAATTATAATTTAAA
>KK116494.1:183287-257592 GCA_000611955.2 Stegodyphus mimosarum
CCCCCCGGCCACGGGTAACCTTCTCATTCGTCCAGAAAGTTTTAGGCGGAACTATGCCTTCACTACGTCACCTCCCCCTGTAGGTTTAGGATTGCAAAGATTTCTTAGCTAAACTTACAGCCCCGTAGAATTACTTTGCTTTCTGTAAATTCAACACGTTAATATTTCTGCACGACTTCAAGAAGGTGAGTCTTGATTTTTATATCTTCTTGCAGAAACATTTTACACAAAAGTGTACGTTTTTTCCACAAAGTTTAATATGTTTTAAGTACTTCTTTCTTCAAATTTAACAACTTCGTTACTTTAAGCAAGAGGGCCCCCATTTTTTAGATTTTCTTGATTTCTTCGGTTGTAATATAGGACTAATAGTGTTTCAGAAATTAACTATAAATTATAATTTATGATTTGTGGTTTCATCCTCTCTAATACTATTTTAAATTTAGTTTTCTGTAAATTTTAGAGGTCTTGAGGCGTTTTAAAAATATTTGTTACCTAGCTGCCTCTAATTAATTCTTGTTTTGTTTTAGTAGTACTTTTCTTCCACGCGTAGCGAAAAGGGGCGTCTAATTGAGACGATTTAGATTAGTATTGAAAGATGTAATAGATTTTAAAATTTAGTCAATTAATTGACGCGGTATTGTCTCAATTGGTCGTCAGTTGAAACGCGTGGAAGTAATATTTCAGTGAAAGGAGGCACGGTTTCCTTTTCCCCTGACGAGACAACTATGCAACTCTCACTGAGATATTACCAGTTTTGTTTATTGTATACCTTGTTTTTATTGCAACTTCAGCTTTTCCCATTTTGCCAAAAAATTACAATTTTCTAGGCATTATTTGAGTTATATTTTCATGTGAATTTTTGCTTAGGATTTTAATTTTAATTTAGTTTTAATTGTATTTAATGTGTAATTTTGGCACTAACATGCTTCTTCGAATAGGATTTCAGAGGGCTTAGGGTGTACTATGGCTTTTGCATTCTTACTTGTTAATAATAGAATTATAAAATTGCAGCTAGATGCACAGTTTTTACAAAACCATAAAACGCTATCGTTCAAGTTTTAACTTTTTAAAGAAAAATTATATATATATATATATATATTTAAATAATTTAATTTTTTGTTGTTCCTGTGCTAAACGTATAAATCGTCCATAAAGTTGTAAATTATTTGCATACTTTTGCGTTGTTTGGCGACAGCATTCGGCGACATAAAGAAATATATTTATACTGTCGCCAAATCTGCCACCGCGAGCAATTTATCCGCCAATGTGGGAGCATTTCGCCGGCAAAAAATCTTCCGAACCCGGCTATTTAAATAATGAAATTATTGCCAAAAATAATATGTTATGCGTACTGTATCGTTATCCAAGTGCTAACTATTCTGAACTCAGGTTTTGCTAATTATTGTTATTCTGTAAATAACATAACAGAAGATTTTTGGTACCATTAAGAAAGAGTTAATATAAGTATTCTGTTGAAAATCGTGCAAATTTGTTGTTACATTTTAATTTTAAATCTGATTCCAATAATGGTTAAATGCTTGAAACTGCTTTCATTCTTTGTTAACGTTCTCGTATTTTAAGCTGAGTTTTCGAATAATTAGGTATAATGGGAAGTCATTAATGTCTGCCTATTGTATCCTAAACAAAGGATTCAGAACCCCATTTTTTTTGTCCATCAGCAGCCGAGCGGTAAAATCGCTGAACACTGGTAGTTCTGACCCGAGTTCGAATCTAGGCAAACGGGCTGGCTGCATGGACGTTTTCCTAGTTCTCCCCATCGTCTCTCATAGTTCGTCTATACGAGTCAGTTTCCCTTAAAATTTCTTCCACGAAGGACCCCTTCCCTTAGACCGATAGCCCTAGTATGCTTTGCTTTAATAAACTAAACCAGAACCAAGCCAAACTAACCTAACCTAACCTTTTTCTTGCATCGACACATTTTAAAAAAATAGTTCTCATCATAGAACTCATTGCACTTTACTACACTCCATACTCTACAGGCCTACCAAAGGTCGAGCGGTAAAGTCGCTGAACAGTGGTGGTTCGGTTCGAGATTCGAATCCTGCGAACGGGCTGGCTGCATGGGCGCTTTCGTGGATTTTCCCGTGTGTAACGCGTATAAGAGCCAGTTTCCCTTAGAAAGTCCTCCAGGAAGTCATCCTTCCCCTTAGGAAGACAGCCCTCGAATACTTTCCCGTAATTAAATAAATCAAACCATCCATACTATACAGTATACAATATAATAGCATAAATAAGTTAGGTAACAACTAGATTAAGATAAAAAAGTCTTGAAAAAAATATGTGTTAGATTTATGTTTAATTATTTTATTGCATTATTATTAGTTTTATGTTTAAAAATATAAACAGGTTTCCAGAAACAAAATCATAAATTCTAATGGCACTAAAGCTCAATTTTAATGAATGTAATGGCTGCGCTTCATGTATTGATGCAATTATTCTAATTTTTGGTATAAAATTGTTTATTTTTAAATCACGTCTTTCAAAAATATTCAGCTTGTTTTTTTTGTTTTCAGTTCCATTTTTGCGTACTTCGTGTTTTAATAATCGTGTTTTTACACTTTACTTTTTACATTGCACTTATTGCTTGAAAAATTTATGCATTAAAAATATTCTTGATTTCAAAATATATTATTCAATTTCGGAGTGTTTGTTCATTTACATTATTTTATAATGTCATCTTTCTTGTTACATGATGTTTTATAGCAACAAAAAATTAATTATCAAATTTATTAATTTTTTTTTAATCAGAAAGATCTTGATTACGCCGAGGCTGTCGACTCCCAATCGACAATTTCATTATCATTGACCTCCCTTTAAAATTTCATCGACCCCCAAGACCATAATTTTCTTCTTTTTAATTCCCTTAAATGATGAACAAATAAACAAACAAATAAAAAGTAAATAGTGAGTTTTCAGAAATTTATTTTTGCTATAATGGTTTCATGGCTGCCACTTTTCATCAGGCCTCAAATTCATGTTTAATCTTCGAACATATTCTGCTGCGATTTTAAAGTGTTTGTTTCACTGATCATGTGTTGTCATCGTGAGATTTTCTTTTCAAAGATCAGAAATAAACTTTTTTTTTTTTTTTTTTAAGGAGGTGATGCCTTTGCAAGAAGTACAGCAAAATACACATACAGCGCCATTACCATCAAATATGGATGTGGATACTTCATGGCCAACAGAAGATATTCGTGCACTTTTGTCAAGATCTGATTCGAAGCCGCTGGAATGTCTTAAAGAATTAAAAACGATTTTAAATGATCCTCAGTCGGACTTTGACATCGCAAGCTATCTCAATAGTCATCATCTTACAGATCCAGAAGACTGGGTAAGTTATTTTCAAATATTAAAAGCTATGTAAAAGCTGTACTTCATGTATTAATAAAATAGGTTAGGTTAATTGAATATCGCAAATCTCACGAGGATATCTGCCTCATTAATAAATAATAGTCAACATTAATAAATAAAGATTAATGGCGTTCATTCTGTAAATATATGCTCTGGAAATTAACATTCAAACTTACGTATAATAGCGCGCAAACTAGAGGGCCGTACATGGAGGCGATTTCGCAATGCCGCTGAGACCTTTAATTCTACACGATAACGAAGCTATCATCTGGTTTTTCTAGTTCTGAAAAACGCCGTCTACGCTCGCCGCATACTGGGATTACATCGCCGCATACAGATTGCTCTGATTGGATGTCACCGTAAACTCCGCCTTCACGTTTTCCCGCCACAATGAGCCTCTTCACTGTTGTAGGGCTGCCTCGAGCTAGATAGAATATAGTTTCACATGAGATTGGCTGACGACGATGGTCATTCAGTAGGTAAGCTTATTTTAAGAAGTGAAATTCGGAGAAAGGAGCATTTTGGAACACTTGACTGGGCAGTATTGCTGTTAGATTTTAGTTTTAGGAAATTCGGAAATCGACGTCAGTGAATCACGCTTTACTGGCGGACGGATACTGTACGTAAAACCACGAGAGTCCATTGCAGAGCGGTCTTTAAACGCAGTTGAGTTCGTGGCCGCTGAGGTGTGTGCTTGGAGTCATAAAATCATATAGATGCGAACTTCGAACTTTTTGGATTTTTCGTAGGATTTCTGTGTTTTCAAGAGCATCCAGAACGGTAAGCATTGCGTATTCTTTCCCAAAATCGTTATAAACCTTTCATCGCGGCAAATTGCCATAGCCGGCATTACATATGGCACTCATACATATGTATTATTAGTTTGCGGATATTACTGTAATTTTTATTATTTGAAATGTGTAATAAATACAGTGTCTGAACAGATTAGCTGTCTTGAGATATCATGACAAGTGTAAAAGAGATTTTAGAAATCATTGTAGGTCAAGTTCGCCTCGCAAGTCTCGATGCCGGTCAGATGCAGGAACATGAAGAAAAATCTTTAAATAATTTTATTTTTTTTGCATATTTTAAAAATTTCTATGATAAACATATAATTCGTCTTAAGAATAAGTTTCATATTTTAGTGTTACATCAGTATGAACTGGAAATGGGCGTTCGGCCACGTAATGTAGTGTTTTTAAATTGTCGCCAAATCCGCACGAAACTATTGTGAGCAATAAATTCGCCAACGTGGAAGCATTTCGCCGGCTCAAAGCTCTTCGGTGCCGGGTATTTAAACAATGAAATTATTCTCGAAAATATGCTGTGCATATTGTCATATTTTTAAGAGTATTTATTTTTAAGAATTCGCACCTTATCAATTATTATTCTGTAAATAATACAACAGAAGATTTTTGTTAGCGTTAGAAAAAAAATTAAAATAGCGTATGTATTTTGAAAATAATGCAAATTTCTTATTACATTTTAATTTCAAATTAGATACCGGTAATCGTTGAATACCTGAAACTGGTGTTTTATCTCTTTTAATGTTGTCCTGTTTTAAGTTTCCTAATAATTAAGTGCAATGAAAAGTCATTATCTTTAGAATTGTAAGCTTGATAAATATAAGCACCGATTTCTATTTTAATCTATTTCTTTTTAATTCTCTTACGTGATGGGGGGAGATAAGTAAACAGTGAGATTATAAATTTATTCTTCCAGTAATAGGCTCATGGCTGTAACTTTTTGTCAGTGCCCGAATTTCTTTAAACATATTCTGTGGTATTTTTTTTTTCTAATTATCTGTTACAGTGATAACATGCATTCTCATCGTGAGATTTTCTTTAGGAATGTCATATATTACAACTGAAATACTTTTTTTTATGCAGATGATACCTGATCCTTTACAAGAAATACAGGGATACCCAAGAAGTGTAGCACCATGGGGACAAAGGAATGTGCAAGTGAGAACTCAGTTAACAGCATTAGCAACAAAAACCGATGTGGATATTCCATTGGCAACAAAACTAGATATAGATATACCATTGGTTACAAAAACGGATGCAAATACTCTGTCACCGGCAAAAATGGATGTTGATCCTCCCGAATCTCTTGATGACTTTACGGAATTAGATGCGTATTTAGATAATCCACAATCGGACTTCGACATCGTAAGCTTTGCCAATAATGATCAACCTGATTTTGATGATCAACTCTTGGATGAATTAGCTACAACTGAAGAAGAGTGTGCTGTAAATACTGATGCACTTCCTATGGATACCTCTGACCATATTCCTGTTTTTGAGGAGCCTTTGATGTCATTTCCTGATACTGAGAACTGTCTTTATAATGAAGAACCAATTAAAACTCAAGGTAAGGATGTTATGGAACTCCATAAATATTTAAAAAAGAACTGTTGGTGGACTGGTTGTAATGAAATTTGTGCAAGGACTCATACAGTTCCTGATCTATCTGACCCTCTATTATGTCTCTCTCATCCGATATGTTTTACAGAACGTGACTATCGTGAATGCTATAAAAATCCAGAACACAATAATAGCCCTGAAAAAATAACAATTTATTACCCAGATGGTGAATCGAAATGTATTGAGCCTAGTACAGAAGTAATAGTTAGTCAGCCATATACTCCAGCTAGTGATCACTGTTATCACCAGCCTATGCCTGAAAATATGTCTGTCGCACCTGTAAAAAGTCCAGATGTGCTGGATGATAATGCGGATAGCGAAAGTGCATCCGAGTCTTCCGGTAAGTCTGATTGATTTACATAATTTTTTTATAATCAGTTAAAAGTTAAGAGTATTGCATACAGGCTTAGTTGGTTGCTGGGATCTGTGTATGGTTTGAAAATTATTATTTATAAGGAAAGAGAATGTATAGTATTTGTTGTTGGTTAGTGGCATATAGTGGGTTCTAATATAAAATTACATAAAGTTTTAATATACTTTTAAATAGTGCGTTCTGTTTTAAACTAGGTGTATATATATTGTTTTAAAATACTATTGCATGTTTTTTTAACATATGCTAATATTTAAAGATATTAAATTTACACAAATTCTTTGCTGCATTTGTTGCATTCAGATTGCAAAGAATGTTCATTTTATAGTTTTTATTCTTGAAGATACAAATTATGGAAATTCAAATTTAAGTATCTTATAGCTTACTTAAGCTTTATTTTGTTATATAATGCATATTTTGAAGTTTTGTGCTTTTTTGTTAAGAATTATTCTGAAATTTTAAAAATGTATTAGTGTTAACATATTTTGAGTTTAAAAGCCTCCAAGAAAAATTGTAGAAGGGATTTAAAAACTGTACGAGATGAAATCTTCATTAAAATTCACATGCGCTAAACTTTGGACATTAATTTTGCCTGAACTAGTTTCCGTCTTGGGTCCAATGTGAAATGAGCTGGCGCCATCTATCGTTCTGTGCAAGAACTATTGTAATACTTTTCTGTCTGCCGCCCTTTTTTTTTTACATGTACTTGGTTTTATTTAAAGAACATATTTATAATTATTTTATAATATTTATAATTATTTTTATAAACACTTAATTATTTAAAATTTCTGTTAACCTTGGTGGAAGTGTTTGCACTTAAGCTTCTAGTTTCATTAGTTCGTGTTTCCTTAAACAAACTAAAATTTCCTTAAAAATGTTTAACCGTTCATTTGCATTAAAAGCTTCTGAGTACTTAATAAATGCAAATTAAGGTATTTCTAAATTCATTTTAATGATCCTAATATTGAAATAGTTTGTAAAAATAGTCCTATTGAATAGAAGTAAAAAGATGCTTACTGTTTAATGTCTAATCTGCTATTTTCGTTACCTATTATTGGTGCTCTAAGTTAATTGTAGTGCGAATTTCTTCGATTATTTTCGCAGATTTCAGGGGAAAATTTTAATCAAAACTTTTAATTAAAATTTTTTGGACCTCTGAAGTATATACATAAAATCTATTTTTTTACATTCCAAATTCTAATAATCATCGACAAATATTTGTACAAATAACAAATATTTCAAATTATGTTTATCATATTTAGTATTAAAATGAAATGGTTAAATCATAATTTTATTATTTTTCTGGATTAAAATATAGTTACTAGATTATTTTATAATTATTAGATATTTTCATTTTCCTATATATAAACAGTATACAACTGATATATCTTCCAAAGCAATCTTATAGTATTTTCACTAAAATTAATATAAAATTCTGTTAAATTTAATTAAAAATTTATTGAAGTAAATTGGAAAAAAAATCAATCAATATAGTATAAAAATTTGTTCATAACCTATTATGAACCTATTATTGGTTATCAAATATTGTTGTCTTCTGATAAATTATAGTATTTTTTACACATTGAAAAAGTGTGATCTTGCTCATGAGTTTCATTTTGTGTTCGAAAATTAACTGTTTCACGTTTAGAAAGTAAAACAAATTCTGCTCATGAGGTCAAGAAATTTAAACTTACTCAAGGACAGGCATGGAATAAATATTTAAAGTAATTTTGTAAATAAAGAAAGTAAAAGTTTCAAATCTGGTTTAAAATAAAGGTCATAACCTCGATGGCAACTCTCTAAGGAAATGAAGTTATAGTGAACATTGCTTTAAGATGAGAATTTTGTTTTATGAAGATGGAGTCAAAAATAGATCCCATGTGCCTGTTCATAGTTAATATTGTAAGGAAATAAATTGCAGCAGTTAAATTCTTTTCTGCATTCTGTTTTGTGGAGTAATATAGTTCTTTTACTGGAAATGCTTATGAAAATTAAAAGTTTAATTTTATTTGTAGTGAAGTTTTTAATAACTAATATTTCTACCAGCTTTATTTATTATTAGTTTTACAGCTTGTGTAACTTGGCATCAAAATAGTCTTTCTTAGTTGTATATAATGTGTATATGAAATTTGAGTTATTGTAAATCCTGTGCTTGGTTTGTGAATTCAGGTATAGACTAGTGGTAACCAATTTTTGTGCTGGTGTATCTGGCTGTGTAATTATGTAGCTGACTTCTGGCTATATATAACTATTACTTCTGTAAAGATGTCATTATGTTAATGCAAAGAGATCAAATTTTGATGAGTTAAATTTAAATTTCTGCAGGATTTTATAACTTGTTAATTACAGTAGCTCAGCTAGTCATAGCTGAGGAAATGCCGGATACGTAAAAATATCATAGTCAAACATATAAAAATACATTAGAAAGTAGAACAGTTCATGTTAGAAATGTGAAATGAATGAATGAAATTTCTGGTCAAATATTTAAAAGAAAAAGAAAGCTTTCATGTATTATGCCCACACAAGCTTTTTTTTTTTTTTTCTCATTTACAGACTTTTCCCCGTTTCGAGAGCATTTGGGTTGCTGCTACATTTGTCAAAAAATATTTAAAATCTTAAGAATTTGTTAGTGTTGCGCACTGGAAATAAAAATATTTTATTCCGTACAGTGTGTTGCCACTGCTCATTTTGAAAACATATTTTTTTAAAAAATGTGAAATAGATCATAAATTTGAAATCTAAGATTCAGGCTTCCAAGTGCTCGTATTTGGGTAGAAGACTGTTATTCAAAATTTGTTGCGTCTAGGTATCACTATTTTTTCATGATGCAAGAAAGATACATTCATGCAAATTTCTTATTATTTGATTTCTTTAAATAATCATAGAGGGTGATATTTAATGGCGAAACTTGGAAAATTATTCGGACAATTAGTGATTTGACAAAAATGTTTCGAGACTAATTGCCCTTCTGGGCTAATACCCATTTTGACTAAAAAGTCATTTTATGTATCAAACTGAATATCAAAAGCCTACATTTAGCATTATGTAAACTCTAGATGCATTTGCTTAACATATTAGACATGTTAAACAAAAACATCTTCTGATTATGAAATTTGGTGAAGATACCATTAAACAACTTGTGTCAGTTGTTCTGGCAGTGATTGTTCTTTATTTCAGTTATTGAATGGTAAATGCTACAGATATAGCAATTTTTTTAGACGTTATCACCATTGTTTATCTATTTTCATATAGTTTCTTATGTTCATTAATGCACATTTTTATGTCAGCATTTCACTGCATGCTGTTCTGTTTAGGCAAGCCTCAATTTATCATTTTTTCAAAGTGTGAGGCAGAAATGATTAAATAGCAGTTAATTTATGGCTGCACATGTTTAAGATGGCTTATTAGCTTATTTTTTATTGTCTTTTTATAAGTCTTTCTTATTTTTTTATGAAGTCTCATTAGCATATTTTTTATTTTAAAAAGTGAAGAGGGGGAGATGTTTTTTAAATTTTCTACTTGAACTTTCTGTTAAATGCCATATATTTGGGCATCTACTGTAATTCATTTACATAGCTTATAGTTTATAAACATCATGAAATATTCTTGTCTCTAGAAAAATTCATGTTTTAACTAGTTTGTTTCTTTGTACTGGAACTGTAGGAGATTCATACTATATTTCAGACTAAAGTTAAATTTCCACTGCTTCCAGTTTTGTCATGAATATACTTTTATACCCAAGTTTGCTTTTCCTTTGACAAACTATTGTAATAACTGATATTGCACTAGTGTAATTACAGGTGTTTTAATGCAGAACTGTAATTTAGTATTTCATTTCTAGTATGAATTCTTTTCTTGAAAAAGTTGCCTGCGTTTAACTAATAAAACTTTTTAGTGCTTGCGTTATTTTTCCAGTCTTCTGGTTATATAACATATAGAAAATTAAAATAAATATAATTTATCTTTTTATTATTAAATAAAAAGCAGATAAATTGATTAACATTTGCCCCAGTTATTTTGGCAATCATAAATTTCTAATGGCATTTAAAATAACAAAACAATATGAAGTCTTCTTTGGAAGCTTTGCATTGCATTCTTTTGAATATGAATACCAGTTTCAGAATCTATAAAATTTTCTCAATGTTTAACTTAAGTTTTCAAATCCTACATAATTGCATTTATTATAGTTTAGAAGCCCTTTTCAGAATCGAGAAGGAATCTAGATCCATCTGTAAATTTTTTTATTTCTGCCATTAGAATAGCTGCCCTTCTATCTGTAAGTCTTACAATGAAGCAGTCTGCTTGTCATTATCCATTGCTGTCCGGATAGTCTTCAACATTTTATACAAAGACGTGTTGTTTTTTGCATTTTTTATTAATTTTTCTAACTTTACACATGATTTAGAAAGCTGTGTATGCAAATAACCTCAGATTCCAATCGATCACTGTCCTGTTGGCCATAACTGACAATTCATTTTCTCATTCAGTTGTTAATTCTTGTGCTATAAACGAACCTGAGATGCATTCAAAGGTGTAATTTTAGAACTCTTGAATCATGTTTTCTTTTTGCAATATATATTCACTTGTCATGATTTTTCACATTGCATCGTGTTTAATCTCTCTTTGAATAGTTTTGCATTGTGTACATTATTGCAAGTTTTTTTTTTTTGGTAGGATCATGAAAATATACTGTCGCCAAATTTTAATTTTTTTCAAAATGCGAGAGAAAAGCAGAAAATACTTAACTTTTATCTTTTACTGAAGAAAATTGCCTCATTGAGGAGGATTAAGGTTAAACAAAATGAAAGGAAAAATTTTACAAGTGTATTGTGGATGTCATGCTTATTTGTGGTCATATTCATGTTATGAAATTGTATATAATGGAAATGTAATGTTTACAGCTGCCAACAAAATGTTAAGAAATTGGTTTGAGGAAAATCTCCTGCCTTTCTATTTTAGTAGATTTCATATCAGGCCAGAAATAAGCTATGAAGAATAACAGAGTATGATTGCCAGATAATACCTGCTGGAAATTTGAAAAGCGTATTTAATTAAGCTACTGGTGTTTTGTTACAATGCTAAATTGCTAATAAATTGCTAGAATTGTATTGTCATGTCCTAGTTAAGACCCAAATACTAATTTAGATAAATGAGACTTTTCTATATACTGTCAATTTACATTTATTATCAAAAAATGTTTATACTAATTAAAATTTTATTTTGCAGATGATGAAGTAGATGTCGTCACAATTTCCCAGCCAGTCAGAATGATGACATTTATGCCACCACCCAGAAGGCAGCCTGAAAGGATGGTTCAAGCTGAAAAGAGTGTGCGTAAGGCCTCCCTTCCTAGGCGGAAACCTGCAACCACAGCTGTGTTGAAACAAGCAGCATCTGCATTAAAACGATCAAACTTACAAAGAATAAGGAAAAGGAGTAAAAAACGCACACAAGCAAGCAGTTTAGATTCAAGTTGTAATTCTGACAGTAGTCGTTGTGGTGATTCCGACAATGAAGAAGTTGACAAGCGAGTGACACATAATAAAATGGAAAGGAGACGACGGGAAGATCAAAAGCGAGAACTTCAAAATCTTCGAATGTGCATACCTAACCTTAGGGACAATGTAAGGGCTTCCAAAGTAAATATATTACAAGAAGGAAAACATTATGTTGAAAATTTAGAGTTGGAATCCAGATCATTTGAAGCACTGTTTAATAATTTATATGAAAAAAATTTAAAATTAAAAAAGAAGTTAAATCGTTTACGGAGGCATTTTGGAGCTCCTGAACTAAAGTTAAATTAACATCATATGTACTTTGTAAGTAATGGCAATATTTCATTATTCACTTTGCCAAAAAAGTTTAATCGTTTACAGAAGCATTTTGGAGCTCCTGAACTATTAGCATCATATGTACTTTGTAAATAATGGCAATATTTCATTATTCACTTTGCCATGTTTTCTTATTTACATTTGATACTCTGATTTTGTAAATTTGTATACCAGAGTGAGTGAAGTTGCAGTGTGAGTAGTGATTTGATATGTCTTTCATATTTTAAAGTAATTGTTGTCACTGCAAGCTGATAATTTATTGGTGTTATAATATGCCATGGGGCATTTAGCCACACGGCTAGGATGAGCAGTATTCATCTGCAGGAGATGGGGAAATAACTGTGTTTAGGACACAATGTTTAGAAGAGAAATTCAGGACAAGTGGCATTTAGCTGCGCAAAACCGATACATGACAAGTCCAAAGTTTTCTGTAAAAGCCATGTAGTTTTAGACTGATTTAGAAATTTGAAATTATATGGCTTCTAAAGAAAACCTTGGATCTGTCATAACGCTGTGTCCTAAACATTGTTATTTCACCATCTAAAACTGAAAGTGTAAAAATTGCTTTTAAGAACAGTTTTATTTACGCAGTGAAAAGAAATTAAATTTAAGCAAATGATTTGGTATATCTTTCATGTATATTTTAGGTGTAATTAAGTAACTTATTTAAAACTGAAAAAGTTACTACTTACTTTACTTATTTAGTTTTAAATTTAAAAAAATTTTTAAAATTATTTAACTGATTTTTTAAAGCTTTTCTTGATCAATGGTAAAATATAATTTCTTGATAAATGCAGAATATGACAGTGCATCTACTAAATTTGATAAATTTTCATAATTTAATCAGTTTCTTTAATGATACCAGAAAACTGTAACAATTTAGAAATTTTTGCTAAGTTCATTTTAAATGCACACTCTTATTAGACATTCATGTTACCATTTGAATTTGTCCTCTTTATTATGTTAAAATTACTTCTTTTTAAATCTGAATTCTTTTGCTGTACATTTATTATGAAGTTGAGTTTGATTCTCTAATAACAGTATTACCAGATCCTTAAAATAATATATTAAAATTATGCTGATAAAAATGTTCCATTTGAATGTTATCTTTTGAAAGTAAAATTTTAATATATAATTTTAAGGCTCTGATAATAATGTTATTAAAGAGTGAAACTTCATAATAAATGCACAGCAAAAGAATTCAGATTAAAAAAGAAGTAATTTTAACATGATAAACAGGACAAATTCAAATGGTAACATAATAGTCTAATAAGAGTATGCATTTAAGATACGAACGTGGGGGCCCACCAGCGGCCAAGCGGTAAAGTTTGCTGAACACTGGTAGTTCGGATCCCGCGAACGGGCTGGCTGCATGGGCGTTTTTCGTGGTTTTACCCATGTGTCACGTTTTTACGAGCCAGTTACCCTTAGCAAGTCCTCCACGAAGGCATCCCTCCTCTTAGATAGCCCTCAAGGCTTTGCCATAATCTCAAAAACCAAACCAAACCTTAGGTAGTGCTTGTTATTCTGCATTTATCATTTTTTTTCCCACCTAAGAAACCCATCTTATTTTTGTTAAATAAGATGGTGAAAGAAATTTGTTTTTAGGTGCAAAGTGTACAGATAAATTTTAGAAATAGCAATTTCAGCAAAGTGTCCAGAAAATTAAGTGGGTGGGTGGGTGGATGATAAAAATGACTTCTTTTTGTGCTTGGTCCATTAATTATATTTTTGCATATTTTTATTTTTATATTTTGATAATTCTCATAATTCATAAATTCAAATAACATTCATCTGCAATAAACGGGTAGACAGTTTGGCTGCTCAGTTAAGGCCGCTCAGTTAAATGTTAACATCTAAAATGGTCAATGCAAATTATTAACTCTCATCATAATTTATGTTGTATTTTTAAGTGTTTTTTCATATGTGTATATTTCATTTTTTCGTTTTGTTTTCAATGCTAGTCATTCATTCATTTATTTTATTATATGATAAGTGTATAGCAGTTTGCAGTATGATGAATGTTAAAATTTGGTTAAAGTTAGCCTCGTTTTGATTTTGGCAGAAAGTTTATGTGAAATCAGCATTTTTGTGGTTTTACTAATGTGCTGGATAAATATGAACAAATTTGTCTAAAAGTGTTAGGCTAAGAGCACTCAAGGTTTTTCTCTTATTAAAAATGTATTTAATAGTGGGTGTAATGGCAGATACATTAAAATTATGTGGGTAAACTATGAAAATTACAATTTTATTGCATTCGGGAATGCTGAGTAATTAAAATGCATTTTTTCATAAATGATCATTTAAATGAAGATTATTAAATATTTGAAGCATTCAAAAGTCTTGAATATTTCGTATTTGTAACGTTATTTGTAAACTTTAAATTTTTATATCTACAGACTTTAAATTTTTATATCTACAGACTTCAAATTGTCATGAATTTTGCGAGTATTTGAAGGTGGTAAAAATTGCATCAGATTGGCAGTTTGTTACCAATCTTAAAAAGGTTGAATTAGAATTTCTAAAATTGGAGTCTTCAGTTACCAATCTTAGAAAATTCTCCATTCTGTTTATTTTAATTTCATTTTTATTCAAGTTCTTAAGTAATTTAATTTTATGGTAATTAAGTAATTTTAAATTTTTTATGATCAGAGTATTGTATTTAATACTGTTTGATTTGTAATTATGGTCACAGAAGTTGTGCTGCCTTAATCATTGCCTTCTTTCATACGATTCTTGTTGTCTGTACAAATCATTGTTTTTTTCAGTTAGAATTTATTTGTGAAGCATGTCACCTGTACTGTTGCTGAATCAATGTAAAGTGTATTGTACATATAACATTTTAACTTCAGGTAGATGCCAAAAATGTTTTGTATATCAAGAGTTTACTATTTGTGCTTGAAGTTAAATAAATTGCTATTTCTAAGAGTGTGTTTTCTTCTATTATTTTTAACATAAAAGATATTTGCAAAATACAGTATGTTGATTTTAGCATAACATTTCTTTAATCTTTCCGAAAGCTAATGCAAATTTTCATGAAATGAAGTGTGAAAATGAAATTTGAAGTAGCATTTAATCTCATTTATGTCATTTATCTAACTAAGATTAATTTTATTTTTATGCTTGGTGTAAAAATTAGATGAGACACAGTTAATTGCTGATTATTTGAAACGGAATGCATTATGTTAAATGTTTAGAACAGTATTACTCAGAAGGCACTGTAGAAATTTAGAAAGGCATCATTGGTTCAAGAGGTATTTATTCAAGTTGGCAGTAAGAATATGCTTGGTTGTCTAAACATTTCCATATAAACAATTAAATATTCACTTGATATGCATCTTTATATATATTGTGATATGCACATTTGAGAATCTGTACAAAATCATGGCATCTGGCCTTTCACATTTGCTAGTTTAAGTTATACATTAGTTCATTTTAATGTTATCCCAAATGCATGGAAATTATAAACTATCAATCTAAAATTTTAAAAACATGACTACAGGTCCATATTTAAAGTGATAGTTAGTATCCATGAAAAGTATTTTTTTCAGTATACATCGTTGTGTACAAAAAAAAAAGGAAAGTAGTGAGACAAGGTTTGGTTTATTTAATTATGGCAAAGTGTACAAGAGCTATCTGCATATGTAGAGGACTGTGGAAAATTGGCTGTTATACTCGTTACCATTAGTTACAGATAATTACACATTTAGAAGCATAATTTGAAATAAATTTAATGATTTTTATATAGCTTGTATTTAAAATAATGTGTAACCATGTCATAACGGCGAACAAAGCTATGCAACCTGTTATATCCGTCCTTATAAGCTGGCTGTCATTGGTTTTGACATTCTAGATTTTCCAAATGTGCTAATCAAACTATAGGCATAATTTCTATTTCATTTGGTAATATGAAAGAGTACTATTTTGTCTTGGAAAATGCTGCATTTAAGTAAGGGAATTGATAATAGCCAATTCTGTCTTAATTTTATTTTATCTGTTATGATATTCTCTTAGTTTTCACTTGATATCTTTCCTTGATAACATCCATATATTTTTGATTAAATCATTTAACAAAATACACGAAAGTTCTATGACTAAACTATTCCAGTTCTGGGTGAGAATAGTAGGAAATCTGAATAGGTGATATCTTTGAACGGTCATTCTGTTGCAGATTTTTGGACTGATAGATTATAAGTGACCTTATTTTAACCACACAAAGAAAATATGAATTAGCTATTTTAAACACAAAGAAAATATAGATTAGTCCCATGCTGAATGGCATGTATTATTAGGCATTCTAAACATTATACCATCTATAACAAAAAAAATAAAGAAAATCTTTCTTGGGGGGGGGGAGAAGACTAAAGGTTTCAGATTTTAATGGTCATTTTCATGTAATAACAAACACATCACAGGTCTCTTATTGTTAGTCTAGAGGACTGAGGATATACTTCCAAATAATTACTCCAGATAACGAGAAAGAAATTGGCAGTTTATTCCAACAGTTACAAGACACAACGAAACAGCTCAAGAGCACAGAAGTTAGACAAATGACACTCTAGAAGTATTGTTTACTGTTAATCACTCACAAAACTAAAATGCAATTCAGCTAACTTCCTTTGAAATGCAGTTTCCTTGGAATTAATTAGGAAATGACTTTCAAAACCTTAGTTACATATTAATTGCTTCACCAAGAAGTAGAATCTTACTTATTGTTCATACACTAAGCTTGGATGATGCATAAAAATACTTTATAACGTGTCTTCAACTCTATGCCAGAGTTCGTCAGTCATAGTGGTGAGAGATCTGGGAGAATATGCTTGCTAGGGCAACAATCAAACACTCTGTATTGAGGAAGGTTAGGGTAGTAAGTGCAATATGCAGGCACATTTAACAAGTTTTATCACATCAGAAATGTAATGAAACTATCCACATTACTGGCTATGCAAACAAGAAGTGACCAGGATGTGTACACAATAGTATCCCATGCCAGGTGCTGAGTGCATATGGCAATAATTAACGCAGTCTGGCAATGTTCATTCTTTTTGGTGCCTCCATACACAAATACATCCATCATGTCATGATGTTGTCTATAAGACAGGATTCATCTGAAAAGATGACATGGTCGTGTATCCAGTGTCATTATTCATCGCATCACTGTCTATCTTTGCTGCAGCCTGCTGACAGTCTATGGTATTGTATCCTGTATATGAGCCAAGCTCCTGACTCAGGGTATGTGACATGGCTGCACAGTCCCACAAGGCGAAGAGGATAAAGTTCTGTCTTTTCATTAGCCATTAGCAGCCCGAAGCTGCTGAGATCCTGTATGGCTCTTAAATCTATCAGTTCCATGTTCGCCTGATAGTCCTTACTAATATAAGAAGTAACGTTCCAAAATGTTGAACTACAATCCCAATAATTGGTCCTACCATGGTCGAGTTGTAGCACATTCTAGTAGGAGTTTTTTCTTGCACGAGGAACTTTGTGCAGTGTTCAAATGAAAAATCCACTGTGCAATCTTCTCATTTACGCACAGTGTTGTTATGACTAATATTGCCTGTCTGAAATCAGAGTAAGCTCATGAAATTCATCGAGGCAAAATTGTGCCTGTCCTTGGCAAGAGTCTTGGGCACCATCCAGGTGACAGTATGACGTTGCTCAGTCATGCCCCCAGATTCAAAGCAAAGCACCTTGGGGGGACAGATCCTAAGTCTCCCACCCCTATTTCCCTACCACCAACCTCTCGAGAGGTCTGTCAGCTAGCCACATATTTTGAGTGCTCCATGCTGCACAGACACTATACATTTACAAATATTCATGCCTTTTCCAGGATTCGAATCTGGGCCCTTCGGTGTGGCAATCAGAGTCACTAACCACTATCCCGGTTGGGTGGCACATAGGCATTGATTAATTCTACAACTATTGTATCCACATTAACTGAAGGCATACAACCAGAACATAAGAGGAATACAATTCAATCACTTTTAGAGCAAAAAATGCACAATTTTCCAATATGTGAGAATAAAATACTGAGTTCACCGAGCCAGGTAACAAAGTGGAAATATACATAGTGTATATAACTTTAAGTTGGATCATAGTTTAATTTGCTTTGCAGATCTATAGCCATCTTGTCTTTTCTAATGACCTTGTAAACAAGGATGCCATTTTCTTATTCAACTTCTAAGTTGCCTATGCAGAAGACAGTCCCCTTCCCTTTTCTCACTTCAAGGCTTTGAACCGGTATTTTTTTGCCAAGTGCCTGCTTTATTCTTACTACCGCTACTTATTTCTTTTACATGTTGCCCAGTGCATCACCCCCTCCCCCTCCTTTCTTTATACAATAATAGGTTCATGTTTTTCAATGCAGTAACTTAATCGAGTAGAAGACCATCATGGTTTCTGGGCAACCCTGCTAAGCAGATTCTATTTGAAAATTTACTGCCATTTTGGGAGGTTTACCCCTTACCAACCTTTGGAGGTTTCCAAATGTAAGTTTTCTTTTTCTTTCAATTTTTTGTATTTGTTTTAGTTTTTAAGCGTACACAATAAGCATTACACAATAAGGTTTTAAATTTTTGCTGCAGAGCACTTTCTTGTAAATTTTAGAAAAAATACTTTTCGTTAAATAATCGGAACAGCCCAGTTACTTATTGTAAAAAGGACATGGTCTAAATTGCTTTTTTTAATTAGTTCACTACGATTTCTTAATTTTCTTAGTTTTTATAACTTTTTGACTTTCAATATTGTTGTATTATTTTTGTTCATTTTCGTTTACTTAGATTTTTTTCTATTATTCTTTTTGCTTAGGTATTTACTACTAATTATTGGTTTGAATATATATTTGTTTTCTTAGAGTGTGAATAAATGTAAGGGAAGATTTGAACTCATTTGAAACTTGTTGTAATATTAGTTATTATTACAGAAATTTGTACAAAACTGTTTTAAACTGTTTTAGCGTTAAGTCTCAAATGGTTCAGAGGAATGAAATGTGTGTTAGGAACGCATTAATCAACCAAGTTTAAAACACTCTGCCCTTGAAAAGTTCTGTTTGAAACAGTAAAGATGGGAGATTAATACTGTTATGAATTTTGTATTTAGTTAGACATGTTTAGTAGAATTATAATTAAATTTTTTTTATTTCCCCGTGCAATGCAGCATGTGACAAATTTTAAGAGAAAGCTCCACCGGAAAAGTAAAATTACAAGAGCATGTGCATTTAATATTGAACAAAAGTTTATCTCCGTAATTGATATTTAATTTTAATAAATGTAAATGACTTCTATGTTAGCTGTAACCGTAATTCTACTTTTTTTTTTTTCCAGAAATTGCTAGAACTGTCTTGTGTGACTGATTGAAAAAGCTGGAGAGAAACATCTTAGCTCAGATGTTAAAGTGAGCTGCTGTTGTTTACTTAGCTGCTGTAATTTTGTTGTAATCAGATTAGCTTTCTCTGTGCTTTGGATTGCATTTTATTTAATGTTTTAGTAGTTTAAAATATAGCTACTGATTATATTGCATAATACTGTATGAATATCTTTGAGGAAAAATCCAGCGTTTGTTATATTTCTTATGATAAGAATAAATTTTATTAACTTTTTATTGGACTTGTACATTCAATCTATTACGAAGCCGTACACCCGCAACATTTCTATGTTTTTCTTTTATCCAATTTTTTGTCTTCTTTTTGCAGTTTGTCAAGTGTACTTTTTACTGTTGTGTTGATGAATTTAATTATTAATTTCAGTACACCTTTAAGTTGTTCTGGTTCACGTTGCATGTGCAATAGGATTGATAATATTACTTCACCACACTTTTCCTTAGATAAGATAGTTAGGATTCCCTTTTACACATGGCCTAATATTAGATTATATTTATCTTTATTTCCCAACCTCGAAATTAATATATGTATGTATGTGTTTGGTGCAGTCAACTGCAACGAAAAAGGGTGGCACAACTACAAGTTATATCAGACCCATATACAAAATTTCAACATTCTACATATGTGAGATACATATGTATGTATGTATCTCACACAGACAGACATGTACAGATGTCATAAAAAATCTAAAACTATTTTAAATCCATTTGGGGGGGGGAGAGTCCTTTATACAGTAAGTACAGATGTCACAACAACAACATTGTTCAGATGGATTTGAGAGCAGTCATAATGAATATTTTCATTGAAATATGATAGCTGAAATTTTTCATAATTACAATGCTTCCTTTACTTTGTACAAAGAAGCAAAAAATACTATTAACAATTAACATGCGTTTTTACGCATTTTATTCATTATGCATTTTATTTCGCAGTTTATTCTGAAGGAGAACAACAAGAACACATTAAATAATGGGAAAATGCACATATCATTAGAAAGGAAGAGAGTAAATTTGTAAATGGTATTTAAAGAATAATATTTACAAAACAACTTAAACAATGTCATTGAGCTCAAACTCATGTAAAAAGTAGCAACAATTTTCTATATTATTGTACAATATTTGTATATTCTAGACCAAGTAGAGTTAAATTACACATTATTGTGGGCAAAAGCATTCACAGCTGCTAAATAAATCTCCTTTCACTGCTTTTATCTAATGCACTTTTCTTTTGCATTTTCCAAGGACAGTTTTGTTTTATGCTGATATAATTTTTCTGTCGGTTCACAATAAACTATAATAAACAAACTTTTTTTTAGGCAAGAGTGGACCAATTTTATTGCCTCTTCCCCTGGTAAATGCCATATACTTGATTTAAGCATACATTTTATTTGCTGTGTAATTCAATCACTGAATGAGGAAGAAAATCTTTTAATGGCACCATTTATTTTAGCTGTTAGTAAAACTAGCACTGACGTTAGCTACTAATGCAGGGGCAGACGGAGGTGCCAATGGCTGTAACTCTGCCTTGTTACTAAAGATAACAGCTTTATGCACTTTGATAGTTGTTTGCCAAGATAGAAGCAACCACAAAGAAGATCACAACTCATCACGATGAGTTGTGAGTTCTCAATGGTATAAATTTAACTTCGTGATGATGCCGGTAACTTTACGAGAGAATTTTGCCAAGACACCTAACAAAACTACTCTGATGTAAAAATACCATCACCTCAATAAAAGGTGCTTTCTTCAAGTCATACTCTGAAGTTAATAATAGTGCTTGCTTCATAAGAGTGTGGTCACCTTTATGCCAGGACATTCATGACAAACAGCATTTCCCAAGGCAGAAAAATAATAATTAAAATATGATACTTTGATGGAAGTTGCTTTCTCCAAGTTCTAAATTGAACTTCATAAAGTTACAGGCACCTTTACGCACATTGATGACTGTTCACTAAAATAAAGACGTCTCAGTATCTTGATGAAGGCTACATTCTTTGAGGTGTAAATGGAACTTCATAAGTGTGCCAGCACCCCCATATCTTAGTAAGAATGATTAACTTGCTAAAGGTGCCGCCAACGTTACTCAACCCGGCAACTACTAACTCAGATCTTCAAAGGAACATTCCGGATTCCTGATGAGGGTTGCATTCTTGTACTGAATTTTGTACAAGTATCGGGCACCTTTATGTCTTTAATGACTAGACACCTTTCCACTTTGGCAAATAATGGACAATCTGTATAAAGATGCCAATATACTTACGCAAATTGGTCGCGACGTTCAGTTCACCCCCATAAGCCCTTGGACTAAAATATATGTCTTACTTTATGTTTCTTTCAGAAGTTTCTCTCTTTGTGGCTTTCGCTCAGAAGGAGGGAAAGATGAGCACATGAAGAAAAAAATTCCTCGTTCTGTATAATGCTCTTTGCTCAGGAAGAGGACCATTTATAAACTCTCTATATCTGGTCAGGCAGACTTTAATTCCGTTACAAACCAAAAGAAGGAAACAATTTTATCTGACAGTAAAGAAAGCTTTATATTATTTTCAATGTACATTTTCTTGCTATATTTAATTTCTTGATATGCATATTAGTCCAAAGGGGCTTTGTCCCTGAAGGACTATTGTTTTCGTTTTGCGTTGAATCAGTTTGAATGTCCGTTTCACTTTTCAAATTTTTGCCGCTAAATATTATCGTCCTGTATTATATTTGAAGAAATTAAATAATGAAGAATCTGCATAAATGTAATTATGTTTCTCGCATTTTGATAAACAACGGTACCTAGAGCCATCCAATTTTGAATGACGTAATCCTACTGCGAATATGGACATCTGGAAACCCAAATTTGAAATTTGGAATTTGTTTTATTATTGATTTCATATTTTGTAAAACTTTAACGAATTTTTGATTAACACACTCAAGGAGGGCAATGGCAACGTTGTAGAGGGGAAAAAAAAAAAAAAAACATTTTTATCTCCAGCGCGTGAGACTGTGTATCGGAAATTCTAAAGATATGCTCAATTTAAAATAATTTTGCGATATTGCTCTTGAACTGAATTTTTTGGTTTAAGTGCAAAGAACATGATATTTAATAAATAAAGGGAACACATACAATGTTAAAAAACCGCCCTTTGGATGTAATTTAAAACCTCAAAGCTTTCAGATTTTTTATTTATTTATTTATTTTATTTATTTATTATTATTATTATTATACATATATATATTTTTTTTTCATTTCATTTTTAGAATTCAGTTGTTTTGTTTAATCTACTATTTTTCTAATTAATCTTTACATTTTTAATTTTAATTATTTATTTATTATTATTATTATTATAAGTTACTTCTTTATTTCTTCTCTCCCTTTCTAAAAGCCTTCCATAGGGCGGCCAGTAGCATAGCTAGAGCTTTTGCTGCTTGGACCGGTACCTGAATTTGTCACCTCTATAAATATACAAGCAAATAACTATTAAAAAAATCAAAATATCATCTAGGAAAATAAATTTAATTATTACTTTCGAAGAAAAATTTAAATTCCAACATTTTAAAATTAGATTATTCCTTTTGCTTGTTTTCTTTTGTTAGCAAAGCCATCGATGACATGGCAGAGGTCTACTTGACTGCTCCAGTTGCTGTTATGTACGTAGTATACAAGGATTTTTTAAATGCAAAATATACATTAATAGTTCAAAACTATTTTTTAAATTATTTTTGTCTTGAAATTTCTTCTCACAACTCACTGCAGTTGTGAGGAAATAGTTTTGCAATATTTGTAAATTATACTGTAAATTGTATTTTAGAATAAATGGTAAAAATTCAATCATTCCTATTTCATTTTCTATAGTTATAATGATGATAAAAAGTTTGAATTACATCTCTCATAACAAGGAATTCTGCCTGATGTTGACACTGTGATCATAATTTAACTGATATTCGTGAATTTCATTCAAAAGTTTCGACAAAGTAAAAAAGATATAACCAGAGCTGTTAAAATCTTGTATTGTAGCTGTTGAAGTGGTTGTAGCTTGTTGAAATCTCATATATATATATAGCTCTTAAAATGTCATGGCAATTTTTTTTTTAATACTGTAAAGGCCCTTATTTTCGAGGGCTGTAATTTTCCGAAAATGAATATATCGGTGATTTCACGAATTTTATATGAACAAAAACGAAAGTTGGAAAATTCCAAAAGTACCTAAGTAAAGTCGAGAAAGTTGAAAAATTTGTTGATTTGAAAGTTGAAAATGTAAATGACGAGTTCAAGCGTTTGCTCAAGAATGAGTTTATTGAGTGGTATTCTGATAAGCTTCAATTTCTAGAAGAAAAATAATTTATGGACTTGCGAATATCACGACTAAAACCGATTCACGCTTCTTGGCTTGTGCGCGTATTTAACGGTATTGAAGCCAAACATGATATAATTTTGAATGACTTCAAAGAAGCTGGTATAAATAGTATTCTAAGTGAATGAGCTGCCTTCTATTAATTTTATTGTTTTATATTCGAGAAATATAGTTGTATATTATTCAAAAAATAGTTATAAGAAAGAAAGTTGTCAAGAAAAAGCTTGTAACCGTGCAATAAATCATTAAATTTTGGGTAAGTGAAATATTTCTGATTTTTATTATTATTTGAGGTGGAAAAAAAAAAAAAAGTATTTTGCGAGGCTTAAATTTTCGCGATTACGACGGGCTCGCGAAAATTAAAGACTCGCGAAAATAAGGGCCTTTACAGTACTTTAGATACAGTAAAATATGTGTTTTCTCAGTTTACTTCCATATGGCAATTCAGAATTTCATTATTATTTACACGCCGTGACAATTCACACGACTAGATGTTTCAAGCGAAAATACTGCCCCGAAAAATTTCGTGCTCGGGGCGGAGAGAGCTGTTCAACCAAGCCGGCGCATTTTTGGGGGCATTTTTCACTTGTAGCATTAATTTATAGGGATTAGTTATGTGGATCGTCGAATAAAAATGAGATTCTGAATTTCCATGCTGAGCTAAATTAAGAAGAAAAATGTTTTTTGCTGTAGATGAAGCGTTTATTCAACGAATCACCAAAAGATTTCAAGTTGTCAAGATTTCAAGATATAGCCTTTTCATTCTTTCAAAACTTTTGATTCCAAATTGCTAATATTAACTAAATTAAGATCACGGTTATATTAATAAGGAAAAATTCCTTGTTAAAAGAGAAGTATTTCAGAGTTTTATTTTCTATATTGTTAAGGAAGATGAAATAGGAACATGGAAGGGCGATCCCTTTGAATTTTTTCAGTTTATTCTAAAATACAATAGACTCTAGAATAAAGTTCCAAATATTGTAATACTACACAGAATTTTTCTTACAACTGCTGTAAGTGTTACTCCTTGTGAGAAGAGTTTTCTAAGCAAAACCCCATTTAAGAGCTAAAACAAAATTAATTTTGCATTTAAGAAATCTTTCTACACTGTCTGCGTAACAGCAATAGGAGAAATCAAGCAAGCGTTTAAACTGCCTCCGATGGTTTCGCGAAGAAAACAAAACAAGCATAGATGCAGTTCTTAAGAACATTTATTTCTTACTTTTGAACTGAATTGATTAAATAATAAAAATGAATTCGATTTATGATCTACCTAATTAAAATATTCAATATTTACACAAAACGACATTATATTGTTACGAAATGCCCAGCCGCGGTAAGATAGCTTCCTTGTAAAACGGCTTTAGGGTTGGCAAAAAATGACAAAGAGCCAGATTTGGCGCGAAATCCCCCATTTGGCGATATGCCATAGATGGAGCGAGAACATTCTGGAGCGTATCCTTACCGGATTACCCCAGAATGTTCTCAAAGGCAGGTCAAAAGCTATAGAAAACCTGCCTGTAAGCGGAGAAGTAATGCGTTGTGAGTGAATCGTTGGTTGTATTGTGAGCTTTAGTGTGCAGAGTATCTTGAGTGTGTTGTCCTCCGAGAGCGATCGACCAAGTCGGAAGCTGTCTTCACCGTTACAGTCTGATAGCCTGAAGGGTGTGTTGCTGATTGTTTCAGCGTGTTTGTCGTAGTTTTTTGACGACTGTAAACGTTTTTTGGAACTGTCCTGAGTAATACTGGATAATAAATTGTGTTTTGATTCTTCATCAAGTGCTGTCATCAATCACTCTAAATCCACGAACCAATAGAACGCAACAATATTATTATTATTATTTATTTCATAGTTAGTAAAACGTTAATGAATTTCTGTGCCATCTTACTAAGAAAACTGAACGTTGGTACGATGAACTGAGAAAAGACTGAAAAGTATAGATAAATGCATGGCAACTGTTACGAACTAAAATGAACTGAAGCTGGGGTAGTGACGTCAGCTTCTAGAATGTATAAGAATCAGATCAATCGATGTGACTATGAGTGGCCTTTGACCGCGTCTGGCATCCAGAGTTGATCTATAAGCTAATTCATCTCGGATTCCCCAGGAATCTGATACTCATTATCAAGTCCTTCCTTGAAAATAGAACTTTCAACGTTAAACTTGGAAGTGCAACTTTATGTGTCAAAAATATTTATGCAGGTATTCCTCAAGGGTCAAATTCAAATTTTTTTTACATCATCTATACCAACGATTTCCCATGTTTTCCGAGGATACGAATGTTCTCACTGCCAGCTACGCTGATGATACAGCGTTAGCCATCAAGTCTCTAAACCCCGATTATGCCTTGTCAATAATTCAAGCTAAAATTCCTGCTATTGAGGAGTGGTGCAGTCGCTGGAAAACGTGTATTCAGCCAGAAAAATCCAAGATTCTACTCATTCGAAATTGCAGACAGAGGGAACGTGTCAGAACTGGGATTAAACTTTTTGGCAAAATCATCCCTAGAGTTGATAAAGCAAATTATATGGAAGTTACCCTAAACAAGAACTACAATTGAGAGGATCATATGCTTAGAGTAAGCGGAAATGCACACGGGATCATTTTCAGGCTTTTCCCTCTTCTAAAGAATGAGAATCTCTTCCTCAGACTGAAAAAGAGGATTTATGAGGCTATAATCCGACCCATTCTCAAGTATGCTTCCCCAGCCTGGGCAAACTACAGAGCAAACGAGATTAGCAAACTCCAAGTGCTTCAAAATAAGGTGCTAAGAATCATCACAAAAACTCCTTACTATGTTCGGAATAAGACCCTCCACTCCGACTTGAAAATGGATACTATTTAGGACTACCTCAGCAGAATAAACAACAACTTTTTTAATAATATTATCAACGAGAATCCCGCTAATTTCACGGATATTCTTACTTAAGAAGTCCTGGCTGAAGACAAATTCCTCCGCCCCTTCGCCGCCCATCTCTTGAGTTCAGATCTCGTCAACCAATCAGAAGTCGCCACTATCTCAAGGAACAACCCAGACGCGCAGTGACATTGTTTTTCCAACTCAAATGTTTCTAACATCCTTTTTATCATCTAATTTAATCTGGATCTTCTGAACATTTTAAGTGCTTAACTGAAGTTTGGCTATCCTACACAATTCATCCAAAGTTCCTCCCTCCAGCCTCTGCTTGGCGAAATCCATCTAAGAAGTAACAGTACAGGAGCAAGGAGCTTCTTTTTTTTTTCCTCTTTCTCACAGCACATTTCCACCTCCACGAGAGAAAATTCCTTTCAGGTTTCTTCTCTGTCAGGCCCTACATGGGACTACATTAGGAACTGGCAAGAGCAGGATATTGTTTTTCTGCTGATGGCCAGTTAAACCCCAAAGTTCCAAAGTGACTATGAGTATCGCTTCTCGGCTTTTTGGCTAAGGTCAAAGTGTAGTATCACTATGAATGTATGAATCTCACATTTTCTTGTCATGTCCGTGTACGTGTTTTGTGCTTCAATAAAGTGTTTTCGTGAAAACTGAAACGACTATTGCCTTTCAGACATTACAAAACACCCTGCTTTGTGTAGATGCGAACCCATGATTCCGATATTGAATTCTGGTTCTCAGCGTCAGAACGTGGCGCCCAACATGAATTTAAAATCTCGTAGTTTGAAGTATTCCCTGAAAATGAATTTGAATGCGTTAAAAGCGCAAAGAAAAGGTCTGAGAACGTCTTTTACTCTCTGCCAGAAGAAAATTGAAAATGAATTGGTTAAAGAAGCTGTTGATGTAAGTGAAATTTCTGTTTTACGGCTTCAAATTACTAAAACGTTCCAGAGACTTGAAAACTGTCCATCTTTAATTGCTGAGAATTTGCTGAGGATTGAAGATTGTATGAAATTGTAACCGATGATTTTGAAGAGGCAGAAACAAACATACAGGGACAGCCATGTAGAAATCTGTACTAAAGTGGGAAAGCAACTGCAAGAAGCTTCTGCAGCTTAAAATCAAAAACGAAAATTTAAATTACCGAAAATTGGGCTTAAGAAATTTTCAGGTGAGCCAAAAGAATACTTATCTTTCTGGAGCTTATTTCAGAATATTCATGAGGATAGGTCTCTACTTGATGCAATATCTGGTACAGTCTGTGGAGCCAAAATCGAAAGCTGAACGTCTCATTCAGAGTTTTGCGGCTGCGGCGAAGAATTATCCTATCTATTGAACAGTTAAAAGAGTATTTTGGAAGAGATGATTTACTCGTCCAAATTTACGTCCGTGAGTTATTAAGTATGCTTCTGAAGAACGCAGTGACTAAACTAAGGCCGATTTAGCAGCTTTATTCGACGAACTGGAATCTAAACTGAGAGCTTAGGAAAAAACCCATGAAAAGTATAGTGATTTTCTAATTCTATTAGTGGAAAATTGCCTTCCAGAGGATGTGTTGCTGATTTGGGAAAGAACAAGAAATTACGAGCCAAGTGAATCCAAGAGTTCCCGTACTTTAGAACAGCTAATGAACTTTCTTCGCCAAGAAGTCCAAGGTTAAGAAATAATATCCTTAGCAAGAAGCGGGTTTTCTCACGTTAATTCTAAAAGTAAAAGTTGTGTTCCTGGGAAACCGGAAGTGAATGAACTCGCTACGGCCTCTGCCTTAATAAGCCTTGATGATAATACAGGTAAGCGACTTAATTCTATTTTTTGTGATAAGTTCACCCCCAGCGACAAATAAATCAATTGAAATGTTCTCAGTGTAATAATTCCCATTTAGATGTTATGTGTACTCAACAAGAAAAGGAGAATGTATGTAAAATAGAGAATTTCCTCTCTAATTGCCGTAGAAGCGAAACTGTTTACGGCGCTAGTGTAGAATTGGGTGCCTTTTCGATTGGCGAAAAATTTTGTTCAGTTTTGGCCATGAAGCCTCATCTCTGGTTACCATGAGAGTTTTAACATGGTTTTAGCATCTTGATTTATTTAATTGAAAATAAATCGATGTGCACATGGACAAAGTCAAGGCAATGTGCAATGACTAAAAGTTTGTACAATTCTCTGATGTTTTTTTAAGTGAAAATAGGTCGATGTGTATATTGTGAAATTCTTTGACTTCTTCTTTTGGTTTTGTGTAGCAGCCATCTTGAAATTGAGTCTTATTGGCGCCGATCTTGGCGTCAAAACAGAATCGCCGAAAAACAAGAGGCACCCAATTGTAAACTTTTACCCTGTTTTCTTGCAAACTCTTTGCGTCGTCATTCTGGCTCGAGGCAAGAGCGGAAAGTTCGCGCTCTGTGTGATTCAGCTAGCCAAAGTAGTTATGTAAACGAAACATTTATGACATTATTAAAGCTTCCTCCACTTCGGAAAGAAACTGTGGTACACGCACTGTTTGGAGGGGGGGGGCGATGAAACAAAACCGAAAAAACGCAAGATAATGTGTATTGAAGTTAGTGATTTAAAAAAGTCATATACTTGCAGTTTTGTAGTTCTTTCCGAGAAAAGGATATGTGGATTTATTCCGAAAATTAATAATTGTACACTCACTTCCAAAAGTTAAGCACACAGAGGAAAATGCTAATTTCCGGAAGCCAATCAGAGTTGAAGAGGATGCAATTCGCTGCAGATGGAAGTATGCAAATATGTTAGGTAACAGTACATCGCGCTTTCATGTCAAGAAATATGCAAAAAAGGTAGTCTTATAAGAAGCAAGCTGTATGAAAGGTTATAGAAGTTGATTGTAAGTGCTGATAGGTGTTTAAAACTTTCGTACAATTTGTTTTCAAGACATACGTGTTTCTATGACTTCCTGAAGACGAATGGAAGATTCTGAGCGCTGGCGTGCTGTGGGGCGCATTGAAGCAGGACAGTCGATCACAGATGTTGCTCGTTTCTTCGGCGTTCATCATTCTGTAATATCACGTTTATAGAAACAATTTCTAACCACACACACAGTTGTTCGAAGGCCCGTAGCCGGTCGCCCAAGGGTTACAACTCCCGTGGAAGATCGAAATGTTGCTATTGTAGCCAAGCGAAATCGCAGAGCGACTTCCACGCGTGTGACATCTATGGTTACAGCGTCCATTGGTAAGACGATATCTGCAGCTACTGTACGCCGAAGTTTACATATGAGTGGACTGTACGCCCGGGTACCTCGAGTTTGTGTTCCTCTATCCGTCCAATCAAGAGGGGGCACGATTACAGTGGTGCCGGAAACAGGTCAATTGGAATGTGTCTGACTAGTGCAATGCCATGTTTACTGATGAGTCAAGATTTGCTTTGGAGCCAGATGACAGCCGTATAAGGATATGGCGTGAACAACGAACACGAAATGCCATGTTTAGTGATGAGTCAAGATTTGCTTTGGAGCCAGATGACAGCCGTATAAGGATATGGCGTGAACAACGAACACGCAATCAGTCCCAAAACATCATCGAACATCACGCATTCCGAAGCGGAAGCATTATGGTGTGGGCAGGGATTTCATTAGGATACCGCACCGACTTGCACATCTTTAAACAGGGTTTTTGACGGCTGTCTGGTATCGAGATGAAATCCTAGAACCCATTGTGAGACTGTACGCTGCAGCACTTGGCCCTAATTTTGTTTCAATGGACGATAACGTACGTCCCCATAGAGCTGACGTCGTCGATGACTGCCTGGAGAGTGAAGGGATTGCGCGTATGGCGTGGCCAGCATATTCACCCGACCTTAATCCCATTGAAAATCTTTGGGATGCTCTCGACCGTGCTGTATCTTCCCGTTTCCCACCTCCAGCCACTCTTATTGAGCTGGAAACTGCTCTACAAGAAGAATGGCGATTGCTTAATTCTGCGGTGGTTGACCACCTAATTGAAAGCATTGTCACAAGGTGTAAACTTTGTATACAGATGAGGGGGATCACATACCCTATTAATGTCCTTTTTTTTCATTTTATTCTGTTTATTTTCACTTTATACATAATTTTGTTTAAGTCTCCAGTATGTCATTATCTGATAACTTACAAAAATTTAATATTGTTTTCATTTAATTTAATATTTTTCATTTCTGTATATAATTATTGATTTTGTTTTATGCATAAATATATATGCTACTTTCCTGCCGAATTTTCTGTCAATCAAAGCAATATTTGTTGATTTTTTGGCATTTTACATCTTTGTGCTTAACTTTTGAAAGTGAGTGTAGAATTTTAGAGGACTTGAAACGAAATAAAATAGATTAAGCAGATTTTTTGTGTAAAGAAAGCGAGAGTGACCTTTTGATTGGGGCTGATGTTTTGGGAAAATTGCTGACTGAGAACTTAGTGGAGCTGGATTCAGGTCACACGGCTTTGAAAACTAAACTTGGGTCGACGGTAATTGGAAAGCAAAATTCATGTACAAAGGGTAGCATTTTAACTACTTTGTCTATGCATGTTGGGAACATTCCTTTGAGCGCATTGTGGGAACTTGAAATTTTAGGAATAGTTGATTCATCGAAATCTGTTAAGGAGAAAGATAGCTTAACTGATTCTGAAGTTCTTCCCGATGGGAGATACGAATTGGAATTACCATGTAAATGCGATATTACGCATTTATCTGATAACGAAGAACTGACCTAGAAGAGGCATGGAAAGGTGATTAACAAGTGCGGTAAACTTTTAAATGACTATCAAAAGGTATTCCGGGAATGGGAAAGAATGAGTATAATTGAAAGTGTACCAGAAATTGAACTCAATAAAAAATATCACTATTTGCTTCACAGGCCAATGATTAAATTAGACCGTAAAACTTAAAAATTCGTCCGGTTTTTGACGCTTCTATCTCTCAGAGAAGGCAACCCACTAATTTAATAAAAATTATACCCCATATTCTTGATTATTTTAGAATGTATCCAATCGGTATAAGTGCAGATATTGAAAAGGCTTTTTTAAGTTATCTACTGCACCGAAGGACAGAGATTTTCTTAAATTTTTCGTCCTCTGTAATGAAAGGCAAGAAATTTATAGACATAGTCGTGTTGTATTTGGAGTTTGTTCTAACCCTTATTTATTGAACGCATCTATAACGTATCTTCTAGAGAACTGCCCTCATATGATGAAACTACTAAACAGCTGGAGAAATCGTTTTATATAGATAATTGTGTAACTGAAGTTTTAACAGGTTAACTTTACAGAACATCAAATCATATAGTTAAAGTTAACATTGTCTAAAGGCTGTTTTAATTTGCGTGGCTTCGAGAACAATGTTGCATATAAAAATGTTGAAAGTCTTCTGGAGAAACTTCTGTTTTAGGAATAACCTGGGACTTAAATAATGACATTTGAAGGTGTTCTACTAATTTAGAGCCTTTGGCGTGTGAAATGAAAATAACCAAGAGTTTACTGTTTTGTCAACAGTACAAAAGATTTTTGATCCTCTTGGCTTGTTATTTCCTGCAATATTGCTTCCGATATTGCTATTGCAAAATTTGTGAAAGTCAAAAATAACTTGGGATTGTGAACTGCCACCAGATATTGTAAAAATTTCTCAAAATGGTACAACGAGGTACCTGAACTAAAAGATGTAACTCTGCCTCACTGTATGACAATTAATTCATTCTCTGAATTGCGTGTTTTTGTTGACGCTAGCCAAGGGGCATACGCTGCGTTGCGTCTTTGCTCGATCAATAGTTCGTTCTGAGGTGAAGGTAATCCTTGTTAGAGTGAAATCTAGAGCAGGTCCTCTCAAACTCCTGAGCATGCCACCGTTGGAGTTAATGGTTTGTAGTTAGGCAGGCTTGTGAATTCTAGTATGAAAGCGCTTGATATCCTGAATCTTAAGATGACTCTTTGGTCTGATTCTACTACAGCCATTTGGCGCATAAAGGAACTGGGAACTGGTCAGTTTTCGTAGCCAACCGAGTCAAAGAAATTCGTCAGTTAACAAACCTCAGACATGGATACATGTTCCGGGAAGTATGAATATTGCTGACTTACTGTCACGGGGCAGTTCTGCTCGGGGCATGATTGCTCCTAAGTAGTGAGACGGGCCTTTGTGGCTAAAGGAAAATCCTGAGTGTTGGCCGGTTCGCGAAACTGATAGCCAGCCTCAGGCCGGGACAAGGGTGAGGTCAGGTGAATCTCTAGAAGGGGCGCCAAACTGGCTATGTGAATTCGAAAATTACTTTAATTATGTTTTTAAATTTGTCGGTTATTATTAGGGAAAATAAGTGTCGGCAAACTTAAATTAATAAAACAGTAGAAAAAATTACAAGAAAACCTGGAAATTAATGCAATGTATAGTTCAGTGCTATTTCTTATTTATGAAAAAAGGGTTGGGTTGGGTTGGGTTATTCAATTATGGCAAAGCACACGAGGGCTATCTGCCTAAAGGGAGGGATGCCTTCGTGGAGGACTTTCTAAGGGAAACTGGCTCGTATACACGTTACACATAGGGAAAACCACGAAAACGCCCATGCAGCCAGCCCGTTCGCGGGATTCGAACCTCGGACCGAACTACCAGTGTTCAGCGTCTTTACCGCTCGGCCGCTGGTGGGCCCATTTATGAAAAAAGGATTTGTAGTCTAAAGGGGCATTTTGCCCAGAAGTACTATTAATTTCGTTTCGGCATTTTGCGTTGATTCACTATAAACGGTGTTTCACTTTTAAAATTGTTGCCACAAAATATTACCGCCCTGTGTAATATTTAAAGAAATTAAATAATGAAGAATCTGCAAATATATATATATACACTCACGTTTGTGAAAATTGCAACACCAAGAAGGAATCGTCATAATTGAATGCAATTTAATACACAGTTGAGTGGTAGTGGTACAAATAAATGATTAAATGTTCAAAGCAAACAAACAAGAACAAGAGATCAGAATCAGTATTTTGTGTGGCCACCACGCGCCGCAATAAGTGCTGCTACACGACGTGGCATGGAGTCAAACAAAGTTTGAATGTCTGACTGAGGAAGAGCATTCCATATCGTTTGTACGCGTACCCAAAGTTCGTCTGCAGACGCAACAGGACGAGGATCACGAGCAAGACGCCGACCAATGACATCCCACACATGTTCAATTGGCGACATATCCGGGGAACACGCAGGCCAAGGAAGAAGCTGTACCTGCTGCGCTGCAAAGAAGGATTTAACAATCCGAGCAGTATGAGGGCGGGCATTGTCCTGTTGAAATACAGCGCCTGGCAAGCTTTGAAGGAAGGGAACAGCTTCGGGCTGTAGAACTTCACGGATATACCGGTTGCTGTTCAGATTGCCCACAATTCGTAGCAATTGAGATCGTCTATGATATGCTATGGCGCCCCAGACCATAACTCCGGGTGTTCGTCCACTGTGGCGTTCGATAATGCACTCCGGAAGGTGGCGTTCACCGGCATAGCGTCTGACACGAATGCGGCCATCATGGTACCACAAATTAAAGCGGGATTCGTCAGAAAACACGACATGCTGCCAATCAGCACGCCAGTCTCTATGCTGATTGGCCCATTGTAGCCGCAGGCGGCGATGGTCGTGCGTTAGGGGGATCCTGTATAAAGGAGTCCGTGCGCGCAGTCCACACTGCAGCAGACGTCTACGAATTGATGAAGCACACAATGAAAGACCTGTAGCTATTGACCACAGTGCTGCCAATTGTCTAGAGGAAGCTGTACGGTCCGTCCGCGCCATGCGGACCAGGTGTCCATCATCGCGAGCTGACGTCACATTTCAGGGTTCACTCCCGGATTTCCGAGTTGTCCGACACTCGTCCGTCCACTGCTTCCAAACGCGCATCACTGTGCTGCTGTTACGCTGCAAACGAGAGGCTACTGCACGATACGACCATCCAGCTTCACGAAGTCCGATGATTCTTCCTCGTTCAAACTCTGTAAGTTGTTCAAATCTCGCTCTCTTTCGTCGACGAGGCATAAGTACAGATTGAGTTAACGTTTACCACTAGCAGATAACCACCGATAACCATACACGCCTCGCTACAGCCGTCTATTTATTCGGATCCATCAGCCGTTCAGAGGGCGCTGCTCAGCATACGCATGCGCTACGGATTTGCAATTCTAATCATTTGCATATCATGCGCTACTTTGCATTTCCTGAAAATTTCAGCTCACTCGCGTAAGTCCTTCATGGTGTTGCAATTTTCACAAACGTGAGTGTATGTTTTACGCATTGTGGTAAAACAACGGTACCTAAAGCCATCAAACTCTGAATAACGTAATCCTCCAGCGAATATGGGCATCTGGAAGCCCAAATTTGAAATTTGCTTCATTATCAATTTCATATTTTCTAAAACTTTAACAAATTTTTGATTAACAAACTCGAGGATTTCAAAGCGAGCAATGGCAACGTAGCACAGAAAAAACGTTTTTATCTCCATCGCACGAGACTGTGTATCGGAAATTCTAAAGATATGCGCATTTTAAAATTACACTCATGTCCATAAATTAAGGATAATGCAAAATCGGGCAAAGGAAGAGTTAGAAGCAAAACAAATTTGACTTATTTGTAAAGCTTATGTATTAAACAAAAGGTAAAGAGCAATAAAAAAATTAGCGATTTTTTCTCCCTGGAGCAAATTACAAAAAAAAACCTATTTACAAAAAACCAATATTACATGGTTGGTATGATTGTTAATACGTTGTATGTCTCTCAGACGATGCAATACAGTCCGTACAACTCCTAGGCATGCTGAGTATCAAATTATCGATCTGATCTTGGGGGATATTACACCACTCAAAAAGCAATGCTCTTTGAAGTTCCGGTTGACATGTAAGAGGAGCTTGACGGGCTGCAACTCGTCGGCCAAGCATGTCCCACACGTGCTCTACTGGATTCAAGTCCGGTGAGAATGCTGGCCAGTCCATACGGGTGATATCCTCCGATTGAAGGCATTCGCTTACGATGTTTGCGCGGTGAGGACGGGCGTTGTCATCCATGAACACAAATTGTGCGCCCATGGCGCCCCGAAACAAACGTACATGTTGTTCCAGAATGACGTCCCGATAGATTTGGCTTGTCATGGTTCCAATTTGAACATGCAGGTCTGTTATGGAACCTAGAATAATTCCACCCCAAACGAGCACTCCTGCACACCGTAACGTTGTCGTTCAATGATGTTTTCTTGGTGGTAACGGGTACCCGGAGCTCTCTATATGAAAGTCCGGCGAGAATCAGACAGCAAGCTAAACCTGGACTCGTCGGAAAACATCACGCAAGCCCACTGTTGCGGTGTCCACAATGCATGCTCTCTACTCCAGGCTAACCGCAGGCGACAGTGAGTTGCAGTAAGTGGAATGCATCTGACAAGTCTACGAGCATATAGACCAATCTGCCCTAAGCGTCTGTACACGGTCTGCCTTGAAATTGTCGTACCAGTGGCTGAAGAGAGCTGACAAGATAGGTCTGAGGCTGTGCTCCGCCTGTTTCTTTTGGCAGTAACTGCCAAATACCGGTCCTCATTCGGCGTTGTAACTCTGGGGTGACCTGTGCTGTAACGTCTACTCACATTACCATCATCTTGGAATTGTTGCCAAAGCCTGGAGATGACACTCTGGGCAATTCCAGGTTCGTCTGATACTTCCATTTGGGTACTCCCACATTTCAGACGGATTTTGACTTAATACAGTTACTTTTGTTTAATACATATATAGCTATTTTGATATATGTATAGGGGCGCCGTTTTACCGTTTTGCCTCTGATGAAAAAATATCTTGGCTTGGCTCTGGCCAGCCTAAAGAAGTCGATATTGAAAGGAAAAAGATTAAAATGGTGACTACTGATTTGGCGAAAGACGCACCCTCTTGCCATCTAAACAATATATCAAATTATGATAAAATAATTCGAGTATTTGTTTGGGTCTTAAGATTTGTGAATAATTGTCGGCAAAGTCGTATTAAGTGTAATAACCCTGAACTTTCCTCTTCTGAAGTGGAGAATTCTGAAAAGCGTTTGATTCTCTTAGTTCAGAGCTACTATTTACCTATGTAAAATCTTTGAATTTGATTATGTTCAAAGATGAGGACAATAATTTAAGAATAAGAAGTCATAAGGATAAATGTCAATTTACTGAATTATTGATCAAAATTGTACATCTGAAAAATTGTCATGCTGGCATACAAAATAATGCAAACCCTATTACGAAAAAGGTATTGGATACTTAAAGCTAGGAAAAAAAATTAAGAATGTTTTACACAACTGCCTGAGATGTAAACGTTTTAAGGTTAAAGCTATGTCAAACGAACCTACGTCTTTTTACCTTTGCCATCAGACCGAGTTTCAGATTGTTGTAGCTTTCGATGTTGTAGGGATTGATTTAGATGGGCCTTTGTTTTTGAAAACTGGAGGAAAAGTGTGGATAGCGTTATTTACTTGTGCTGTGTTTCGAGCGATCCATCTGGAATTGGTAAATTCTTTATCTTCTGATGCTGCTTTACTGTTGGCGCTTAGGCTAATGATTTTTCTAGATTAAATTGGGATAAGATTTCTAGAGAAATTTTCATACATAAAAAATTTGGAAATTTATACCGCCCACCGCAGCGTGGTGGGGAGACTGGTGGAAAAGGTTAGTTCGCGTTGTAAAAGAATTGTTAAAACGTACTTTGGGTAAATCTGTACTAAGTCAAGAAAAATTGAACACTGTAATCTGTGACTGTGAATCTATCATTTATTGTAGACCATTAACATATGTATCAGAGGATCCACGGGAATTGATTCCTCTTACACCCGCTATGTTTCTTATTGAAAACCACTGTTAAAGTGTTAGGGATATTGATAAACTGGATTCCCAAAAATTAAGATACTGAAGAAAGCGTTATAGCGATTTAAGAAAACGTTTTAGAAAATATCTCGGTGAGCTGATTCAGAAATGCAATGAAAAACCGGTTCGTAAGCCAAAAATTGGTGAAATAGTTTTAATTGGTGATAATAATAAAAGGCGTTTATTTTGGCCTAGAGCAAAGATTATTGAAATGATTCCTGGTAAATTCTTGGTAAATGAGAAAATTCACACCGTTAGTCTGAAAAGTGAACACGGAAGTGTGTTGCGACCGGTGCAGCGGGTCTTCCAGTAAGAGCAGAATGTTCCCGGTCTTAAACTGTGGGTCGCCAAAAATTTTAGGAGTTTTAATATTTCTTATTACAATAATTTTACAATTGCCAATTATTTTTACACAAAGTATCTGAAAATAGTTAAAATAAGACAATACAGACAAAGAAAAAACGAAAATGTTTCGACGCATTCTTTTTATAATATAAAGTTCATTTTACTTGCTTTGTACGTGACGCTGTCATTTCGTCTGTTACTTATTTAAAATTTTCATTGTTTTATATCTTAAAATTAGTAATTAAAGTTAATGACCTAAAACTTCAATAGTATATTACAGTACAAGTGAAAAAAATTGAGTTTCACTCACGCGTGTGTCGAATTTGCGCAATGCTTATGAGTGTCCCACAAATTTTTTGTAAATATTATGGGATCCTGGGGTCGCGAAAAAAATCTCGGTGATAAAAAGCGAAAGCGGTTGGAACAGTGCTTGCTAACTGAAGCTAAGAAAACGAGAGAGGGGGAATTCAGTTCTCGAAAACCATCTGAAGTTAAGACTAGTTTGTCTCCTAACGATGTAATAATGGAGCCATTTACTTCTTCTGGTAGGTGTGTGAAAGCACCTAAAAGATTCGATTTATTCAACTGCACTTGTTTAAGTCAGAGACTCTCCTCAAGTCTCAACGGGGGAAAAATGTTACGAACTGAAATGAACTGAAGCTGGAGTAGTGACGTCAGCTTCTAAAATGTATAAGAGTTAGATCAATCGATGTGACTATGAGTGTGTGTGTGTACCTTTTGTACCGTGTTTTGAAACGGACATTTTCATTGTTATGTCCGTGTTGTGTTTCAATAAAGTGTTTTCGTGAAAACTGAAACGACTATTGCCTTTCGAAAAATACAAAACGCCCTACTTCGTGTAGATGCGAACCCATGATTCCGATATTGAATTCTCGTCCTCAACCGCAATACTTAGCATTGCATCATGAATTCTAAACATATGCTGCTTTTAAACTTTTTGCGATTTTCCTGTTGAATTGCATATGCTGTAAGTGCGAAGAAAACGATGCTTCATAATAAAACAATTCAAAAAAGGCAGTTAATAGCAGAGAGTGCAAGAGCAGACTGGTAGACTATGAGCTCAGCGAGAGCGTAAAAAATCTTTATTAACCCTTCTGGGCGACCGTTAAAATCTGAAACCCTTCAGATTTTGCCCCCCTATATCTCATTTTGACACTTTTTAAAGTTATTTGCTTGTATCTGAAGAGGAGCGGCAGTTTCAGGTTCGCAGGGTCAGAAAGCCTGAAAAGAAAACACAGGCTACCGAGAGACTGACGCGATGTGTCAGATAGTTGAAATTTGGCGTTGTTTCCTCCGTCCTACAGTTAAGTATATTTTTTCTGACATTTCACCGCGCGTCGTTTAAAGAACTCTTTCCTCGTCCGATGAGGGAGACCTTGAGTACTGCCGCTACCTGTCCCTGAACCCACATCGACCTTGGATGCGGTCGCTATCGAGAGTGCTTACGTTCGTCTCTCCCCCGCCGCGCAGCTGTTCAATCTGGCAGAACGCTAGCTAGAAAACAGATTCCGAACGGAAGCTGCCGAGCGGCGCCACGGAGCTTCTGACGACATCCTAAGGAGAAAGGAGGAGAAGCGGTATTTAGAGGGAATAATCAGTGACGCAACAGTTCCGAGGTTATATCTTGGAGCAGGGGCTGCATGTAATAGGTTCATAAAGAGTGCTACTTCAGTGTTGATAACTAGGCGAACAGTGCTGGCAACTTCCCTGTCTTATGTTTCCCTTCTTAAGACAACCTAAAGCGACTAGTACTTTCGCTTTCAGACGATTTCGGTCAATTGGCGGCAAGTAGGGGCCAATGAGACTATCGGAAATTCCGGAAATTTCTCGACGCGCTGATGGCAATAGGTCCGCCTTATCGATAAAGATGCCGACACCTTTATGCAATTCGATGCTTCTTTCCGCAAAAAGAAGCCGCCATAAAGGTGCCGACCATGGAGGTAATAATAAAAGCGGGCGCCAATCCCCCAACGACTGAAGCAGTGCTTCCAAGCTTTGGTCTCCAGAGGGGGTGTTTTTTGTTTACATCCAGAACATCCTTAACAGCGGTTTGATGGTATTTCCCAACACCACAGTGTCACACAGATCTATAGAAAAAACATGTATTGTTGAATAGGTAATAAAAGTCTGTATAGTTTAGCGGCATTTACCCGAAAATCACATCTTGGTCATTTTTCGATAACTTGCAACAGCGATTTTAATTATGAATTTGTTTTATAAAATTCTAAGCTACTGGACTACAAAAATATGGATTTTAGCAAAAATGTTATGCGTAAGAATGAAAAATATTTAATATACCTTTCAAATGTCAAAATATCGCAAAAATCTAACACACTAAACCTCAATTTTCTTATAACTAAGTGGTTCTAAGCGTAAAAATTTGTATGCTATTTTTGATATCCTTGATTCGCTACTTTTAATTTATGTTCCAAACGTCAAAATGCTTTAAAGTACATTTTTTATCATCCACATAATACTGCAACATGTACTTTTTTAAAATTTTTAGGTCAGAGGCTTAATAGTTGCTCATTTTAAACTCATCATTTTATTTCTATATAAATGAAAAACAATCACTTTGGGTTTACATACCTTAACTGAAAAATAAAATTACCGCGAAATCCGCAATCCTTGTCAAAATGAATAAATATATATACAGACAGCTATGCCCTTTATTTATAACCACATATTTGTGTAAATTTGCAGAAACATTTGCCTCATAAAATATAGTGAATGCACAGAAATGAAAGATTTGCACAAGCGGAAAATGAAAAATATTACATGTTTATGCATATCCTTGTAAAAAGCATGTATTTGCCTTTAACAAAATACGTAAATATTCATTAAATTATTTATAAATATATTTGGAAATAAAGAATTTATTCAGTTATAAACTCCTGTAAAGAAATCTAGTTATTAAATAAATCTAAATTTATAATGATTATAAATATTAGCTACCTTAACATTTAATAACCTTAACATTTAATTATAAACATAAACTGTTGACAAATATGTTTATAAAACTATTTAATCAAGAACTGTTTGTACTGGAAAGCAATCTGTAAAAACATGTTAAACTAAAGGGTAAAAAAAATTGTAAGTATTTAAAGAATTATTTCCTTACATTTTATAACTCAGTTACAAATTTTAAATAATATTTAAAAAAAAATATTCCCTGTCAGAAATATTTATAGAAAATTAAGTACATGGAAATCAGCAGCACTATTTAACGTATTTCTCTATTAAAATGAAAGGTGCTGTAATTTAAAATGAACAGAGCAGAGCATTAATTATAAAGTGACTCTGATTTTCGATTTAGAGAATGCATCAGAAGCTAAAAAATCATCTCATATTTGAGAAAGTACTTCAGAAAGAAGCTTTGTAAATAGAAAAGAAATAATGCGTAATTTTAATATTAATAATACATTAAACTTTTACCTTAATTTTTGTAATCGTTAACTGAATGAAATCGAATTACCTGAAATTTCTCTCTAATGTAATTAATGAAAACTTTTGAAAATATATCATTTAGATTAAATTGTTTTGGGAAAAGCATAACATTTAATTCCGTTCAGAATCAAATGTTGTTTAACAATGCATTCTTTTCACATACTTATAAGGTATTTCTCCCGGCTTCTTGGCATGCATTCGTGGTGTAGTGGTCAGCACGCTCGATGCATATTCGATAGGTCCGTAGTTCGAGTCCCGGGGAGAGTATTGCTCATTTTTCATGCTTCCTGCTTCTAAATACCTAATGTCTCTACATACTTAGGATTCTGAAATATTATAGAAAAAGAAAAAATATATATTTATACGCATATTTACAACGTAATTGCAAAATATTTACTCCGATCATGTCAAAACCCATTGCTCTTAATGGCAAGTCACTGAATGTTTTCGTCTCCACGAGGGGTGCGCCACTGCGTTAAGGCAGTGTATGGGAAAAGCCGGTTAGTGACTACCCCCATGGTGAGAGCACCAAGAGAAAAGGTGCTTTCTCCATGTTATAAACTAAACTTCATCATGGTGCCGGTACCTTTATGAGAGGATGTGCCAAGCCTCCTAACAGAGATGCTGTGATATAAAGGTACAACACCTTCACGGAAGTTGGTTGCTTTCTTCAAGTCATAAACTGAATAGTAGTGCCGGCACCTACATGCTAGGGAGTCCTCGGCAGAGTGCAGCCCATGTGCATAAAGGTGCCATCATCTTTATGAAGAAGATTTCATCAAAACAGAAACCATCATAAAAGGCACGACATTTAAGTTGCTTTCTCCAAGTTCAAATTAAAATTTCATAAGGGTGTAGGCATCATTATGCGCGTCGGTGACTACTAAACCAAAGACCCGGCCATGGTCTTCCCGATATCTTGATGAAGGTTGCATTCTTCGTAGTGCAATTGAACTGAACTTCATGAAGGTGGTGGGTATCAGTTATGTTTTGATGAAGAATGAGTAACTTGAAAAGGTGTCGGCAGGCGTCTTGATAAAGGTTGCATTCTTCATGGGATGTACTGAATTTTGTAAGGGTGCCGTACGCCTTTGTGTCTCAGTGCTGAGGCATCCCTGTACCATGGTGGCCAATGGTCAGCTTGCAAGGCATACTCATGCAGATGGCCACAACCGTCATATGACCCCCCATCCGCCCTTGGCGTTAGTTTTAAAATTCAGGTGCTACCTGCTGTACCAATGCTTCTCAAATTCTATGTGAAATCATAATTTATGCCGGAGTCCCAAATGTTTTTTTTTACCAGCATTTAACGGTTTTAGTTGCTCGGTCACTGGGAAGGATCCCATGAAGCTCCTTGTAGCAATCTGTAATCATGATCACAATTTTTGAGAATATTGTTACGAAATGTTCAGGCGCGGTATGATAGCTTCCTCGCAAAGCAGGTTTAGGTTTGCCAGAAAATGGTAAAGGAAGGCAGGGTTGCCACATTTGGCAAAAAATCGTCCATTTGGCGACAAAACTGGCAATATGGAAAACCTTCTGGAACGTATTCTTACTTACTGGTTTAGCCCAGAATGTGCTCAAACACAAGCCAAAAGCTATGTAAATCCTGCTAGTACGCGGAGAGTTAACGTCTCGTCTAGCGAGCTGGTAGTCAGTCAGTGAGCGAGTGTCTCGTAGTCTAGTGCCGAGTTGGCCGTCGAATGCATCGAGAGAGTTTCTTAGTGTATCGCGAGTTAGTGCAGTGCCGAGTTTCATCATAGAGTGCGTTGAGCTCCGAGAACGACCGCACCGAGTCGTGAATTGTACCCTAGTGTATTGTCGAGTGCATCGCGAGTTGTAGCATGGAGAATCTCGAGAGTACGGAAAGTTTCGAAAACGACTGAGCAGAGCTGGGAGCTTGTACTATGGTGCTTTGCCGTGAAGCTGTCTTCACCGTTATAGCCTGATAGCCTGAATGCTGTGACACTGATTGTCTCAACGTGTTTATAGTAGTTCTTCGACGACTGTAAGCGTGATTTTGGAACTGTCTTGTAAAATACTGGCCAATAAAGTGTGTCTTGATGCTTCGTCAAGTGTCGTCATCGTTATTCGCTCCAAATCCGTGAATCCTTAACGTACGTACGTAAGAAGAAAAAAAACGTAACATAATAGTTTTCCTTATTTGTAGGACCCATAGAGGTAGACAGCCTTAATGTACTTTTCTATAAGCAAGTAATTTAATCCATCATATGCTTAAACACAGTTATTGCCTTAAAAAAGCGATAAACGCAATTGGAAAGGTTAGTTGCGAGATCCAGACTTCGCATATTTTAGGAAAAGATAATGAAAAACTGAATGTGATTTATACGACAATATGTTAATTTTAACTTCCGGTCTTTTCTGAACATAATGCAGCCAGACGTTTAGCCTTTAAACGACACGCAACCGTACCGAGAAGCGAGTTCGGTATGTGTCAAGAAACTAGTTTGTTTAAATAAATGTATTTTCAGCATTTTACCTCAATATGTGTATCTGCTATTAAAAAAATTCTGGTATGGGCTATCACATTAAAAGCATAGCGTCGACGTCCTCTATCCACGCGCGAAAATCTCATCAACGTCCGGCCTTGATCCCACAAAGCCAGTGGTCGACTGCCATATGTAAATGTCGCGCTGCTCTTGTTATTTGGTAATTGACTCTTAATGAGTCAGAAGCGCAAGCGCTTGAATTGGAATCTCTTCCAAATGCCACTCTTTTCATTCCAAGAAGCCCTGCTACTGACCGAGTGGTTAAAGGCGCGAACCGCTTGTAGTTCGAGCAGTTTTAACAGCTGAAGTACTGATATAGGGTGATTATAAAATAACGTGAGGTATTCAGTGCTCTCTAGCGAGTAAAGTATTGGACCAAACTGAACCAAGTTTGATGGGTGTACATACTGAACCATGGAATTTCGATTTCTTAAAAAAAAATGACGCTGTTTATTAATTTGCATTCTGTGTAGCTATCATGAGTGTAAAGGCTGGGAGAATTCTTATCATTAAGGACATGTCGCCGATATCGCAACTTTGAAAGATCGAATAGCGTTACATGTGAGACAAATTAATTCTGATATGTTGCGAGCCGCCATTAAAAATGTTGTGTAACGTATGCAGTTCCTTGGAATATCACAATAATGGTCATACTGAACTTCGTTTGTAAATAAAAATCATTTATTGTTAGTAAAACTGATGTGTGTTGTGTCGTTCATCATTTAATCATTCATTATTGAATCAGGCCTAATTTGCCTGGAGGCGGCCTTTTTTTTTTTTTTTTTTTAAAAACGCTGTCTTTACTTTTTACACCATCAAATTTGGTTACGTTTTGTCCAATGCTCTACTCGCTATAGGGCTCTGAATATCTCACGTTATTTAATAACTTATCTGTACATGGGAATGCCGCACAGGATCGACACGGTAGATCAAATCTCGATCCTATGCCAGTGTCGATCTTACGATGCTTTGCATGTACATTAAAGTTAAAAATTTTATTAAATCCTTTCTACCTCTACTGTAGGCCAATGCTAATTAGTATAAGCTCATATTTATTCTGTGTCAACTCGATACTATGTCGTTTTGCATCCTATGCCGATGAATATACTGTATCGGTATCGAGCTTATGCAATGTCGAGCGTATGATGGATCTGTACAAATAGTAAATGTGCATTAATCCTTTTAATCATTACCTTATTACGAAATTTTCTTTGTTATACTGTGTCGTACGACACTTTCGATTGTACGCCGTGTCGACGCTCTGCAGTGTTGATTCTACATAGTGTCGAGCCTATCTGTGTAAATCCTACGTAGTGCCAGTTTTATGCCGTATCGAGTGAACCTAATGTCGATTCTACGTATTGTCGATCCTCTGCCGCTTTAGTTCTATGCAATGTCGATAGGGTGCTGTGTCGATCCTGCGCCTTGTAGATTTTTTTACAATGTGCCTCTTCTGCGCCAAGTCGATTCTATGTAGTGTCGCTCCTGTGCGATGTCAATTCCACGCAGTACCTAGTCTGTGCCTTGTCGAATATACCAAGTGTTATATGAATATACCAGTGTTGATACTGTGCTGTTTCTATTCTACATAGAGTCGATTCTCTGTTGAGTTTGCTTAATGTCGATCCATGTGATTGTAAGCCACATAATTTTGTGTTTTTCCTGATGTGTTATTGTAAAATTAGGCTACTTTCCGTTAGGAAGTCCTTTCCTTGGATAGCTTTAATATATTTTGCTATAATTATCACATACTTCCAAACATAAGCCGATTTGTGTAACCAATCGCATACCGCTCAGTCTATCGAAATGAAATATTACATATTGTTATTTGAAGGTATTCACTAGAGATTGCAGTGATTTAAAACAATAGAGCTCTCACGGTTGCGATTACAGTAAAAAAAATTCGAAATTTTCGAATAACAGCACCCACTTTTTTTTCCGACTTAAGCTGATCAGTTCACTGAAAAACATAAGTGGTGTTGGAAAGATATACGTAATGATGAAAATTGCCGTCGTAAAGTATTTGCAAAGAAGAGCATTGTGAAGGACCAGTGACAACATCCAGTGACAACACAGTGTGAAGGGGAGAAAAATTGTTAGGATTACAAGTTTTCAACGTGTCCACCATCGCAGACGATAACGCATTGCACGTGAGAGATTAACGTGCAGCATTGACGAACGTAACATCGCTGGAGGAATCTGTATAACCTCACGTTTTATGGCATTTTTCAATTCTGACAAATCTCGTGGATTTGATATGTACACCTTAGATTTCAGATAATCCCAGTATCAGAAATCTATCGGAGTGAGGTCTAAGGATCTCGGTGGTCACGAAACCGCAAAGTTACAGAAGGTGACTCTAAATCTGTTACAACACTTGCCGAATCCATGCGGCGACGTATGGAGGAGCCCCATTTTGCTTCCAAACAATGCCATTGTTTGGAAGTGACATTTCGCTGCTGCAATTCTGGAATTATGTAATTCTGCAACATTGTTGTCTATCGAGTGTTTGCGATGGAGCATGGTTTCATAACTGTGGATGTGGCATCTTAGAAGAAGTATGAAGGTCCTTCTGTGAATTTTGTGCGCCAATGCACCTCTTTTCTATCTTGTCATTGGTCCGTTACAGTGCTCTTCTTTGCAAGTAGTTTTCGTTATACGTGAATCGTTACAAAGGCATTTATGGTTTCCCAACGAGCTAATCAATTTTTCTGTATAACAAATTGGATTACCATTTGAAAATTTCGAAATTTTATAATTTCTGTCATTTTGAACTCGTACACATGCGAAACTTCAGTAGCAAAAATTTGCTAAAAATTATCCTCTGATACCTGGAAATACATAGTAATCCATTCAAAGAAATAATGAACACAGTAGTACCCATCTAAAATTCGGAATTATGCACATATTTGATATTTACTGAATTCGAAACAAAACGAAAGTGTGAATTTCCAGTTTGTCGAGATTTCGATTTTAAATTTTCTTACTATGCTAGTGTTCTTCAGCATGTTTTTTTATCTGGTTTGTGGGAATTACGCTTATAATGCCGAAGACCACTCAGAAATACCATATTTCCTCGCGTATTGCATGCCCTCTCACTTTTTAGCGCCAGGTTCTGAAAATATAAAAAATAGTCGCGTAATTTTTTCCCTGTTCTTTGCGTGCCGAGAACGAGCTCCCCTAAATTTTAAAATGGATTCGTTTTACCATCAGAGACAAACCCTCTCAAATTACCAGTGAAGGTCAAGCCGAACCTTTTCCTTCTAACTGATTAGTGCAAGAACCGACCCATCACAGCGAAGCAAACACGAATTGATATTCAGGCTACGATTTCGTGGGGTCAGCTGCATGTTCACCTTCCCTAATTATTTATGGATGATTTGCACCCAAGGAGTAGTAGAGAAAACAGTAAGAACGTCCAGGATTTAAGTTACAGGGAAGTAGAAATGAACATATTTTATTAGTTATTGTAATGCTAAATTAATACTATGTATTCTTACTGGAATACAGATTTCTCTTAAAGAAATAATATTGTGATAGTTACTTGTAGTTTATCCACGATTGCTTTCCATTTATTATTTTCTTACTGTAACCGTGTCCTTCAAAAATTAAATTATTCGTATGATTTTCGGATGATAAAATTAGTAAGACAAAAGAGGGGAAGAAGTACGTGATATGTAAATAAAATACAATAAAGTCTCTCTAAGATCAGTATTTCTCAACCCGACTTACTCACAGAACTGGTAAAATATTTCAGAGTTTTATCGCGGACCGGTAAGGTTAGCAATTTGGACTATTGGCATAATTTTTGCATATAGAAAACTGGGGAAGGCTCGGAGAATAGTGTTTGCTGACCGACGGTTGAGAAACACTGATCTAGATGATTTTGACCTTCTGTGCAGGTAGTCATCTTACATTCGGGAATGACACTGTACCGGTCACTTTTGCAGTAAACTTGGAAAAGTTGCAGTAACTCGGAAAGAGTTTACTGCAACTTTGATGTTATGGAAAAAATGCCGGGTATGTATAGCATACCGAAATTAACTCCCCATATGAATAAAATCCTTCGATAAAAGCTATTTTATCAGCACTTAACATTACGGAAGCTTTCAAGGAACTAAATAAAACAAATTTCTACACTTGAGAAAGCGATCGGAAAGCGAAAGCATTACGTGCACAGCTGTCTTAACAGAGTCACGTGAATAGAACTTTTATGTGGTGTCGAGATTAAGCGAGTTTACTTCGACAATAGTCCAACTGACTTTTCTCTAGCTATATTATCTTTAGTTAATTTATCCGCACTTTTTGCTACTGTTTTGGTTACATTTCCTTTATTCTATGCTTTTCTTCCCTTTCCTGTTCAAATTTTTAAAAACTGCCATCTTAATCTCTCCATTTTTAAGGTTAGAAAACATTTATATATGAATAATGGGTTCTTCCATTTTACATACTGCTAACATACGGTGCATCAATAGACTTCTGATAAGATACAGCTGAAAGTTAAATTTGTAGAATTGTTAATGCATTTGCCATACATCGGTCTAGAATAGGGATTCTCAACCATTTTCTTGCATCGACCCCTTTAAAAGAATGGCCTTTTTTCATCGATCTCCTTGCATTTTTCTCTGTAATATACAATACAGCGTACAGCACAATTAGAACACAAATAATCGCAATTAAATGACTTAATAATAACAATTAAATTAAAAATTATGAACAAAAGTTTAAAAAAAAATCTGATGTCAACACGATATGACTTCCGTCTACGGCCTATTAAATTATACACAGTTTTTGTTGCACTTGATTTAAACTTAGTTCCCCTAACTTCATTAGAGATATGTTTCTCATTCAATCAATTCAGTTCTCACTTCGCTGCAAGGAAAAATACACAAAAAACTTCTTCATGAAAAGTTGTAAAATACAGAAAAACCCTACACCAGATACAGGTAAAAAGGCAATTTTTATAATTAAAATTAGAGTTCTACGCCAAAACAAGCAATTTGGCCAACGGGCAGAAAGACACAATTTTCGGTCCGGAAAAATTTAAAGTTTACCTTTGCTCTCACTGGACAAAAGAAACTGAAGTTAGTGCCCCAACTGACTTAATTCATTATTCTCAAGGAGGTTAGAATAGATGAAATAAGCCTGGACGTCACAAAAGTAAAGCCAAGAAAACGAAACATATTATTAAACAAAATTACCCTGACTCTGAAAGCAAATACCAACGTCTGCAAGCTCAGAGAAGTTCTTAAGGCATAATTTGCACAAAATACCATTGAAACTTCCACTGATCTTACAAGTTTTACCATTTATACATCTGTCTTCTATATACCATTTACGCATTTTCATGTACCTATATTTTATTAAATTCGAAACAATTATTTGTAATCCTTGTGATTTTCCTTCATACTAAGAAGAAAAGCTTTTAAGTATTAAAAATAGAACAAGAGACTAAATATTAAGAGATGAATCGCTAACATATACACAGCACCGATTAGAATGTAAACAAAACCAACCAGAGGTCCACTTAATATGGCAGCCGACTTATTATGGCAGCGGCCATGATAAGTCGTTACGTCATACCGTGACGTTTCATGGCTTCTTTTCATAGCACGGGACATACGAGGCAGGCTTATTCCATTTATTCTAACTTTATAAGAGTTTCGAACGTAAACAAATGCTACCTCGTTATGCCTAGTGAAACTTAAACTTTTAAATTGTTGATAATTCTACAACTATTGCTTGCAGATTAACTAAAGGCATAAAAACATTAACTGGAACATAAGAACAACATAATTCACTTTTAGAGCAAAAAATGCACAATTTACTAACATAAGCCTTCCATCCATTGCTGCTTTAAAGCGCCATTTGGAGTGAAAATAAAAGTGTCAATTAGTCGATAATTTATACTTTCAAAGATGTAGCTGCAGTTAAAAAAAATTTCGAAGCAGACGATTTTTGATAGCAAAACAAAATCCTCTAAACAATATGGGAATCGCCTCTGTACATATTTATTGTTATTTTTCATACTGAGGTTCAACTGAGTGCTGCCGCCATGTGCAGTTTTGCATTTAGTATTTTATCCTCTTCAGTTTTCTGCATTACACTGTACACATACATGTTACAAAATTCTCACACTTATGTAACGTTTGACCTACATAAGCGTCCAGACCACGCGCTCGGGCATTTCGCCAATATACCGTAATTTAGCATGCGCACTATGGCTATTTCGATAACATTAACAGAATGATAACATTTGATGACGAAAGAAAATATCGTTTCAATAATTAATAGAATTTAACTAATATAAATATACGCTGATTTGCTCAGTATTTTTAACTAGGAAAAAAGAACATTCTCTAGTGGATTGCAAATGTTATGCAAAAGTTCATTTATGAATTGTGTCAAACGTTTCTGGAAATTATCAGCCCACCAGCGGTCCAGCGATAAAGTCGCTGAACACGAGTTTCGAATTCCGGCGAACAACTGGGTGTATGGGCGTTTTCGTGGTTTTCCCCATGTGTAATGTGTATACGAGCCAGTTTCCTTAGAATGTTCTTCACAAAGGCATCCATTCCCCAAGGCAGCTAGCCTTCGAGTGCCTTGCCATAATCAAATAAGCCAAACCAAATCGATCTGGAAACTATATGACCGATGTTGTGCCCATAAATCTTAATACTCGAAGGGCATTCCTTATATCCAAAATTTTAGAGGGAATTCAGCCATTTCATGTGTACGTTCTTCAGAAAGTTTATTACATGACGTGCTTCCATTTGTTTGAGAAAGTCCCTGGCAGATATCTTTTGTCCGAAGACCAGTGTCTGACCGTTCTTGAGATTAAGATAGTTATTAAAAGTCTGCGCCAAACTAAACAAAAGGTTGCTCTTTTGTTTAATTTTAAATGGTTGACTAAAAGAAAAAACCAATCAGTTTGTTAACTTATTCCTTTACTTGGTGCCATGTTTCAGTCATTTAGCAATTTTTTAAATTTATTTTGACCTTATTTGGAGAATTTACTTTGGTTTGTTACCATTCAGCATTTTGATAACGTTAACAGAATTATTGATCACAATAAGCGATGTATTTTCATGTTTTCGTATACAAACGGGTGAGACTTAGGTAATTTGTTCTCTGTAAAAAGTTCATTTATGAATTGTGTCAAACGTTTCTGAAAGTTATGAGCCCACCGGCGGTATCCGAATGATAACATTAACCACGATCGTATTAAGCGGCGTCGATTGTAAGTTCGACGCTCTACTCTGCATGCTGGCTTCATATCAATGAATAAATACAATATTTCTCTATTTATGAAACAAACATAATATTCTCTTGCAAAAGCTCTCAAATCAGTATATTCCAATAACAGGTATTTTGTTGTTGTTGTTGCAAAATCCATGTCTGGATCTGATAATCACACTCTATAACCTTGTGAGTTATTAGCTTTTGTTGAGAATTCCGCTTGAAATAAAATGCAAACCTTACCACATCTTCTTTTCTTACTACAAAGCTGATGAAATAATTTTCGAATTAAATAATTTAAAATGTGACTTATCAAAGACACTATGATCGTTAACGTTCATCCTTATCAATAATTAAACCTCGATCAAAAAGTTTAGATCACGACAAGGATTGACAATCCGCCAGCTGATTAGTAGAGGCTGTACAGTCATTAGGTTTAATTCGAAGCAAAATATATGAAAAATCAGCAATGCCCCCTCTGGGATTGGAGATCTGATCTCTCAGAACTTTTCAATAACACCACGAAAACACACAGCAAGGAAGGAGAAAATTCCTTACATTCTTCCCCACCCGAGGAGCATGAAAACAAGGGAATCCAAGCGTTGTTACGAGACTAATTTCTAGTTCTAGTTTACAGTTTTAAGCACTCATTTGTTTATATTATATCTTATAATACCAATGTACATAGAAAAGTCATGATGACTGAGGTGTCATATAAGCTGCCATAAACTGCTGGTGGCTTAACACCTTAAGGTCGGGAGCTTTTCTCGGGTGTGGGGGAAGAAGCAAGTACAGCTCATTTTATTGCACTGTCTTAACACTCCATAGCTAGTCTGATTTTTGATAAATCAAGGTGCTCTGTAGAGAGAGAAGGCGATGGGAGGATTTTTGAACTGTAATTCACTTTTAATGCATAGTAAGTACAGTGCACTTCAATGCATTTGCAACACTCCATATAACTTTAATTTCAATTCCACTATATCAGTGATTCCTAATAAATCAAGATCTCGAATAAAACAACATACGTTAAAAGTGGGAAGGACATCCAAACCAATTTTGAAAAGTAATTTCAATCGGAAGTTCTGTTGGGAGGGAAGGCGGGGAGGTGAGGATTTTTGAAGTAAATATTCTAAAATGTAGGGTCGTCTAAATTTTTTTCATGTCGGGAAACTGAAGAAATCCGCAGTGCCCTCGCCGGGATTCGAACTCCAGGCCTGTCGAATACACGTCGAGCGTGCTTCCACTTGCACCTCGAAGGAAAGCGGAAACGAGGGAGAAAATGCTTTATAAATTCCTAAGCGAAATCAGGGACGCGCTAGGCATTTTGTCTCCCAGTGCGGTACATCTGAGTTCTAAATTCTGTTGTTCGGGGCATCCCAAGTTCTAAAAATTTTGTCCTCCTTAAATTCTGCTGAAAGTGCTCCTGTCTTAAATTCTAAACATTTTAAAATCCCTAAATTTTTCTGCACCGTGCTTCTCCAAATCCTAAAATTTTTACCATCTCCAAAATTTTGCCGCCCGGTGCGGCCGCACAAGTTGCACCGGCTCTGGCGGCCGCCCTAATCGTAATCACTAAAATTCTTTTGCGTAGTAAACTTTTAGCTTAGATTGTATTAGCGTACGAATATAAGAAGACAGAAGCAATTTTGAAGAAAAATTTAAATGGGTATAAAAGGCTTTATGATGCCTAGACAGTCACCTCTCGAACAACTGGCGTAATACAGGATATGATGCCCACGATTCACTCAAAATCACGCTTAATACTAGGGTAGTTATAAAACAAAGGAAAGAGGAAATAACGCGTTATAATTAACCGAAAAATGCCATGAAAACCATTATTATAAATTAATCAACTATCTAAAAACATCTAAAAGAAACCATCTAAAAAATTTATGTATAAATTACAGATATAGATATTGATAAAAACTAACTAAAAAAGTCTGAAAGGGCTCAGATTTCTGAAAGGTTTTAAACTATTGCCCAAAAGGTTTTGTTAAGATTTTTTACGTTCTCGCTGAGCTCGCAGCTACTAGTCTGCAGTTACACTCACTCATATTAATCTTTTTTATTGGGGGGGGGGCTTTATTATTGTATATCATTTTCTTCGCACTTACGCCCCATGCATTTCAACAGTAAAATTACAAAAATTTTAAAAGCAGCATAGCAGTACGCGTTTAGAATTCCCGATGCAGAGTTACTCGTTGGCATACATTTTTCTTAATTTAGAAGTCAAATAACAAAAATCAGGGTTATATTTTCAAATTAACGCTGACTTTTGTTATTTGACTTCTAAATTAATATTTGTTCGGCGTGTTATTGTATCTTAATACATTTTTCTGTTTCCTTTTTCAGTCTTTTCTCAGTTCAACACCTCAACGTTGAGTTTTCTTACTAAGTCGGCTGTACAAAACATTTTTTGGTCTTTTCATTATTAACGTTTTTTGTATTTCCTTTATTTCCCTTACCACGCTCTTGGCGCTTACGCCACATAAAATACGATTTAACCCCAAAATCATAATATATTTAATAAAAACAGCATATCTTTCGAATTTCCAATAGTCTCGCGCGCTGGAGATAATTTGCTTTTTTTCCTGTATAGTGTTGCCACTGCTCGCTTTGGAATATTTGAGTTTGTTAATCAAAAATTCGTTAAAGGTTTTACAATATGTGAAATAAATTCGGGCTTTCTGAAGTTTGAATTTCGAATTTGAACCCGAACGGGAGCCCATGCTCCACTCGAACAGGTGCCCATGTTCGAACATGGGCACCTGTTCGGGTGGAGGACCACGTTATTCAAAATTTGATGGCTCTAGGCTCCTTTGTGTTTTTTCACAGTTCGAGAAACATGCATACATTCATGTAGATTCTTCGTTATTTAATCTCTTTAAATATAATGCAACGCGATAACACTTGGTGACAACAATTCAAAAAGTGATACGCCGTTTATAGTAAACTAGCGCAAAATTCCATTTCGAGACTAATAGCCCATTCGGGACTAACGTCCCTTTGGGGCTAAAAATTTAGATAAATTAAGATTATCTAAATTTTTAGCTGTTTAGTTTGGAGAATAAGTGCGTTTGGTTACACATTCAAAGAAAATGAATGTACAATAAACAATGAATTTGTTTGTTGTGCAACTGTTGTGTGTTATACAGATGGCAGTAAAATTAATAATCGAGTTGGATTAGCTTATGTCGTTTTCCATCATGGTTTTGAACTGGAATATAAACTCTTTAGAATCCCCAATGAATGCAGTGTTTTCCAAGCCGAATTACTTTGCATTAGTGAGTCAATGAAGTGGATATCTAACAACTATTAAGTGCCAAATTTCTTATTCGCACTGATTCCCTTTCATCCTTATATTCACTTGGGAATATCTTCTTATGTAACAAATTAATTGTCACTTCTCATGCCCTTCTTAAAGACCTTAATAACAAAGGTGTTGATGTTATCTTTTCTCATGTACGTGGCCATACTGGCAATCTAGGAAATGAAAGGGCTGATTGGTTGGCAAAACAAGCTACAAATCTTCAAGTAATTACTCCAATGATACTGCCCAAGTCATTTTTCAAGAACAAAAGTAGGGATGATACAATACTCAAGTGGAATGAACTATACAGGAATTCTACTAATGCCTCCTTAACTAAACTATATTTTCCTTCCATTCCTCCCAGATTGAATAATAAACACTTTCTCTGTAATTTTGAAATTACTCAATTTCTAACTGGACATGGTAAATTCAATTCTTATCTGAGGAGATTTAGATTATCTAGTACAGACTTGTGTTCATGCAGCTTCGGGGGAGTACAAAATGTCGAACATCTGTTGTTTTATTGTTCAAAGCGCAAGGAAGGACGAAAAGAACTCATTTCTAGGTTAAAATCTGTGAATATTACATTTCCTCCTCCTCTTCATGTATTTGTCCAAGATAAAATGGCTTTCTTTTTCTTCTGTAAATTTATCTCTTACGTGTCATCTGTGAATTTGTAAGTTTTTTTTTTATTGTTATTTTGTGTTGTTATTGTATTTGTTTTCTTTTACTTACCTTTGTAAGCCTTGTGTAATACTATGTGGTGCACAAGGAATTTAAAATTTTCAATAAAAAAAATAATAAAATAAAATAAACAATGAAAGAAAAAACATCATTAGAAATTTGAAGTTATAAATAGCATTATAAAACAATATTTGCAAGAGTACGTGAAAAATGTCAATGTGTCGTTTTCCGTAGAGTTTTGTTTCACGCTGATGGTTTGTGACTCCATCCGTGGCCAAGAAGTTAAAGATTGCTGAAAACTGCTAAATTCGACTTAAGTTCGGACGCTAGTGAAAGGATTAGTGTTCAACAACCTGCATGGTTAGAGTTTCCTCGTAGGTAACGTGAATACGATACAGTTCCCTTACTCTTCCACGAAGGCATTCCTCCCCTTAGGCAGATAGCCTCCGCGTGCTTTGCTATACTAAAATAGCCAAACTTAACTAATTGATTGTGAAAAAAATTTTTCCATCGTTCTGAAATAAGCAAGTTTATTATTATTATTATTTTTTTAATAGGACCATAGTTAACTCGTATCTGCTTTATCCGTCGCTGGTGAATCGGAAATCGACAGTACTGAGTGAGATTTCCGTTTTAACATACTATGTCTTATTGCGGTAGAGTAACGGTATGCTGGCATAAATCTTAAACGGAAAATAGCACTGCAAAAATGGTAAGATTATATTTACAAAAGATTAAACCAATAATTTCGAATTTCCCATACCTTAATATTGAAATAAGAAAATAGTCACGCAAGAGAAAAAAATACTCTTACTATATGTCACTATTTATTACTGACCTTCAGCGTGGATTCATGACGTCAGAACATCGTACGTAGACTTCCGCGTGGGCTAGAAATTTATCGATTACTTTTAGGAAAGATGATGCAACAGCGAATCGATGATCTTCGCATCAAGTGATGCTTATAGGAGAAGGGAAAAGCGAAACTAACCTGGATGCGAAGCATTTTTTTCGTCGATTTCTGGAAAGAGAAATTTCCACGTACGTACTTCAGATCTTCTTAAGTAACTTTTCGCAGAACTTGAGTTGGCGACTGGATTAATTTAAATTTTGTCACCATTCTTTCAAGCGTAAAGTTTTGGTCTAAATATGAATCCTCTTCGAATGAATATTTAAATTTTGAAACTACGAATTGGCCAGACAATAACCTAATTCGTGTTTTTAATATTGTGTTTTTAAAGTTAAATTGCATTCCAGATTTTCCGCGCATTAAACATCATAAGCGCTCAAAAAACCGCACCTTTCGTTTATACGCAGCGCATTTACAGTAGCTCACATTTGCTTTCGGATGCTTTATTTTCGAAATTTACTTAGTAGATTTTGAATTAAATATTGAAATGCATTCTCTAAATCTCTTTCTAATGTATTATTTTTTACCTCTTTTAAGCCTTGCTAATTGAAAATTAAATGTCATTAGGTTATTTCTTGTAATATATAGAGTCTCACTCTGTTGGGAAACACACACTGAGTCGAGACTCTTGAAGAACTAAGCCTGGTATGGTTATGTTTTGTTAATAAAACAGGAACGTAAGAAGGGTGTGAAAGATACTTTTATTAAGAACTCAAATAGTTAACAGAAGGCACTTCTCTTGCTTACAAAACCAGCCAGCATTTATGGAGTAATTCAAAGATGGACTTTCAAATTAAAACTAAGCTAAGTAAGTTAGTCAAACACTGCGCAGAAACGATTAACGTGCAAGTTGGTTCAAACCTGTTTGAAAAGTGCTATTGAAAAGAATAAAGTAACGAAGCCAGACTGCTATCGTAGAACTGCAACTAGCAACGTGGCTTTCAGCAGGCGGAACAAGCTCTGTCTAAACAATCTAAAACTTCTCTTTAACTACTATGTCTTTCTACCTCATCTGAATACACGAGAACTAAAATTAGCGTTCTGGCAGGAAAACGGAAAAGCAGAAATGACAGTATAGATTCTGAATATAAAATAACTGGTTAAAGATCACACAACAATTCGGAAACTCAAATGTTTTGTTGAGATGTTTCGTGAGACAAGGTTTCCTGTCATATTTTTTTTGTTGCAAATGAAAATGCATCCTAAGAATTATTATCTGCATTTGAAAATTATTAGTTGTTTAGAAACGTATATTAATAGTTCCATATTTGAAGTGAATATGGCGAGACGCTAAAGATTAACGGCGAACTGTTTTAAAAATTTAACAATTTATTGTTTTAAACATGGTAAAAGTATCCGAAATATCCAAAATAATCCTTAATGTAAAATGTTCAACTATCTTTGGTATAAAATGACAGGTATTCAATAAAACTGTTGTAAATTCTCTCAAGTTTACATTTCAGACTCAGGAATCGGAGATTTATCCTCCAAAAAATCCAACAAAACGCAATATTCGTATTGCAAAACTTGCATGGAGGCATAATAGTTTGGGAATACTCCGCTACTTCTGAGATAGAAAATTTAATTTTTGTAGAAAATAATAAATATTCTTAAATATATAAAAATTTTTAATAAAACCCAAAAGCATCTGCAAGAAAACTTGGAATGTAAAATACATTCAAATTCTATCAGGATAAAGATCCTAAACATAGAGTTCTAAATGTTCGCTTATAGTTATCATACAACTGTTCGGGAGTTAATAAAACTCTTCCATATTCTCTGGACTGAAATCTCATGGAACATGTATGGACAGAGGTGGACAAAAAATGAGGAAACATTCTTTTCTTCTGAAGATCTATTAAAAATAACTGACGGAGGAATGGAACATTCTTACATGAAAAATTTTGTTGAATCCACAACAAAGAGCATGAAAAGCATAATTTTAGCTAAAGAACATCTCGAATCTTGAATGTCCCGTTATTTTGATGTTGTGATTAAATATAAACTGTTTGCCTGTGTAAACTCCGCCTGTGCTGTTGAAGTAAATCCGCTTTTCATCACAAGTGACGATCCGGTCCAGAATTTTCTCCTTGCGTTGATTTCGAGCAGATTACTGCAGTCCCGAACACATCTGTCCTTATCTGCTTGAGTCAGCACATGCGACACCCGGCGATTGCACTTGTAAGTCACATTTATGCGATGCGTGGCGCGACTAATGGACATCGCTGTAATATCTAACTCTTTAACAAGCTCTCGAGTGACTGCATACTGATCTTCCACAAATTCTAGCAGGCGGGCCTTATCAACATCAGTAGGCCAGCAGAGTGCTATGCTTCTTGAATATCATAGTCCTTGTTTTTGAACTTTCCGTACCAAACCAACACAGTGTCATATGATACAACATTAATGCCTAAAGCTGTTCATTTGATTTGGTGACATTCTGTAGCTGAGTTTTTGCAACAGAACTAGAAGTAAATGATGATTCTAACTTGGTAGTGTGATAGTATCATTTCAGACACCTTGTACTCAATTATAACGATATTTTTTTTAATAAATTTCACAACGCAGTCTAAAGCAAGTCTCTTTTTTTTTTTTTTCAAATGCCAAAAATCGTTTGACAAAATATTATTAAACACGCCAACGCGAACTGTTTGCGCAGACGATATTTGCAGGAGGTGAGAAACTTTAGTTAAAACCCGACATTTATGTAAAATAAACAAGACTTTTCCAGTAAACAGTATACAAATATAAAATAGATCGAAAGATCAGATGACTCATTGTAATATAGGCTTTTGATATTACACAGTGTGTCTACATAACTTTAAGATTATTTTTTCAACAAATTAAAAGAAAACTGCCAAACGATAATAATTGACAGCATTTATTTATTGCTGTAACTTCACAACTTGTTGTTGCGAATATATCGTCTGCTTCCGTGCAGAATTTTCAGACGCAGTCAGTTAACCGTTTGTTCTGATTCAAAGAACATCTGCTGTCATAAATTCGAAAACTGAGTAAAGAATAGCAATAAAGATTTGCTGCGAAACTGGAATTAATCCTGTTCTTTTGTCAAAGGAATTTTGATCAGAGATGAAGTTTGGTGATTTGAAGCATTAAAAGAAAACGTAACCAGAGACTTGAACAACATTTCAAAAAATGAGTTCTGCGGAGGAATCAAGTGGCTGCATGAACGTGACAAATGTTGTAGATGATTGCGTACTGAGGACTAAAAAATAAGAATATTTTTTTTTTGAATTTTTTAATTTGTATGAACTTAGTCCTAAAACTTAATACAATACCTCACATTTTTTTCGGACATTTGTGTTTTTCAGTTTTATTTGCAAATATCAGTTACTGAATATTACGGAAATTATTTTTCTTTCGAGTATACTATTAACTATACTTTTTAAAAATATGTTTGTTTGGATAGAAGTTACTCAAAATCTTTTTCTGTCCAAAAACAATTATTCATAATGGTGTGAAAATAAACACACATATGTATTCGAATACATTTAACATCTGCTTGAGTATACAACATAGGCCGAAAAGGGGTTGGTTTGCTACCGGTGAGTCCATCGGCAGCGTCGCAAATCGCAATTTGACTAACAAAAATATCATGCTTTGTATCTGGCGGGATTGCCTCGGTATTATCCACAAAGAGTATCTGAAAAAAGGTAAAACCCTCGATAGTAAGGTGTACAACGAGATGCTAGTTCGTGTTGACGCTACTATCAAGGAAAAACATCGAATTGAGTTCCAGGGCAAAAAAAGTAATATTCCATCAAGATAATGCAAGACCACGTTTACCGGTGCCTGCATTCGCCGGCTGGACTCTGTACAGACTCGAATGGGATCTTTTGCTATGCTGAATATATAACCCCGACATCGCTCCATGGGACTTCTACCTTTTTTCACACCTGCAGCTACATCTTGCTGGTGCTGTCTTCCATTCTGCACGGGACATCCGAAATGAGGTTGATCTGTTTGTGGACTCGCGGCCATCAAGTTTCTGGGTAGAAGTCTTTGAAAAACTACAAAAACGTTGTCTGAAAATCATAGATTTTGGGGTGGTGATTACGATCCCCATTAAAGGTACTGCTTTTATGATTTTTGTTTTTTGGCGGGAAACTTTCGTTAAACCAGATATTATCGGTAATATATAAGAACAGGCATTAGAATGTCTAGGCAACATATACATTGACGAAAATTGGGCGTCATAGTATGAAACAATTGTTCCGCAAAGACTCTAGTTCAGGGGCGGATTGGGGTAATCTCAACGGCGCGGCCAACCTGCATAAGTGTGCCGGAATCTTTCTGGAAATTAACTGTTGCTCGTCAAGGTACAAAGGTGCCTCAGCAATAAGACCCAAAGTTGCTCGGCACCCTTATGAAGTTCAGTATATACATGAAAAGAATGCAACCTTCGTCAAAATCTCGGTTATGTTTCCTTTGAAGATTCGGGTAAGTATCAGTGGCTACAAACTTAAACTGCATATGAGTCGAACACACGGTCTGAAAGCCCCTTTCAGGAGAGAACAGTTTTAACAACATAAAACAAAAAAAGTGTGAACTAAATTTCAAATTTCGCTTACTTAATATTTTCGAAACGGACCTGAATAATAATAAGAACTCAAATGAAAATATCTGATGTGGACACCACATGACTTCCTCGTATGGCTATTAAATTTTACAGACTTTTCACTGCACTTCATTTAAACTTATTTTCTCGAATTTCATTAGAGATATATTTCTAATTCAACCAATTCACATCTCACTTCGCGGCAACGCAAAAATACATAAAAACTGATTGAATTTTATTTGGCGTAAGTGCAAAGAATATGATAATTAATAAATAAAGTTAACGCACAAAAAAAAGATAATAATAAAATGGAAAAAAAAATTGTTAACCATCTGACTCAAAAAAACTATATAATGATATGATGTAGGGAGAAGAGAGAGAAAATATATAAAAATGTCTGCCAACACTTAACACTGCATCGGGAATTCTAAGCATATGCTGCTATGCAGCTGTAAAAAAATTTGTGATTGTACGTGGCATAAAGGCGAAGCTAACCGTGCTGAAAAATAAGGCTTAAAAGAGGGGGGTGGAATGGGTTAGCAGGAGTGAGTGCAAGAACAGACTGGTAGACTGCGAGCCCAGAGAGAGCAAAAAAACCGTAACAAACCCTTTTGGGAGACCGTTGCAATCTGAAATCTTTCTTTTTTCTTTTGTCTTCCCCTTAAAAGCTAAACTGCTGCATATTTGATTGCTTAAGGGTCCCAGATGTCAATTCTCTTCAGTTCAATTCGTGAGTATATGACTGACTGCTAAAGAAATAACCAATCTTTTTGTTAAGGATGTCGGGTTAAATGTGTGCCGGTTTAAATCCTACCTGAAAAATGTCGTAAAAGTGGAGGGGTAAAGACCAGAGAACTTTTAACGTACTCTTTAAATTTCTATGATAATCTTTTGCTGTTGTAACGCTTATGTTTACATTTTGCTAACGAAATATTATTTTTTTCCTTTCTGCTTCTTTTCATCACGAGCTTCGTTCATACCAGAATTTATGTAGATTTTGAGTAGCAGTTTGACTATAAAGTGTAGAATTTTATGGAAACGAGTGTGAGGGTTTGGCTGCCGCTTCTTGAAATCAGACTGTTGAAGACGATAAAGCTAGTCTTGCTGGCAATACTTTAGACTGAAGTTATTTGGGAAGTGTTTAAAATTCTGTCGCGGTCTAGAAAATCTTGTAGTTTCTGCCTAGATTAGATTAAAATTGTCGAATTTAATCTTTTGTGAAGTTTTAAAACCAGGCCTAGATTGGCTGATAAATTTGTGTTTATATATTTTAACAAAAGCACTCACACTAGACAAGGTAGAATAATTTTAAATGTCTTTGATGCTCTGTCTGTCCGTCTGTCTGATGGTCAGCTCTTCTGATGGTGAAAATGAGCCGCATAGAACAAACGTAATACCTTGGTATTACGATAATAGACATAACTGAATTTTTTGGAATCCCTAGCAGATGTAAGGCTATGAAGCCAAAAGCGACTATTGATTATTTGTATTATATTAGCTGGCCTTTCATCTGGGTATCCATAACACAATTTTCATTGGATTAGCGAAGATTCGAATGCATTCATTGATGCGAGATGCCATCAGCTTTCCATTCATTGTCCAGCTATTCAGTTTTTGAGATGGAATTGCTCCTATTCGATTAGTGTGAAAATTTCCTTAGAAAATTTAATGGAAATTTTTTTTTAAGTAATTACTATAGCAGCACCGCCTCCGCATGTCCTCTGAGCACTTCATACAGAATGCCTTCTTGATTTTTCAAGGACCTTTGTATCGAAAGGATTTCCTACCGAGTTGGTGTGAGTCACCTTCAACAGTTCTTTCACATTAAAATCTTGATAAAACCAGTTCTAATGACAGTATTCCATCCATTGCTTTCTCATGTTTTTGTATAAGATCCTTCTTTTTACTTACTGACCTCAACTGCCATTCTATCTGGGCAAATATAGTATTAGCTGTTGGTACTCAAGCAGTCCAAAAAATTTCGGTATTACCATGCCTGTTGATCTTTCAGGTTTCAGAGCTGGTTTCCCTGCTCTTTAGATTGAGCTTATGCTCAGCAGTCAAAATCGTCTCAACAGAGGCTGCATTTTTTCGTCAATGGATATTAAGGTAAAAAGTATCAGAGATGATCTGTAAAATAACTCTTCTTTACGAGTGGTGTAGCCATCACAGTGCCTTGTTCCAGAGAACTCTCTCTTTCACTATTAAGAACCCGGGCCTTCGGTACGGCAATCAGAGACACTAACCACTTTCCTGTCGTATGATATGAGAAATAAGATACACAATTTAAGATATCTGAAGTTACATTCCTAGCAAATGTTAAATCTATGAATGAATTGCCAAGTGTACTTAGATGGTTACTTGGCACCCTATTGAGCTTAAAATGATGTTCCATGAAATCAAATGCCTTTTTATTTCGTATAAAATACAGCAAACGTTACCTGAACACTAACTGTCTATGCGAGATTGTTTACCAAACAATTTTGCCAAGTCCAGCATGCGCAGGGAGCTTTGACGTCATCAAAAACCTTCGCTGTTTTTGACGCGATATCATGCGTATACCTTTTATCCAATTGTTATTATTATTATTATTTTGTGTGTGTGTTTGCTAATGTGGTCTTTCATTTATATAATGATGCATTTAGATTGATTGTAACATTTGCACATTCGCGCACACCTTAAATAGCGTCTTAATTTTTACTTTTCCATCACTGCGTTAAAATATATAGAGGGCTAACAAACTAGAAGCTTAAACGTGGAAATATTTGTGTTGTGTTTCTTCTGTCTAACGTCTAAAGCCTTACCCAACAATTGACTCAAGCAATTATACAGAATATGAAGATAAACTATCACACCCTTTTTATGCTTCCATATGTGAACGTTCCCGATTTTCAGAAACAATTCCCACTGAAAGACGCCATTTTACTTTATTTCTTTCCTGGAAAGATACAAAGAACACCGCTTTATGTCGCTGCTGGTGTAAATTGTGGCCTGTGATCATGTTCGTAGATGAAGAATCGAGTGACAAAGATTTTCTTAGTTTCAAATCAAGTCTGGCCCCTGTGTCAGACATCTTAGATTTATTTACCTATTCGAAGAAGATTAGTGTTAGAGAAGGGGAGGTGAAGCCCCGGATTGATGTAGAGATTTCTGTTCCATGTAGATAATTCTATCGCTCTCTCTCAAAGTGACGATGAAATAATTGGGCAAGCACTAAAAAAATTAAGAAGATGGTAAGGAGGGTGAAAATGAAGACGACAGGCAAAGCAAGACCATAGCTTCACTTTATACACAGCGAATTTTTAAAACTTCCTTGACTGTCTTATAAGAAAGCAGACATTCGTGGTTATACGCCATCAAACTAAGAAATTCGTAATTTTCATTTAATAATAAATATAGTAATTTTAAAAATGTTGTTTAATTTTGTTTTTCTGAAGTATAAAATCATTTCATATGTTTTAATTTTAAATAAATTTTACGATTTTCAGTGTTATTTGGTCGACAGATCAAAACACTGCCGACGAACTGCGTATACTTAAATTTCTACAGATGACATCACGAAACCTGAGGAAGTAAGTTCTAGAAATAACCTCTTATTCGGAACTGTCGCAGTCCAATTGCTGTCGGTGTGCTTCGTATTTAGTGACAATCCCCTTAAATGGGTGAACTTGGAAGAGAATTTAATCGCAAACTTTTAGCTTTTTCGCAAAATCATCGCTTTTTCTTAAAACCTTCATAAAGATCAGCTGTGGCGAAAGACGAGAAAAATAATGTTCGAAAACTTCTGGCATAAATTGTGCTGCATAATTAAATTCGTTCGTTATTTTATGATTTTATGCTATTCTGTGATTTTTTTATTTGTATAAATAAAAAAAATACTTATTTATCATTTTATTTATTTCTTTATATATTCATACGCAGTTATTTATATTTTCCATACTTCTAAAAAGGAAAGCATTTAATTAAAATTTGATATTTTGTTTTTATAACAAAGTACGAGGTTCTAGCTAAAATTTTCATAGCTCACCACTGATTAAATCTGTACAGAAAGTGCAAAAAAAACACCGGAGCTTAGATTAAAGATTATTATTAAGAATACAAGTATATTTATTAAAATTCGAAGAACTTTAAAATAGTATTAAATAAGTTCCTTTACAATAAATGATTCCGTCTAATCAATATAATGGTTAACGCGACTGGCTGCTGTATTGATGGACAAGGGTTCGAATTCTGGAGAAGGCCTATACGTTTTTAAGTGCAAGCGTGAATTACCAGACAAAATACTAGCTGAGAATCCTCTCAATAGAATTGATGGTAGAGGAAGACATATGGGAAATACTCGGATCTGTTCCGCGTGATGTTCTCCATTAAATTCGGACTCAGCTTCTCTTTCCTCAGGAATGTAATCCGGCTGCTCCCTCTAGTGCACTCTCTGGACAACAATTACGGTTGTAAGATAGCTAGTAAGGTTGACGGCTAGACGGTTGTAGACGATGAGTGTTGATCATTCTTGATTCATTGAATAGTATGTGTTCAACCATTTTCAAATAACAGCATTATACAGCTGACGCAACTTAGTGTAACTATTCGAATATTGTTATCGAATTGTTGAAGTCCAAACCGTTTGTATAAGAAATTATGGAAAATTCTTCGCTTCTTATGATCAGCAGTTTGGTTAATATAATCAAAATGCTAGAGAATAATTTTTTTAAACTGAAGTAAAGTCGCAGGTGAAATATAAAAAGTACTAAGTGACAAAGAAAAGCCGCCAAGTAAGGGAGTTTTGATTTTAATCAAGCCTAAAAAAAGAAAAGAAAAGAAAGTAAAATCTGAAAGCTTTCAAATTTTATATTACACCCAAAGGGGAGTTTTTTTTTAACGTTTTATGTGTTACCTTTATTTCTTAAATATCATATTTTTCGCACTTAAACCATAAAATTCAGTTCAACAGCAATATCGCAAAATATTTAAAAAAAGCATATCTTTAGTCTCTCCGATAGACAGTCTTGTGCGCTGGAGATAAAATGTTTTCTCCCGTACAGTGTTGCCATTGCTCGCTTTGAAATCATTGAGTTTGTTATTCAAAAATTTGTTAAAGTTTTACAAATTATGAAATCGATAATAAATTTAAAAAAAGCATATCTTTAGTATTTCCGATACATAGTCTCACGTGCTGGAGATAAAAATGCTTTTTTTTTTTTTTTTTCAGTACAGTGTTTCACTACTCCGTTTGAAATCGTTAAGTTTGTTAATCAAAAATTCTTTAATGTTTGGCAAAATATGAAATAGATAATAAAACAAATTCCAAGTTTGGGCTTCCAGATGCCCTTATTCGAGTGGAGAACTACGACATTCAAAACTGCTTGTATTTAGATACCATTGTTTTTTCACAATGGGAGAAATATACATACATTCATGTACATTCTTCATTATTTAATTTCCTTAAATATAATGCAGGGTTGTAATATTTGGTGACAATTTAAAAGTGAATTGGCATTTATAGTGAACCGACGCAAAATGCCAAATCGAAATTAATAGTCCTTCTGGGCAAATTGCTCCTTTGGGATAACAGCTGAAAGCTTTCAGATTTTATATTACACCCAAATGGGGGGGGGGGTTGTTTCATTTACAAACACATGCATACGTTTCGACAGCATTTGCCCTGACGTCCCTTTGTACTAAAAATATTTAATATCAGTGTCTCTTTCAGATAGGCAGTCTCTCGCGCTGGAGAGAAAAATGTGTTATTCCGCACTGTGTATTGCCACTGCTCGCTTTGAAATCGTCGAGTTTTTTTAATCAGAAATTTATAAGGTGCTTTTCTCCTCCTTTCTGCATGCCTTCGTGATGTAACGGCGCGTATGCGTAAGGTCCAGGTTCCAGCCCCGGCGAGAGCACATTTTTCACGTTTCCTGATGACGCTACAAATTCATTAAAAATTTACAAAATATGAAATATATAATAAAAAAAAAATTAATTTCAAAATTCGGTCCAGGTGCCTATGTTCGTGTGGAGGACTACGTTATTCAAAATTTGATGGCTCTAGGTACCTTTGTTTTTTCACAGGGCGACAAATATAGATATATTCAAAAGTTATTGAACGCTTTTAGTAATTCGACGCAAAATGCTGTTTCCTGACTAACAGCCTTTTCGGGGTAACACCCTTTTGGGCAAAAGAAGCAACTTAAGTTTGCTGTAGATTTTGAATAACTCTATCAATTTTGAGGACACGGTCAGACATAGGTCCTTGTTGTTCAGATGGAGGGAAAATGGAGAATTCTTAGCTTCTGAAAGCAAAAAAATCAATTAAAATATTTTTTCCCTAATTACTTCCTTGTACGAAGTAAAAAGGAAGTACTGTAATCACGAAAAATTTCGGGTATCATATTTCAACAAAAATATCCATTTTAAACCACTATCGAATGCAATTTAACGATGTTTTTGAGTGATATCTGAACGTAAGGACAGAATAAAGGGCTATTTTTCCCAGCAAAAAAATTATAAAACTAATTTAAAATGGGTTCTGAATATATTTTTTCGTGGCGTCTGTGAGTATGTAGGTACGTATGTATGTATCTCGCATAACTCAAAAACGAGTAGCCTCAGAACGTTGAAATTTTGTACATATTACTGCTATAACACGTAGATGTGCACCTCATATTTTGGTTGCAATCGACAGCACCAAAAGTATATAAATATAGGTATATCTACTCTGTTACTCGGCTCAGTAAGCTCAGTTTCTTTGTTCTTGTAAGTTTGTAAATTGTGCATTTTTTGCTTTAAAAATGATTGAATTAGGTTGTTCTTATCTTTTGGTTATTATTTTTATGCCTTTAGTTAACCTGCATGCAATAATTGTGGAATTATCAACAATTTAAGAATTTTTTAAGTGAGGCTAAGCCTAATTTTTGGGTATGATAGCGCTTATATTTGTTTACATTTGAAGCTTAGCAGAATAGTGGATTTGTTGCCAATCTAGAGAAACTAAGCTTTGCAACAACAAAGTAACGTCTTCTTTTTTTATAACGAATTAAATTATGGTTGATTCATTCTGTAATTATCATTTAAGTTTTTAGTTTGTTTTTGCGTAGAAATTGTAATTTTAAGTAGAAAATTTAATTGTTTTAACTGTACTTGGTGTTTTATGTTTTTCTATATCATTCAATTTTTAATGAAATTATTTTGAATTTTTATGTATTTTTGCCTTACTGCGAAGTGACAACTGAATTAATGAGTAGCGCATACGCATTGGGTAAGGGGCGCTGAATCGTCTGTGAAAAACTGTTTCTTTTTTATTTGTTTAATTTCTTTTATACATCGTTTTAGATTTATTATAGTATTTGAATAGAACTTGTGGTAATTCTTCAGTTGCTATAACTTTTGCTCAATCTGAGTTATAAAATGAATGAGATGTAACGCTGTTAAGTGAACCTAGCGCCGAAGGGTGGCTATGGTAAATAAATATAGTGAACTTTAAAGAGTGCGTTTATTCTATTGTGATTTATGCGCTATCGACGAAGTAGATTTAATTCAAAATTCGTTACATGTTAATTCTATATGTTTAAATGAAACGCAGGAAAATTGCGCATAATTTAATATTCCGTGCAAGGAAGTCATGTGGTGTACACATCAGATTTTTTTTTTATTCTTATATGTTGGTAAATTGTGCATTTTTTGCTTTAAAAATTATTAAATTATGTTTTTCTTATCTTTCGGTTAAGGTTTTTATGCCTTTAGTAAATCTGCATGCAAGACTTGTAGAATTATCAACAATTTAAAAGTCTTTTATTATTGCTAATTAAATCGCGCTTAACCCATTCTGGAATTTATTCGAGGAATTATTTAGGAATTTTAAAAATGGTAGCCTTACAAGCTGCATGTTACTCTGCATTTTTAGACGCGAAACGTTTCCCTTAACCTTAGAGATAAGAATTTCCTTTCTAATTGAGAAACGAATTCTGTTTCTATTCTTCTTACAAACCGCAGTTCCTACAAGGCGAGCTGTCCATTAACTTATGCCATTAGACGTCTTTGTTCAGACAAAAACCCCACACCACTGCAGGTGTTCCAACCGACCTTGTTTATGCACCCCTTCCCTACATTTTCCAAGAAACGGAAATTCTTTTGAATGAAATCCTTCTAAATGCTCCAACGGTCCACATTCGGGGAATTCTAAATTTAACAGCATAGCATTTCACACTTCTGTCCCCGAATGCTGGACCTGTGTCCGAGAACTTCAGGAAGCCGCCATTTTACTAGTATCTTAAACAAATTCTAGGTAAAAAGTATTCCTAAGACCATGAATATCCCAAATAAAATTTTTAAAGAAAAAAAAAAAAATCTGATGTGTACACCACATCACTTCCTTGTACGGAATATTAAATTATACGCATTTTTTCTTGCAATTCATTTAAACTTATTGGATTGAATTACCATAGCAACACTCTGGCGCTAGCTTCACTTAACAGCCTTTCATCTCATCCATTTTATAACTGAAAATGCACAAAAATTATGTATATCTCTGAAGAATTATCTAATCGTTGCTATATGTTCTATTCAAATACTATAATAAATCTGAAACTATTTATAAAGGAAATTAAACAAACCAAAAAAAGAAACGGTTTTTCACAGACGGTTCAACATTTCTCATTCAATTATAATTCAGTTCTCACTTCGCCACAAGGCAAAAGTACATAAATACTCAAAATATCTATATTAAAAATTACGAAGTATATCTTGTATTTATTGTTAAAAGACTTACTTGTATTTCCTCGAATAAATTCCAGAATGGGTTAAGCGTAATTTAATTTGCAATAATAAAAGAAGGAATCTGTTGTTGCGAAGCTTAGTTTCTCTAGACTGGCAAGAAATCGACTATTCTGCTAAGTTTCAAATGTAAACAAATATGGCTGCTTTCGTAAACATAATTAAGCTTAGCCGCACTTAAACAACTTTTAAATTGTTGATAATTCTACAAGTATTGCTTGCGAATTTACTAAAGGCATAAAAACCTTAACCGGAAGAAAAGAACAACATAATTCAATCATTTTTAACGCAAAAAATGCGCAATTTACCAACATATAAGAATAAAAAAGTCTGAACTCACTGAGCCGAGTAACAGAGTGGGTATATATGTATATATATTCAGAAAGTCTTCGAAACTCTTACATGAAAGATAAATTTGTAGAAAATCAGCGCCTAGTGCTGCTAAATTTCATAATCGAATTTGGGAAATTAAAATTAATAGAATTTTTCAAGTATCTGTAAGAATTATGATCTCCTACCCATTCGTTATTTCCATGAACTTTGCAAAATGATTTGAAAAGAACATTTTATACAGAAAAGGTAAAGATATAAAAAATACTAGAGTCGCAATTAAAGTTAATTTCTTTCATTCAAAGCTTTAAACAAAGTCAATTAACTGGACAATCGAAAACGAGTTTCGTTCCGACAAATCCACTGAGACTTCAACGTTCTAGCCAGCACATATATTTTTTTTAATTTTTTATGTTGCCGATTGCAACCAAAAAGAGAGGTGCACATCTAAATGTTATAGCTACGCACAGACGCCACGAAAAATATCTCTTCAGTATGCATTATAAATCAGTTTTATGTTTTTTTAGGGGAAAATGAGTCCGTTATTCTGTCCTTATGTACAGATGTCATGTAAAAAAATCGTTAAATTGCATTCGATAGCGATCAAAATGGATATTTTCGTTAAAATATGATACCCGAAATTTTTCGCGTTTACAATACTTCCTTTTTACTTTGTACAAGGAAGTAAAAATGGTGAAGCATTGCAGAGGAGGGGATGATTATCTTACCTTTAGGCAGGAATATACATTTGAGCCGTTTATTACACAAATCGATTAGTTCCATAAAAGTGGAGAAATGCGACGAAATAACGTGCGTTGTTTTTTAAATTCCCTTGATAATATATATTCAATTAAATACTGTAGAATGTATTAATACAGATATAGCTTTCCTCTAACGGTATCTAAAATTAATAAGAAAGAATAGTCAAAAAGTAACTAACGGTTATGTTATGTAGTTCGTGGAGTTTATAAATTTGGCAAGTAACAAAGTTAAATTCAGGACTGAAATTTTTTTTATTACAGATAGTTAATTATTATATATTTTATTTCACAGTTTTCGTAAAAATGAATGTTATCAGTTCTGTTATAATATATTATTTGTGATTAATTCATCAGGAATATGAATATTATCTTCTTCTTCAGCCGTATATGTGAGGCTTCGTCATTTCAGTTTGCTCTGAAGTTTAAAGAATTTAAAATGGACTCTGATGATATCTGTACGTACGTATGTATATATCTCGCATAACTCAAAAACGAGTAGCCTCGGAGCTTTTTGCTTTAAAAATGATTGAATTATGTTGTTCTTGTCTTCTGGTTAAGGTTTTCATGCCTTTAGTTAATCAGCATGCACCAGTTGTAGAATTATCAACAATTTAAAAGTGGTTTAAGTGTGGCTAAGGTTAATTCTTTTACCATAGCAGCCATATCTGTTTACATTTGAAACTCAGCAGAATAGTCGACTTGTTGCTAATCTAGAGAAACTAAGCTTCGCAAGAACAGAGATAACGCCTGCTTTTGTTATTGCAAATTAAATATTCTGGAATTTATCCGAGGAAATAAGTGTTTAATATTTAATTTTTAATATATATATTTTGAGTTTTTATGTATTTTTGCCTTGTCGCCCAAGTGAGAACTGAATTAATTGAATGAGAAATACTGAATCGTGTGTGAAAAACCTTTTTTTTTTTTTTTTTTTTTTTTTTTTTTTTTTTTTTTATAATTACTTTTATACATCGTTTTAGATTTATTATAATATTTGAAGAGAACATGTGGCAACGATTAGATAATTCTTCAGATGATATACCTACTTTTTACGTATTCTTATGAGTTATAAAATGAATGAGATGTAACGCTGTTAAGTGAAGCTAGCTCCAGAGTGTCACTGTGGTAAACAAATATAGTGAATTTTAAAGAGTGCATTTATTCTTTGGTACTTTATGCGCTGTCGATGAAGTACATTTAATTCAATCCAATAAGTTTAAATATAATGCAAAATGCGTATAATTTAATATTCCATACAATGATGTCATGTGGTGTACACATCAGATTTTTTTTTTTTTTTTTATTTTTTTTAAAAGGTCCGAACGAGGTATTAAGTTAAAGGTACAGCATCGGTCAAATAATTTCCAGAAACGTTAACAGTAGTTCATAAATGCACTTTTGCATAAAAAACATTGCGAACAGTTCATAAACAAATTTTGCCATTTTCTAGTTAAAATGCTGTGAGAGTACCTATGTTCTGTGTATTAAATTAATTCCACTGCTGTTTGCAAATGCATTTTTTTTTCTTATCGTTTAATATTATTATTCGGTTACTATTATCAGAATAATGCTGGGCAAACAGAATGACACTAAACGGGGCCTACTATATATGTTATTAATGCACAGTCAACTGCTGTTTACCTGGATGATGAAACTGAGGAAGACATTCATGATTAAGTCAGTTATTCCGCAGCCCAGTTAATCCGCTTCGCGGCTTAACCGGGTCCTTTAAAACAAATAATTTTTTAACTGAGTCATCAGAATTCTTCCTCCTTCAAAATTTTATTTATATATACATATATTCAAAAGAATTAAAGTAATAATAAAAAAGAGAATATCTGAAAGGATTCAGATTTCGACGTCTCACCAGAGGATTTTATACTCTCACTGAGTATCGCAGATTACCTTTTACTCTCTCCCGTTAATTTTTTTTTTGTGTGTGTGTGTGTGTGTGTGTGTGTTTAGCTTTATTATAAAGCACTGCTTTCTTCGCACTTACCCCACTTATAGTTGAACAGCACAATCACAAAATATTTAAAAACAGCATATCTGTTAGGGAGTGCCATACAATTTTTCATATTCGCTTAACTATTTATTTGAAAACTCGCAGGAACGGCCAGCCATTTAAAAGAGTTCTTATAAAAAATAAAAAGAGCAAATAATGATTTTAATGAGCCCAACCAGTCTCATTTCATAAAAATATTTAATGTTGGTAATAAGACATCTCATGATTTGAAGGCATTTTTATTTAAATTAATCAGATTAAAGAGCAGAAAAAATATTTTTAAGAACTACGTTTATTGCTTTTCAGTTACTTGGTTCGCCACTCAATGACAAAAAGATTAAATCTGAAAGTTAAATATATTTCGCTTTACTGAGTGGCAACACAATGGTGCAATATATATCTTATGTGAGGCAACGGCAACAAATTGCTTACAAATAACCAAATCTGTAGACTAAAATTGAAAGATAAATATATCTGGTGCTAAAAATAAATTACGACACTGCATTCTCGCCATTTCATTTTGAACGGAGTTTGATTGGTGATGTCATGAGAATACTTATGTAGCTAGTTTTAAACACCTGGCCCCTAAATTTCAGTGGGTTTTTTGACTCTCACTATCTTGGCTTATTTCTCATTCATGGTGCCCCTGTCTCTATTAGAAAGATTCGACGTTCAAATAACTCTAATTTCACCTGCACATACCGTCACCATCAGTCTACAAATTGAGTCACTTACAACAGGACCCTCTGTTAGGGTATAAACATTGCACAATTAATCTTTAAGGTTTTCCACCTGGCGTCAAAGACGTGCCATCCATATCTTAACTGTGTTCACTGCACAAGGTTCATGATGTTCGTTCCTAGAAAAACAATCTAATTTAAAAAAAAAAAAATAAAAAAAAAATCTGAAATGTTTCAGATTTTAAATTACGTCCAAAGGGACGTTTATTTAACATTCTGTGTGTTACCTTTATTTGTTAAATACCATGTTCTTCGCACTTAAACCATAAAATTCAGTTCAACAGCAATATCGCAAAATAATTTTAAATTGAGCATATCTTTAGAAATTTCGGTACACGCTCTCACGCGCTGGAGATAAAAATGTTTTTCTGTACAACGTTGGTATTGCTGGCTTTGAAATCTTTGAGTTTGTTAATGAAAAATTCGTTAAAGTTTTAGAGAATATTGTTACGAATTTCACATTTATTTGGCTATTTATTTAGAACTGTAATTAAAATTCCTTTTTATTTTCCCGTGCAACGCACGCAGACGATTTTTGAAGAGAAAGCTACGTCAAAAAAAAAAACAAAAAAAAACATGCATACATTTATGCAGATTTTTCATTTTTTAAAATTTAATGCAGAGCGATAACATTTAGTGGCAACAATTTGAAAAGTGATTCAACGTTTTAATGATTCAACGCAAAACGCCCAAACGAAAGTAATAGTCCTTCGGGACTAAATCCCTTTGGACTAATTATTGTTTTCTTACAATTTAACTAATAAGCCCCGACTCTCTAAGAAATCGAATAATGCTCTAAATTAAAATAACCGATCAACACCTGTTTCCTGCCCGACTTTCAACCCTTGTTTCAATACCCAATGATCTGTCTCAAACACTTCATTCGATGTGTTAATATTGATGTTAATTAGTCCGACGTACGGAGAAAACTGAACATTTTTGACCGCTTAAATCGTCGAGCCCACGAAGAGAACTAAATTATTTTGACTGCTCAGTGATCTTTCTCAGGCAGTTTTTCGTTTACGTTCATTTTGGAAAACAGTACATGTTAACATTGAACAGCTCAGTGTTTCAACGCAACACATATTTTTTTCTTTCGCTTTTCTTTTTTTTTTTTCTTCGCCATTTTTTTTCTCTTCGTCTTTCTGATTCATATTAGCCATGATGCCGATGTCTCAGCTAAACCTGGAAATAATAACCAAAAAAAAAAAAAAAAAAAAAAAAAAAAAAAAAAAA